>JAAWXA010000039.1:2785655-2812461 GCA_038090715.1 Florisuga fusca
CCCCCCGAGCATCCCCAAGGGCCCAGTGGAAAGCAGCTGAATTTTATTCGCCTCATTAAAATCAAAACTTTTATTAGTCACAAATGGCCTATTAAAAGGCCCCAGAGTGAGTTACCCCACACTGCACTGCCTTCCCTCCTGCCAGCTCTGCTTAGCTTTAGCATCTCCTCCCAGAGCTGGGGCAGGGCTCCCAGCAGGACCCATGGCTGTGCCCGGCCAAGCCCGGGGCTCTGTGTTCTCCCAGGGGGGACCTTGGGGCTCTGTGTTCTCCCAGGGGTGACCCCAGGCTCTGTATTATCCCAGGAGGGACCCCAGGGTGCTGAATTATCCTGTAGGGGAATAGGATCCATGCCAACCCAGGGGGAGCAGCTCCTTTAGTTGGGATACAGGTTGGAAGGCTGGGCAGGAAGTGTTAAC
The DNA here is from genome assembly GCA_038090715.1 of Florisuga fusca. Taxonomy (NCBI): domain Eukaryota; kingdom Metazoa; phylum Chordata; class Aves; order Apodiformes; family Trochilidae; genus Florisuga; species Florisuga fusca. The sequence continues at coordinate 2,786,073 of JAAWXA010000039.1, forward strand.
AATTTAATTCAGTTAACAATTTAATTTCCCTATTAGGCTGACTTTCCTTTGTACATCACCCCCTGGCTCCTGGAGGCTCATTGTTTTGTCAGCTGAAAGGCTTTGACTGAACTTCTGAACCTTTCCCCTGGGATCAAGCCTGGCACTGGTTAAACTTCCAACACCCCCCTGGCAGACTGTCCCCTCCCAGCTGGAATTGGGTGAGCCCATACCTGGGAGGAGAACTCTCCATCCCTCTGCCCCTGAAATCAGCCTCTGGTCTGACTCCCCAAGGATCCAGCTGTGCTAACCCCTTGCAGAAGCTGTTGTCCAGCCTTCCAGACAGAAGACAACGATGCTTTCTGTGATTTTATGCTTTTTCTTCCCCATTCTCCAGAACAGAGACATTCCCCTTTTCCCAAATTTCCCTGGCATGAAATGATGTCACTCTGAATTAGGAGCTGGTTTGCAGAAGGCTTGGGAAGCGCCGGGGAGGGAAACCCACAGAGCCTCAGCCTCCCTGGGCTGGGAAGTAGGTTATGAGGATTTCCACTCTGTATGTGCCAGCCTGGAGCACAGAGCAGGGAATTGTCCAGCTCATTGAGGAAATCTGGGACATAGCCAAGAGTAACACCCGTACCTCCTAATCCCTGACCTCTGGGGCTCCAATCTCTGCTGATATTTTCCATTGTTGTGCTCAGGGTCTTGCTGAGCCCGGGGCTGGCAAAGGGGGCACCGTGTGGCCAGGCTGAGCTCCATGGATTGAGGTGAAGGATTCAGGCAAAACCAAACCACCTCACTGTGTAATTTTGGCCACTCAGGCAATTCCATCTGATAGAGCTGAGGGGGGAAGCAGCACAGACACCCCTTCTCCCAGGGCTGGTGAAAACTTGAGGCTGCAGCCCGAGAAAATCTTGGGATACACCTGGAGATGGGAAGTGCCAACGGAGTGCTGGCTGCCAGGAGCTCCTCCTGCCTCTCCAGGTTTGTGATCCCTCCCTGAGCAGGGTGCTGGGAAAAGGGTTTCCCAACCCCCAGTGTTCTGCACAGCAGGCCAGCATGGGATTGGTATGGGATTGCCATATGGGATTTTCCTCAGGGGTACGTGGCTATGAAAAGCAGCCAAAACCCTAGATGAGAAGATAACTGTCTCCCTGTAGCAGCATTTCATCACTGCCTCATTACTTTGGGTGGATGAGTAGTTGGACTTCAATGCTACCTTTGTATTACCAAATAATCCTTTTTTTTTTTTTTTTTTTTTTTTTGAGGGGGGGATTTGAAAGATCACCATCTCCTTAAAAGAAACAGCTCTGAGGCTTAAGCATTGCAGCTCTCCTGCATCTAAGGTGCAAAGTTTGGAGAGTTTGGATGTGGGAGAGAATGAGGTTGGCTCGAACAGGAGTTCTGTCTCAGGCTGGAGAGCTGGAGCTGGGTCAGCTGCAAGGAGCTGCTGCAGGGATATGATTCTATGAACTGGTTGTGCTGTGGCAGGAGGTGTGTAAATGCCTGAGGATGTGACCCAGGGGGTCGACTTTGACTGAGTCCCAAAGCAAAGTGCTGGTTTGTGTCTCTCCAACCACTCACAGGTAGTACCTGCTCCTTCCCATCTCTGATTTTGTGGGTAGGTCTTAAAGTTCCAAATCTTCTTTGAAAATGCCTTGAGGCATGCTAAACCTTGGCACTGCCTTTCCTCCTACCAGGAAAAAAACATCACATTCCTTTCCTCCCCACAAGCCCCCACCCCCCCCACCTCATTTTTTTCCACGAAAGCCAAAACCAAATCTCATCTTAAGAGGCTTGGTGTCTCCCCGAGGATGCAGTTTGTGTTTGCAGGTTGATGGTTCACTCATTCTGCTGGCAAGTGGCTCCAGCTGGTGAGGACCGGGATCCCAGTAAATCCCAGTGCTAAGCTGCTCTTGGCTCCCTCAGCCCCAGCTCTCTGCTCTTTCTAGTAAATCTGCACCTCGGAGCCAGCAGGTTTATTAGGATTGCCAGGTCTGTCTTTTGGAATTTCAGCTAGTTGAAATAATCACCTTATGGCTCTGGATCCATCGATGGGACAGGAGGGTCCCTAATGCAGGTGACCATGATGCAGGTGGCACTTGCAGTGCATTCCTTTCCAGGATGCATTAGCTGTAACACGAGTCCCACTGCTGCTTCTGGCTCAGGGCTGTCCCCAGTGCAGCCTGGGCTGAGCAGGATCTCGGGGCAGAGAAGTGGGAACTGCTGGACCAGGTCCTACCACAACATCTCTGGCACTGCGGGGACACGTGAAGCTCTTCTTGCTCCCTCTTATCTGGTTTGCCACAGCTCGTGTGGAATGTATTCCTACCCAATCCTATTGTTCTTGGATTTTGTTAGAGTTTGTTCAATGAAAGTGAAAAGGGGAAGAAAAAGGGGAGGAAGAAAGTAAAGAGAAAATTGGCCAGCAACTCCAGATCGGTGAATAGAGAGCAAAATTCATTGTCTGAATCATTTAATGGACTTAAAAAGGAAGATAGGCTCTTGTTCTGCATCCTTACACTCTGACAAAGCACAGCACACATGACAGCATCACTTGTTAACAACATTTCTCCTTTTCAGATGAGCATTTTCTATGGGAAATACAAAATGCAGTCTGCATGTCGTGGGTTATGAGGAATAGATGTTTCACCGGGAAAACATCCTTGTTTGTGGTTATATTTAGATGATTTGAAAAGGTGGATTTCAGAAGCCTAATTGAGCATTCTCTGTCTCTGTGTCCATTTTACACTTCACTTGGTGAGAACAGAGAAATGGGGCTGCTCAGGCTTACTTACAGTTTAGCTCCATTTCATCCTCTCGCCCATTCAGAAGGTGCCGCCGCCTTTGGGTAGCCAGCTCCCCAGGAAAGCTCAGCAGAGAGGTGGAAAGCAGCTTCTCGTGGTTTGTTCCTGAAAGGTGCCTCTCATTTCAAAATAATTAAGTTCTTTTTATTGCCATGGGATCTGGTCTGATTCCACACAAGTTGTTTTCTGGTGATTTGACCCCCTTGTTGACTGGACAAGCAGTGTTTCATCAGCAAGCTCTGCTGGTGTTCTCCTGGGCATTCTCACTCAGCCACCCTCTAAGGAAAGCCCTTGGGTACTGCCTGAAGTATTTTACCTCCTGAATTTTGAGAGACTGTGTGTAGTCCCTGAGGATTGCATTGCCAACCAAAAAAAAAAAGAGTCTCCTTTCCAAAATGGCTCAGCAGTGTTTTTATCACCCTCCAGGTTTGCTCCAGGGCTGCAGGGACTTCATCAGTGAATGGGCATTGGTCAGTGCACGTCTGTTCCCATCCCTGACCTCAGGAATTGTTCTCTCCCTTCTCTCTGCAGCTGTCTGCAGCTTCGGGGTTTGTTTCAACGGTGGGAATTGTGCAGAGGGATCCCCCCAGCTCTGCCACTGCTCCTCTGGTTTCCAGGGACCCCGCTGTCAGTACGGTGAGCAGCCTCCAACTTCTTCCTTTTATTCTGGGTAGGAAGGGAGAGGGGGTAAAGAGCAAGAGATGCCTCAATATTTTTTTTAAATTATCCTAGTCGCTCTTTTATCTGCAGAACTCCAATAATCTGCCCTCTACTTTTTTTTGGCCACTGCAATGTTTGGGGAGCTGGGCAGCTGGGGAAGGAAATGCTTATCATGACTTGCTGGGCAGCATAGCTCCCTACTGTACAAAAGCCTTTATTCCTGGCTGCCATCAGCACAGGGATTTGCTGGAATCGGAGAAGAAAGCTGATTAAACTTGGGTCAAACAAAGAAACCCTGGGATCATGGCTCAGCCTGGGGGAGTGTGGCAATGGGCTGCCCCAGCAGAGGGGGAAATAGTGGAGCTCTGATGTTGTATCTTTGGCTGGGCTGCCTTTGGGGGCTGCTAAGCTTTATTTAATGAACCTTCGTGCGATATACAAATTCTCTCTTGAAGCTTATAGAGCTTCCTGTGTTTGGTAATTCAGAGATGTTGTGATTTGGTAACGTGATAGCCTAGAGCAAGCAACTGCTGAAAGCTGGGATGGTTTGCCATGCTGGTACAAGAAAATGTGCCTGGTGCTGCTGCAGAGAGGAGCATCTGCCCCCTTCTCCCTCTCACTGCTCACTCTGCAAGGTGCAGGGCAGCAACAATTACTCACATTCTGAATTTATAACAGCAAATTAACAAATAAGATCTTTTTTTAAAACCATCCGTAACTTTATATCTTCCTTCAGACACGTGGCTCCTTGCTCTGTCAGGGTGGGCAGTTTACACAAGTAGAGGAGTTGACATTGGAATAGTCCTTGGCAGGAGCTTTTTCTGCAGAAACACTGAGTTAATCCTTTGGGGCAAAGTGTGTGTCTTACCCAGGGGGCTGGAGGGGGCAGATCCCAGGTCTGGCTGCTCCAGCCTGGGAGGAGGCACAGAGGCTGCAGCTGCTCTGGCACATTTTTCATGGTGCATCTGTTCTAAGGAACTTTAATTGTTGTTACAATGTCAATTTAGAAGTGCTTAAAAGGCCCTTAAGTCACATTCAGATAATACCTTTAAAGAAAGAGGATTCTCTCTGTCAGATACACACTGTGGGTCAGCCAGACCCGAGGATTTAAGGAAGATGAAGAGGCTGCTGCTTGGTATAAAAACAATTTGTAGTTTGTTTTGCTTTTCTGCTTTTTGTTTCTAAAATAATTACCCTGCAGACACAACAGTAACCGGGATCCAAAATCTTTATCCTGGCAGTGACACACTGCTCTCAATGGTTTGAACACTTCTTCCCTCTCATCCTCTGCCCCTGGCAGGATTAGAGCAGGGATGATGCTCAGGTCCATACATGGGGGCCTCAGGCTCATGTTTGTTACAGGATTTGCTAGGAAATAAACAGCCCTTGAACTGTCCCTGCAATCTTTTTGTCACAGCTTCTCTCCTACAAATTTATTAAACAGATGTTGGGTGTCTTTCTGTACAGAACCTGAGAGGCAAAAAGCTTTTTCCCATTTGGAAATATTCAGCAATTCCTGCAATTATAATTGGCTGCAGCTTTGAAAATAAAGCACACATTTCTGAGACCCCCAAATATTTTTATTTTTTTTTTTTAAAGGGAAATGACTGGCTTATTTTGGAGAGGAAGAAAATACATCTGTAGTTCCACTGGAATTACCCCCCTTGGACCAGGGACCTGAAATTGGTGCTTTGGGTCTTAAAAGGTCAGCCTGGGGATGGCTGGAGATTAGCTTTCACTTTACTGCCCTGCAAAACTTTTTGTTCTCTCAGTATGTTTTACCTTTATGGTGATGTTTTGGTACATTCCTCTGTTTGAAACCCAGGAGCAAAGAACCAAACTGCAAAAATAGGCTTAAAAAAATAACAAGGAAGAGTTTTTGGAGCTTACTGAATTCCTGACCTTTGTTTTGAGCCTTTAACGTGTTACTTAAAATACGTTTTTAGCAGGAGCTCAGAGGAGCTCCTTATCTGACACATTCATCTCTACTGTACCTGTCAAATGTTAAATGAATGCTGCAATCCTGAATACCTGTGGTTGGGTCTTTCCCTTCTGTGTTTTGGCAGAGGGGTGGGGATGGGCTGAGCTGCAGCAGCTGAGGGATGGCCAAAGATGCACAAGTTACAGCTCTGCTGCCTGGAGATAAAGGAAGAAACAAACCCAAGCTCTTGATTTTGGAGCAAGCTAATTACAAGCAACAGGGAAGAATGTGAAAAGGAGTGGTTAAACCATTCTTCGTGCTGCTTACCCTCAGTTTGGAAAGTGTTAATTGTTCTATTGCCTTCTCAAAGGGCAAAGCTGAACTGGGAACATTCCTCTGCAGCCTCAAATTATTTTCATTCTCGAGTGATTTAGGTTTTGTGCTCAGGGTAAGACCAAGCCCCTGCCATCCCCCTCTGCTGGGACAATGCTTCCCTGCTCCCTAGTGTCTGTAAACATTACAGAGTCACCCGTGTCCCCGAGGGGACAGGCTGGTCACTGGAAGGGCTGGAAGGAAGGAGATCCAGCCCCAAGCAGGATGAGCACACCCTGAAGTCCCTGGCTCAGGACTTCCACCCTCTCCCTCGTCTCCTGGGAAAGGGGCAGAAAACACAACGTGAGGGCTACCAACTCCTGTCCTTTGGCCACTCCTGAGCACAGACCCCAGGGAGTATTTTCCTTCCCTGCAAGTCACTCTGCAGCATCTTCTGGAAGCTTGCCTGGCTTTTGAGTTTCGTGATAACCTTTGTTTCCATCCTGATTTGGGGCAGATGTTGCTCCTGAAAAACTCAAAACTTCAAATGAAATTACTGTATTAACTTGCAGGAAAGTGACTTTTTTAAAAAAGATCTGTTTCTCGGTGCTTTTCATTATTTTTAGCATTTTCCAAAAAGCCACAGTCCTTGCCACAGAAAATGTGCTGACTGAGGATATGGGAAGATCCCAGCCACAAACTCATCCTTCCCTTCATATGAATTTCTTCTTGACTACTGTAAATAATTTTTCTTGGTAAATACCTTTTCCAACACATTTCTGGTGGAAATCTAATTGTCTGAATTCTCACCTTCACTTCCACTTTTAGAAGTACATGGGGTGGTTAAATTCTGTGCTGGTCAGTTCCCATTTGTGCTGGATTTGAACTCAAGGATGGGAGGCTGGAGGCTGCTTCAGAGAAGGCACATGGGGAAAGACACATCATGGTTGAGCAATTTGTAATTTTTCTCCTCTGTCACCTATAAAAGAAGCTGTCCTGGTATTTGAGATGACAAGACCTTCTTGGGAAATACAGTCCCAAAATGGAGCTCTGTAGTGTCTGGCTAGGGTGAACCTGGGTCTGGGGGATGCTGGTGAGGGGGTTGGATGAGAACAGCCCAGAGGGAATGAAGCTGCTCCCCAGCCCCATGCTGGGGTGTCATCTGTCTTGCAGAAATCTGTGTCTGATCTTATTGGCATCACTTTTTCTTTTCTGGAAAGAAATACAGACATGCTTGTTTTACAGGCAGGACTCTCTCTCCCTGCCAGACTCTTATCATACCTTTCAGCACGGGATATTTGTCCTGGCCAGCCCAGGGCAGCAGCAATCCCATGTTTATCCTGGCTGGGAAGCAGGCGGTACCCAAGCTGTCTGACTTCCAGGGCTGAGATGCTGTCCTTCCTGCCCTCCTGAGCTGTTGAAAGTGATAATGATTGGGAGCTCTTCTCCTGCATTAAATCATCTCACCAGGCCTGTTCCAGCTTGGTCTGTGCTCCATCGTGTTGACCCATCTGGGTTTCAGCACCTTTTCTCTTGCATCTCGGTGGCTTTTGATCCTGGTTTTGCTGTCGGTGTGGAGACTTCTCCTACCTGCCCTGAGCAGGGTTTGCTAGAGCAGAAAACCAGAGGCAAAGGTTGAGCTGAACAGCATTACAGTGACTGCAGAGGCTGCTTTGGAGCTGAGGAAGCAGCTGGGTTGTCCCCAACTCCTTCATTATCTTCCATGTCTGGTAGATGAAAGGGTTGTAAATGGAGTGTTGGAGCTTTGGTTTGGGCTGTGTCTCTCTTTGGGAGCTCTCTTCATTGAGCTTGGGTGTAAATGACCTTTCTGCACAGGGCTGGTTGCTGGGAGGGAGGGAGGGGGTGGCAGAAAGCCTGGGCTCTGCTCCAAGCCTGTGCTGCCTTCCCAGGGACCCCCAGACCACCCAACACTTTGGGGTCTGGTTTTGGTCAACTCCAGGTACCAGGGAAGGCAGCAGAGCCCCAGCCCCTGCATGCTGAGGGGTCCTGCTTCCAGGGACCATCCATCCGTGGGACAAGGAGCACAAAGGCTGTGGTGATTTGCATCTGGGACTGTAAATCAGCCTCTTGGCTCCGAGCTTTGCTCAGCGAGAACTTCCCGGCGGAGTGGATCGTTTCAGCAACACTCCTTTGGGCTTTGGGGCTCTCCTGTGGGAATGTTGCTGTGCTGGACCCTTCCTAATTAGCCCGGCTGTGTTTTGAAGGATCGGCCTGGCCAAATCTTCTTTAGCTCTGCACAAAGGAGAGGTCAACTGTAAGCAAGCAGGGCCTGTGATTAGTGTCTGCTTTTTGCAGGACCAGCTGAAATGGCTTTGTCGCCGCTTCAGGAGACCATTATTGTCTCTTTCCTTCATGGCACTGCCCTCATTTACACAAGCATTTGACGTGCCCTCGGTGTTGTTTGATTGACTAATGACCCTATTTCTCCTGCTTAATCTCTTGGAGCTGTTCAGTTGGAAGCCTTTGCGGTGTGTGAGGGTAGGGGCTGCTGGGGCAGAGGGATGGGAGAGAGCTGCGGGCTGGAGGGGATTCCCAAAGAGAAGCGCGGAGCTGGGAAGTGTTGGAGTCAAAATGGGAAAGGTTTTGCCTTTGGAAGCAGAGGAAAACTCCTCACAGGCTCTTCTTGGATTCGGGAACCAGATGCTTCTTAGTGCAAGGGAAAGACACTGCGGGTGAGCGCGGGCGGGAACGCTGGTTTGGACTCGGGTGACTTCCCAGCTCCGAGGGAACCCCAGGGCTGATTTCAGGGTGACAGTAGCAAGATACCGTGTCCAATGTTTCGTGGGTTTACTGCTCACAAGGCCGATTTAAAATCCATTTGTGGGCTTAAATAGCAGCGATTGTTCTTCAGCTGTCAGCTCACTGGAGAGAACCCACTGGTGATAACACCAGGGCTCAGTTCAGCCAAGCCCTTCGCCTGAAGGGCCAAGAAGTCTGAAGACTTGTATTTATAAGCAGCGTCCTGATACAAAAGTTTGGCCTTTTCCTGGGGAGGGGAGCAGAGCCTGAGCCCAGCAGAGGTTCCTGCCAGCCCCAGCGCTGCCCCAGGGCTCTGCCTGCTGGGATTTGCTCTCTCCCTGGCTCAGGGGGCAGTGGAACAAGGGCAGCTTGTGCAGAGCTCTGCTTTGTCCTCCACTATCTGTTTGTCCATCAGCCAGACTGAGGTATGGAACAGCTGGCAAGCAGGTAGTGCTCAACCCTTTGAAACACTGAAAGGAAACAAGCCAAGGCTATGGAGGGGTTTATTCAGGGTTGTGGGTTTTTTTTGGTTTTTTTATTAAATAAACCTTTTGTGAAGTGAGTTTTGAAGAGAAGGGAAAATGTGCTGCAGCTGGGTTTTGATTGGTGAGGAGTTCTGGTCCAGCCTCCTCCTCAGCCATGCACCCCCACCACCAGCTTTACAAAGCTGGATGTAAGTGCAAGACAATTACCCTGTGAATGACTTTGTATGGTTTGAGTTTCTAAAGGTGAACTGGAGTATAGCAAACAGCCCTTTGGACATTAAAGTTAAAGCTGTCCAGCTTCATCCATGAGTGATGGAGGAGACAGAAGCAAAACCATTACTGACATGTTTGTTTAATGCACATGACAGTGGGGAAACTTTTGAAGGTTTAGTGCATTCGAAATATGGCTTGCTTTATTCTTTTCAAGCTTTCCTTGGGTCAAAATCAAGAATGAAGGATTTAATTTAATTTAGTTGAACCTCATTTAACAAAGGTGATTATACTGGGTGACAGAAAATGCATGGCTCAAGTCCTGTAGATGAGGTGTAGCCCTCTGCTTAGATTTTAGCAAATACAGGAGAGAGGAATCCTGTTGCTGACACTGCACCAGCTGGAAATTTTCACAGAGATCTTTACTGCTTCTTGCCATAAGATCTGTCAGGGGTAAGAAAACCTTGAAAGGAAACTGCTTGTTGTGCCACCTGGAAGAGACCAAATCTACACTTTGTTCTGAGGGATTTGGACCTTGGGCCAAGTCACGTGAAGGCCTCAATGGCATCTCCAAAGCGATGCAGGTTTTCCCTTTAGTGAGGACTGAAACCCCTCAGCCCCCCCTCCACGGTCCCCTCCTGAATGGTGACAGTGCCAGCACCATGGCGACGTGTCAGACCCTGCTCTAATCTCCCTTCAAGGGTTTCCACGGATGTTTGCAGCCAGCTGTGACCAATTAAAAAAAAAAATTGTGTTGGCAAAACCTCAGCGAGTTGCAAAGCTGAGCCAGGGGATCGGGGAGCTTCACGTTTCGGAGGGTTATGGAGTCTGCCCTAAGTGTTTTCTTCTCATAAACCATCTGTTGGAAGCCTGGCTGTAAGCACAGAGGTGAGTCAAGGGATATTTATATAGGAGAACGGATCATTTTCCAAGCAATGAAAAATACTGCGGAAGAAAAATGGGCCACTGGGATCCCATCATGTAATTGGTGAGAAGAAGAAGAGGAATTCGACAGACTCAGTGCCAAGCAGACAGAATTAATGCTGAATCCTTGGAGCCTGACTGGGAGAGGACGAGACCATCCCCCAGGTGCAGGTAGCCAAGGGCCATCCCACGCTGGCCACCGCTCACCCTCCTGGCTGCCTCTTGAAGCCAGAGGGGTCTGGGGGGCTGTGGGAAGGGGTGGTGAGGGGACATGAGGAGCTGGTTCCAGCCACCAGAGGTGGTTCGGGGGGTGCACTGGGGAGGGAAGGGCAGAGCAGAAGAGATAAGCATTGCTGCAATCCTTCCAGGAATGTCCAGAATTCATTTATGCTGGAATACGGGGTCGGTCTGTAATGAATCGCCAGAACGTTGTGCTTTCGGTTTCAGGGTTTGGAAAGGTTGGATAAAACTCTTTTCTTTTTTTTTTTTTTTCATATTTCATATTCATTATGGGCTGCCTTCTCCAAAGCATCTGCTTATAGCAGGTGATAACATCTTTTAACCAGCTTCTGAAACCCTTTATCTCCACCTCAGCCACAGGACTCCGTTAATTCTCACTTGGGTTTGTTGTGTTGCCCTCTGTTTTCTCACCTTTGCCTCTGGTCTCAGAGCTACAATATCAGTGTGTAACCATTCAAAAAGAATGGTGTTTTTTTGTTGTTGGTGTGGTTTTTTTGTTTGTTTTTTTTTTCCCCCTGGAAAGGTGCTCCAAGGATTCGTGCTCCAGAGGTTTAATTAGTGAGAGCTCTGTGAGGAAGGGAGGACACTTTCCCTATATTCCTGATCCAAATTCAGGTGCTTGTGCATTCCTGCTGCACAATGTGTTTTGGTTTGGTTTTTTTCTCAGGCTGCAGCCTGAACCCAAACTAGGTTGGTTGATAGTGGATGGAGGAGGATAAACCCCTCTAGCAGCTCCCCCCAGACAGGTCAAGGGTGGCACCAAGAGTTTAGAGTCACTTTTTACTGAGAGGTATGTTATAAAAATCCAGTGAAAAATGGTACTTCTGGATGGTAATCATTTTTCTGAGAGTGCAGAACAAGCTCAGGAGTTTGTGCCTCAGCCCATGCCCCATTCCTTGCAGGAAGCCAAGCCTGGCCCTGGCTTCTCTCTGTGGTACTGCTCCAGTCCAGGAGCAGGGTGCAGGGCTCCAGGCCACCCATCCATCCCTGGGGCAGATTTCCTGGCCCTGGTGTTGCTGGTTTCCTCCCAGACATGCTTCATTTTATGGGACTTCAGTTTCTGATGGTTCAGAGTGTGGGGCTGGGCAGAGGTTCTCTCTTTGCACCACTCAGGCTTCGTGGGGCCTCCACAACCTCTGTACATTCCCATTGGCTACAGGGACACCTGTTAGACCCTCAAGTCTGGAGAAACTGGCCAAAAAAGAAAGGGTTCTGAAGGCCAACAGGTGGTTTTAGTTTGCTGTGTGAGAATGCACATTAACTGTCTGTCTGCCAGGCAAATAAAACCCCGGCTGGATCTGGAGCCCCTCCAGCCCCCAGAGCAGCTGCCAGCCAAGCCCCCTTCTCCTGAGTGTCTGGCAGGCTCAGGGGCAGATGCTGGGGCTGCTGGTCCTTTGCTGCTCTCTCCAGTAAAGCAGTTGTGTTTTCCTTTCCATGGATTCTGGGATGGGAGCTGAGCACCCAGCAGGACACTGCTGGCTCCTGGCTGGTGGCTGCCTCGGGGTGGCACAGGCCGTGGCCAGCAGGAGCTCTGCAGGAGGTTTGGAGGTTTTCCACCCTAAGAAGAGCATCTGCCTTTCTGGGATGGCTTCTTCCAGGCTTCTCAAAGAGGGCTTGTAGGTGGCAGAGGATCCAAACGTGCCTGTCACTGGTCTGAGGTGGAGCTGTGCTGATAGACTTGGATGGTGACAACAAAGAAGCAGAGCGGCCTGTGCTTGCAGATTAAAAGAGGGATTTTTTAAATTATTATCTTTATTTAGAGATTTATGTGGCTTGTTTAAAGACTGGCTAGATCATTACCAGAGGTCCAGACCATGTCTTGGCTCTGCAAGCCAGGATCATTGAATCACTGGTGCTGGCAGTCAGTTCTGCTGATTCATGGTCCTCACCTGATTCTCAGGCATCAAAGGGCCAAAATAATACAGTCCTGGGCAATAAATCCAAGAGCCTGGTAGGATGCTGGATTCCTTTTGGTGGTTTAACAGGGTGCTGTGCAGTGCACAGGGGGATGAGAGGTTCTGAGGCTGTTAAAGGGAATCTGGGGCATTTTGTGCCTTTCCTCAGCAAACTGCTGGACTGCAGTGCAGCAAATGCTGAGGTGATGGGTGCCAGATGTCTGTCATTAGAGGATTCCTCTTCTTACCAGCTGCAAATTGTCCATCACTTCCTCTACTGTACATTTTCATCATGAGAAGCTTGAATTCCCACAGTTTACTGATACCTCAGATGCTGTCAGGCTTCTCTTTACCTGATAAGTAATGGGTTGTGCAGCCCAAACCAGTCCTGTGTGGGAAAGGCCATAAGTGTATTTTGATTGCTGTTTGGTCAGGAGCTCAGTTATGATTTGCCATTAAAACTTGCCCAGAAAAATTATATTCTCCATTAAACTTGTAAAATGAATCCCTCAAAAACTCCAAGGATTCAAGTGAAAGGATGCCAGAGATGGTTTTGTACTTATGTGAGAAGAAGACATGGCTTTTCACTTTAGGGTCTCTAGTGTAACAAGATACACTCTTTAAAAATGCACATTTTAAAACTCCAGAGATGGCTAAAAAGAGAACAGTAAGCCATGCAGGCAGGATGGATGCAGAATGTATCATGGCATATTTAGGGATAAATTCATTATGAAAATATTCATGCTTTATGAAGGCTTTTAATCAGAATAAATTTGAGGCTTATGTGAGATTCCCAATGTGTTGTTTGACACATACTATTTATTTAGGTCTGTGTGACACCATTTGCTAAGACTTTTTGAAGTTCATTCCTTCTTCCATGAATTTCCCAGCCAGAATGCTTAAAAAAATTATATTCCAGTAATGGTTTATAAGGTCTTTTTTTTTTCCCCCAAACCTAGCAAAAAGGTTCATTGTAAGGAAACCAAAGCCACCAACTTCCTTTCCTGAAAACTTTTCTGCTGCTGCTCCCACCTTTCTCCTGGGCTGGACTTCCATCAGGGCCATGTCAGGCTCAGAAGGGAGATGGGAGCTGGGCGAGGGGGTGGGATGCTCTCTGGAGAGCTCAGGGTGCTCCTCTGGCCAGCCCACAGGAGGTCAGGCAAAAAAGGATGCTGCTCTCTCCAAAGGGAAGTGTTTGGAGAGGTTCACACAACCATTTTCCATTCTGCTGGGCTGAAACTTTCCATAGCTGGAAATGCAGTGCCTGTCCTCTGCAATGTCTTGGCTTCCACCTTTTTTAATGTAACAGCAGAGAGCAGTGATATTTGACATGTGTAGGAGAAACAGATGTAGGGAATGGGTTTGGGGAGGCAGCAGAACCTTCCACTGCGGTCTGGGAAACTGCCCTGAGTTACACAGCAGAATACTTACTCCTAGCAAATAAATACATTATTTCCGCCTTCGTTTTTCCCACTTGCTCAGGATCTCACCTCATTAATAGTGAGGATTTTGGAATGTCAAATATTTGGCGTATCTGGGTATCAGAGCTGCACAATGGCCTCTGGGGCGGGCGCTGGGTCCATCTTTCTGCACGGAGGTGTTTGCCTCTCCTGGGGCTGCAGAGTCCACACGGGCCCTGACAAAATGCTCTGAGCTGAAACAACTGCTGCTTCCAGAAGGTGAATTTCAAGTTTAAAACATTGCATTTGCTCTTTTTAAATTTTTTTTTTCCCCCCAACTTGTGAATCTAACAAGAAGCAAAGTAGCACTAAAGTAGCACTGCCCCTTTCATTAGAGACAAAAGGAAGTGTGTGTAAATGTCTTTTGTGGCTTGGCAGTAAACTTGCTGAGGACAACATAAAACGTGCTCATTAAATGTCCTTTGAACAGTATTGCTTTTTGTTTTCAGAAGCAATGTGATGCTTCAGCCCACCATTAATTGCCTAATACAAGTTATGGCATAAACAAACCATTTGCTATTGTAGCTTTTTTAATTTATTTTTCCAGGGTTCTTACTCTTGACACCTATTATGCATCTGGGAACACGAGTGGCTTTTGTAGTGGAAGATAAATAATGAGATCAGTAATCAATAGTTTTACACAGATCATCCTCTACTCTAGATGTTACTGCAGCTCTTGGGAACCTTACAAACACCTCCCCCCTTGGATGCTTTGTAGAATTGAACTTAATTATATGGAGACAAAGAGATGAGGAGGGTCCCTGGGTCTGGACCATGTGGGGCCAGCCCAGAAGCATCAGTTAATGGGTCAAATAAGGGATATTCAGCAGATTTTAAGCTGTGGTTATTAAGGTATCTTTGTTATTAAGCTGAGGTATTCAGTTCTTTGTGTGTTGCTGTATTCTGTTTAGGGATGATTTTGCATTTTTTATATTTGTGTGCAGTGACATCTTACAAATAGCTAGCAAATGGGCTTTTAGGATAACTGTTTTCTGGTTTGTTTTTAAGCAAAAATCAAGAGAAGAGGCTGATTTTGTTTGCAGTGCAAGGGATAGGGGGAGATTAAGAAAACCCCCTGAGGTTGTTAGAGGCATCCATTAGGATTCTTCTCTAGAATTCTCTCTAGCCCCTGGGCATGGTGTGTTTGTCATGATCCCTGGTGTTCTGCTAAATTAGCAGGGCATCTATGTTGTTTGCAGAAAGCATTTTTCTTAAAATTCACTGGACTTTTCCAGCTTGGCAACACTCTTATAAGCCAAGGCACCTGGATGTGCTGGTATCCACATGGGGAAATGGAGTTGCTGTTTGTGGATGCAATATTACAGGCCAGGAATAATTATCTTAAAGTCAACGCTTTGTTCCTTTTTTCCATTTCTTTTTTTTTTTTTTTAAAGAGAGGAGAGTTTTGATTTCTTTGTCCTAGTTAGTCTTCTGCTTAACTGCAAGTGGGAGAAACAAGTGGTGGTGCTGGTTTCATGTTCCAGGAGAGGGAAACATGCACAGAGCAGCAAATAAAGCCACTGCCAGGCTCAGCTGCATTAAGCATCCCAGCCAGGAGAACAACTCGAGGGGTAGATGTGGCTTTTGATGTTTCTGCTGGAGAAAAATGCCTTGGCCATTCAGTGGGGGAAAAAAAAATAAAAAAAAATCATCAAACAGCAGCCTGTTGGTTGAGGTCCCAAAGGGAAGCCTTGGCAAGGCTGCCAAGTGCAGTATATTTTTATATTGCATCCATTATATAGTGTGTCAAAAAAGAATTCTCTCCAGTCTGAAGAGGTGTTTATAGTCCACGAGGTTTTATGGCAGGAGGGGAGAGGCTGAGGTTACTCTGGCTGAGCCCAGCTGGGCTCTGGTGGGAGCAGAGCCTGGGGGGACCCTTGGGGAAGAGCCCCTGTCCCTCCGCTCTGTCCCTCTGTCCCCTGAGGAGAGGCAAAGGGGGAAATGGGCAAAGCTGGGGCTGAACTGGGCATGGGAGCAGGGAGGCAGGACCTGGCAGAAAGCAGTGACAGTGACAGGAATGGGCAGGGAGGAGCTGAGGCAGCTGGGACCTGGGTGGCATCCATATGAATAAATGTTTGAGGGTGCCCAGGGGAGCTGCTGGTAGGAATGGGGAAGATGAGGAGGTTGCAGACGTTCTTTTGAGTCTCCCGGAGGTCAGGGAGACTTCTGGGAAGCTCCTGGTCACAGTTTGAAAAGATAATTTCCTTCCCTCAGAGGACACCGTGCAGCTGGGAAAGGCTCTGGGCAGATTTGCATCTCTGTGCCCTGGGATTATTCAAACTGAACCACTGAAATATTTCAGCTTCATTTTTCCTCCTCTTTAAAACAAAATAAATATCTTAAAGAATAGACAAAATCTCTTGGAACTTTCCATAGCATAGCCCATCATGTCCAGGAGTTGAGTTCAAAAAGCCCTGCAAGGCTTATGG
Source organism: Florisuga fusca (assembly GCA_038090715.1). NCBI lineage: Eukaryota > Metazoa > Chordata > Aves > Apodiformes > Trochilidae > Florisuga > Florisuga fusca. Next base: position 2,802,155 of record JAAWXA010000039.1, read on the forward strand.
TCAGCACAGACCTTGCACAACTTAAACTTCATGAAAATTTAAAGCCTTAACTATGCTATTGATTAAATGTGCTTTGGCAATCTTACACACTTACATTTTCAAGAAGTTTAACAGGAGCCAGAAATGATAATGCAATCCCTCTGGAGAGACTGCTGTTATTAAACAGGGTTTAAGCCTGCAGACACAGGGCTGGTGCATGTGGGGATGGGAGCACTTCATGAGATGGACTGATGGGCTCTGGTCCATCTCCTCTGGAGCTTCAAGCAGGCAGTGCCCATGTGTTGTACACCTGTGTGTGTGTGTGGATGTGGGTCTGTCAGTCTCTATCTGCACACTCGTGTGTTTTCTACCCCGATGTGTCTCACCAAGTGTGGCAGAAGCAGCTCGCAGGCTGCCCGTGCCCCTGGGACTGGAGGGTTAGGAGAAAGAAAAAACGTAGAAAAGACCTGGTGCCCCTGAAGCCTTGGAAAAAATGAGGTGTGAGTGAGCAGCAGAGCTCAGAGGATGTCCGTCTGGAAAGAAAAGTACGGAAGAAATTATGGATGGAGGAAAAAAAAATCCTGTGAAAAGCAATGAGCATTGCCCTGAGCCAGTTTTATCTGAGCACTGCAGGAAGCTCCCGAGTTGTGAAAAATAATCTGTTCCCTGCAGACCCCAGCAGATCACATCAGACAGATTCTCTTGAAAGGCTCTGTTCTATATTTTATTATTTTTTTTTTCTTCTTAAGAAAAAAGGTATTTCCTGGTGGTGCTGTGTGTCAGGGCTGGTTGGCTGTGGCTCTGTTGTTCCTAGGTCAGGAGGATCCAGGCTGAGGTTGTCTGAGCTTTTCAAGGAATCCATGGACAAGACACTGAGTTTGTGGAGGGTGAGGTGGGTAAGGATGAGAAGTTGGTTAGGAACTTGTGGAAAATGGGAAACCATATAATACATCCTTAGTATTTCTCTGTTTCTCTTTTAGTGCCTGGGGAGGCTCTTCCTGCCTTTAGGTGATCAGGAGGGCCTGTGGTGGGGAGAACATTAGATAAGCCTTATTAAAGAGATTATCACAAAATCATAGGATGGTCAGGGGTTGGAAGGGACCTCTGAGGATCATCTAGTCCAACCCCCCTGCTAGAGCAGGATCCCCTAGATCTGGTTTGAGAGGAATACATCCAGGTGGCTCTTGAATGTCTCCAGGGATGGAGATTCCACAACCTCCTTGGGCAGGGGAGGCTATAAACCAGAGAAACTCAGGCTCAGGACATCTTTTTTCCTATTTCAGCTGCTTTAGTGAAGATTTTTAGAAAATATGGATTTTTAGATCATAATTATCCCAAGTTTCAGCTTTGAAGTGAATTAATTCCGTTTGATGCTGCCTGCAGCCCTTTCCCAGCTGCTCTGAGTCTGCTGCTTTTTTTTTTGTGGCCAGAGGGAGGGGATAGAGCCCTCTGCTCCGCTGGAGTGATCCCAGAACCCGGGTACTGAGGCTGCAGGAATTCCCTTTGCAGTTGGATAAAATGATTGTATCCCCATTATAGCCACTTTTAATCTATAGAGACTCTAGCAGTTTGCTGTGGTTTGGTTTTTTTGGGGGGGCAAAAGAAATGCAGTAAATTCGGGGGTTATTTTGGGTCTTATGAAAAGGAAGAATGGTTTTTTTAAAGCTTAGAGAATTATTTTTTTAAATGCTGAAGAGGAAGAAGGCAGGTCTTGGTGTCTGAAGTGCTCAGGAAATGGAAATTCTCCCTCTGCAATAACAAATAGGTGGTTAAAGCTACTTTTATTTAATAAATAAATAAGGGAGAAGCTGCAGCAAGCATTGCCATGGACACTTGGTCTCAGACACCTGTCCTGTCCCTGCCCCAAGGCTGGTGTTGGATCTCTTGCAGGCAGAGAGGTGGAGGGAGGAGGTCCCAGGCAGGGGCAGCGTTCTCTTGACCCTCACAATCTGCTCGCAAAATCCAAGGGGAAAAAAATGGGCTGTGGAAAGCTGAAGGAATGAGAATGGAGCCAGCAGCACAGATTGGGCTGCTGGGGTTTGCTTCTTGCTTGCTCCATCTGGAGCAGAGCTGCAGCATCCCGGCTCTCGGCAGAGCTGCTCCAGCATCTGGGTCCCTCTCGCGGCTCTTGGGAAAAATCCTGGCAGCACCAGAGCCTTCTGAGACACTGGAATGAGGGAAAGCAAATGTAAAGGACTGGAGACAGCAATGAGAGTCAGACCTGCCCAGTGGAAGTCCCAGATGTTGGCACTTTGGCAGCAAAGGTGGGAGTGCAGCTGGGGGTGTCCTGCACTCACCTCCTCTGGCTCACCAGCACCACGCACAGGGATTCATTCCTTCTTCTGTTGGGAGTCATGTTCCGTGCCCTGGCTCCCCAAAACCTGGCTGATGTGTGTGCTTTGGAGCTGGGAGATGACTCTGTCACTTCATGGTGTGTTTCCCGGGATGCTGGAGAGGGGCAGGCATTGTTCAAGGGAAAGCCAGATGCTCCAAGGCAGGGGCCTCTCGGCATCTCAGCTTCCTTCAGGCCTTTTTACAAGATGTTGTAAAGTCACTTGACAATAGGCTGGGAATATTAATGGCCTCTTAGGCCAAAGGCAGATGGAAAAGTGGAGGGGTTTTGTTATCAGTCTAAGTGGATGGTTTCTTTCATGTGGGAGTGTGTAACCTCCACAAATAAAATACCAGATGGGCTTGAATTCCATTTTCCTTAAAATGACTTGGGGATTCTCGTGAAGAATAGGAATACCTGCAGTGACCAGTATTTTATGTCAAGCTTTTCCTAGCAAGAGGTGTCCAAGAGAGTTTGTGAATGCTGGAGCAAAGGGGCTCCCCCACCCCCTTCAGCCTCAGTCCTGGGGCTCCGAACTCCCGGGGTAAAGCCAGCCTCATCTGCAATTCCAAATACCATCACAAAAATGCAGATTTCCCAGGATGTTTAGTTTCCCAAGGAATGCAGCTCATGGTGTGGTTTGCACTCCTGGTTGGAGCCGTGGCTGTGGCACAGGGAGAGGGCAGCTCCTGGCCCAGGGAGAGCGGCAGGGACATGGGCACCACCCAGAGAGCTGCCAGGAGGAGGATGAAAAGAGGCAAGCAGAGCTCTGGAGGAAGGGCACGATGCAGAAGAGGGTGAGTCGCTGCCCTTTTCGGTGCTGGGAGGGATTTGGCCTCTGCTGGGGACTGAGAATGTATTTGAAACAAACTTTGCACAGGTGTGAGGCTGAAGGACTGGATAAAATCCTTCCAAAACAGATGAATTTACTTCTGTGAGAAACATGGTCATTGGTTGGGTGTGATTGAATTCCTGTGAGCAGCTGAAGTATTCCTTTGCAAAACTGATTAAAAATACAGATGGATTTTTTATTTTTTTTTTTAATGTTAATTCAACTAAAATAATATATTTCTTCTCAAATTGCAGCCCTGCCATTTCAAATGCTGTGGCCTTCTTTGAATGTTTGCAGGTCAGGCTGTACCTGGGAAGGACTGTACAACTCGGTGGGGATTTTCTCACAGGACCCTTGCAGTTCTTGCTGGCTGCCTCGGGCACTGCATGGCTGGATAGAGAATTGCTGGGTATAATGGGCATGCATGTGAGCCACTGCATCCTGCTCATGTCTCCATGAGTTATTTGGGAAACAAACAGAAAAAAAAAAAAAAAAGGCAGATATTTACCACTTCTATTGCATATGTGTATATCTTTGGTCAAGCTGCCTGTCTACATGTTTCTGGGAGCTCCTTGATGTCCACTGTGTTTGACCCTGGAAATCAAGTATAGGTGGAGCCTGTGCTGTGATGGAGGCGACCCATACTTGGTTTCAAGGGTCTGCAGGGAATCTCCAGAGGGGAGGGAGCAGGCACCAACCATCCCTGGGCTCCCCTGGGAGTCCCCTGCTCTGTCACCCAGCAAGAACAGGAGTGCACAGCGTACCAGCCCGTGGCTGCTGAGGTCGGACCTGGTGCAGTGGTGTTCTTGGACACTGGCTTTTTTGTTTTGTTTTGAAAAACCATCCAGGGCAGGTGAAAAGTGACATTTCCTGGGTGATCTGAACTGGAATGGTCTCGTGCAGTCCTGCCTCCATCACATCTTCCCCTCCACAGCTGAGTTGCTGAGCTGGAAATATAAATCTGAGAAAGCTCGAGGCAGGATTGGTGCTGTAGCAACAAAAAGCTGAGGCAAGGTGATGGTTTCAGGAGTCCGTGGGCCAGGTTTGGGTCTCAGCCAAGAGCCAGAGCAGCAAAGCAGAGCTGGGTTCACCCTGGTGCTCCAGAAGGGATTCAGGTGCAGGAAAAACCATGGGGCTGGGTCCCCACAGACCCTGGCTGGGGGGCTCTGGGGAGCAAGAGAAAGCCAAGGGTCCCTGCAGTAGCAGAAGGAAACATGCAGGATGCTGCAGCACGCCTTTTTGGCACAGCTACAGCTCATTACTCTTCTGTCCAGACCAAATGCCTTCAAACAGCATTTGTCTCCATTTTTCTTCTTTCTTTTAAGAAGGAAATGCTTCTCTACAGAGCAAAAAAGTAGCTGCTTAAGCATATATACATATTTAGAGTGCCTCGCTTAGTGCCAAATGTCAGAAACTTGCCAACAACAGATAAATCTTTTTGGAGCTTCCCCATGTATTTCACATGTCTCACTGAAACTTGGCATTTCCTAATCTGGGCTTGATTTTGATCTGTAACTGAAGAGGATAAAGTGGTGCTGATGCTGGTGCTGCACAAGGTTTCATCCTCACCACGAGTCACTGCTCCTCTGCCCTTCCTTGGGATCCAGCCTGTCCTTCTCTGGAGTAATTCCAGTGGGGTATTTTTGTGAGGTATGGCAGTGCTGGAATGGCAAGGAGCTCCAGTGATTGGGAAGAACTCCCAGATGGGCTTGGGGGAGGCACAGGCTGTGGCTCTGTTGGGTCGTTCACTCTGGTTATAAGGGAATCTGAGAAAGATGCTCCCTGTGCCTTAGAGATCTGGCCCATGCCCTGCTGAGGGGAAGAGAAACCTCTGGTCTTGGTAGAATAATGTGGTTTATTTTGGACTTGAGTTACAAATATTAGTAGATGTGTACGATGTGGGTATTTTAATTTTCCCAGCCTTTTCCTTTCCTCTGGATTAATGCTATTTGGGTAATTTTTATGGGTCTATTTGAAGGAGTTTTGGTGGAAAGGTGCAACAGTTCTACTTCTAAACCAAGAGGGTTTTAATGTGAAGAGACTTTGTCTTCTCGTTGTAATGAACAAGATATCAGAGTGAGGCACTGTGTTGTGAGGAGGAATATGTTCATGTCCACACAAGTGCTGGTGTTCATTCTGGGCAGGAACCTTTTGGATAGTGACATCTTTGAGTGTTTGAGGCTGTGACAGGGGGATCACCCTGTGCTGGTTAGTTTTCTGTCTTCTTATTGGCACTGAAAAGTTAACAAGAGGAAAGCAAGCTGTAACAAAAGCAGTGGGCTTTGCTCTCCTGCTCTTTCGGGCAGCAGCTCACCTGGGCTCCCCTTCTCCTCCCTTCAGATGTCAACGAGTGCGAGGTGGGGAACGGCGGCTGCGAGTCCCAGTGCTGCAACACCATCGGCAGCTTCTACTGCAAGTGCACAGCAGGGCAGCAGCTGGGACCCGATGGGAAGTCCTGTGCAGGTATACTCATCTCCATGGTCACCTCCACAGTCATCTCCATGGCCCCGAGGGGCTGCTGGGTGGTCGTGGCAGTGGTGCCAAAGGCTTTTGTGTGTCCCCTCTCCTTCTGATGGTGTTGCACCCTCCAGAGCAAGTTGTTTCTTTAGTGCTGCATGCTTAGGGGTACAAATAGCAGTTGGAGAAGGGAAGCCCCCAGTGAAGATTTCCAGGGTGAGATCTTGGCCCTGTTGAAATCGATGGTGTGTATTTTCTTGCTTCAAAAGAGATGAGGTTTCTCCTTTGGAGTCTGTATCATCACGTTGTTTCTCGTCTTCCACTTCAAGTCTTCTGCTTCCAAACCAAAGTGCAAGAGAAGACACATTTCTCTGTTTGTAAAATGGAGATACTGGATGGGGTTTGTCTTATCCTGGAACCAGAGCAAGCCTGGTGGTTCCAGCTCCTGCAGGCTGAGCTTGCAGTGAGCAGACCTCCTGTCCCTTTCTCCTGGGCGTTACCGTCTGTGCAAGTGCTGTGTGCTCCAGTCAGCTGGAGCCAACAGGCAGAAAAATGCAAAAAGTGCTTTGCTTATCAGAGTCAAGAGCAAGAAGGGCTTTTGGAGTGCATTGCAGTTCCAGGATTCACTGGTGGTGTCAGGGAAAGGCACCTTTGTTGGGGGGCTGAGGCTCACCTGCTCGGGAGTCCAACATGCAAACACCACTGCAGGGTTCAGCATCCAGTGCTCCCAGGGTTTGTGGTGGAGTTCAGGCATATTTTCAGCACTGGTTTGCTCAGCAGAGGTCCAGAAGTATTTGAAATAATTAACAAGGATTGCTGACAAACTAGGAGAGAGTCATTTCTGTGGATATCGGTTTGGACATTACAGAATTCTGCAGAAAAATGTCACTTTCTTGCCAATATGGTACATTTGTCTTGTTTTGTTGAGAATAACTGAAAAGTATTTCCTGGCTCTGTACCACTGTAGAGATGTGTGAAATAAACAGCTTTGCCCTTATCTTAGCCAAGCTAAAATATTTTCAGTTTCCCCAGAATTCCCCTGATGGGGATTAGCTTCTCGGATGATTAACAGTTTCAGGATTTTGGTGAAAACAAACAACCTTATTTTTTTCATTCTGGGGGGAGACAGTGTGAATCCCCTGCAGTACTCACCGTTTTTTTACATATACTTTTTCTCTTAATATCAGATAAGAAATTGTTTCCAAATACCCTGAATGCTAATGCACGTGTGAAGAGGAGGGGAGGGGATTAGATCAGTGTTTGCACAGACGAGTTCAGGGAAGAGAGAAAAGGCACTGATTAATGTTTACAGTTTGTAAAATATTCAGCTTTTTTTTGATCAAAGTCCCGATGGAGCCTGAATAAAGCAGCCTGGGCTTCCAAAGATGAGGTTAGATATTTGGAGCCCTTTGCTGGCTCTGTGCTGGACAGGAAGGTTTGGACCTTGCCTCTTTCCTGAGGGTGGCCCGGCTGGGGTCAGAGGACAGCGGTTCACTTGCTTCCCCCTTGAGACTCTGTTCCTGGCTGGGGTGACATCAAGCTGGGCTCTTTGGGGGGGTTCTGCTGCCCAGACAGCCACACCGTGATGTCTGCAGGATGCTTTGTGTGCAGGGGCAGAGAGCTGCCAGGGCCCAGTGTTTGCTTCTAAGGCAGGGAGGTTTTTTTGAAGGAAAAAAATGGAATCTCGGCTCCGTGAGGACTTCCCAACCTCTCCTGTCCAGCTCACTGGGTAGCAGAGAGGTGTCACAGCTCAGGGGGGGTTTGCTGCATTCCTGCCACACGTGGAGGGGTTCAGAAATCTTCCTGCAATGCATTTGGGTGTGCAGCTCCTCACAGGGGGCTGGTTGCTGATCTGTGCCCACATCAGCCCAAGTTGCAGCACAGGGACACGGGGGGTGGTGGCTCCACACGATCACCCCTCAGCCTCCCCCTCTCATTTCTGTCTATGCCTCACCTCTTGCATTTGCCTTTAACTTGCTCTTTCCTTTTGCTGTGGGATCCTTTCTAAAATGTCTGGGGTTTGGGTAATAGCTGGATGAAGATTCCAGCACTTTTATTTACCTAAGCTGGCTGACCTGGGGCTCTGCAGGGATGAATTACCCCCAGGACTTAACACGCTGTTGAATTACAGAATGCCCCTTCATCTGCTGTCAGTTGTTTGGGTTCTTGGGAGAATTTATTCACACTGAACCTGGACTGAGTGAACTTTCATGAGAGTTAGAGGTTCGGTCCAGCTCGGTCCCTGTTTGAAGAACCCCTTGGATGTTAATGGTAATTCCACAGGAAGCAGTAACGACTTGCTGCTGATTGCAATGTGTTACCATACTCAAACCAACTCTTAGTACTTAATCAGCCAAAGTAAATTAGGTGACAAGGAAGCTTGAGCTGGCTCAAACCTGGCCAAGTATAACTTATGACATAAGCAGGACTCAGTTTATGCTCAAGCCTGATGTGCTTTTGATACATGTGCTGTACCACAGAGCCCCTTGGAAAAGCCTGAGTGGCTCATCCTTATTTTTTTTATTATATATATTTTTTAGCAGCCTAATAAAACAGGAGGTTGAACAAGCTTGTCACACAGTTTGTTGAGCATCAGGAGCTGCTTTAGCTTTCGTTTCCAGAGCAAGGGGTGAAAGCTTTGTGTCAGGAGCTGCATGTGCCTGGGTAGGAGGAATTTCCAGGTGGTGAAGCCATGGAAAGGTCCCTTTGGTTGGTGCTTGTGGAGTCAGGGAGTCACTTGGAGAGCTGTGCTCCCTGTGATTCATCTGCATTCCAAGCAAGGCTAATTGAATGTAGACAATGTCTTAATAACATCACTGAGCTGAGGAAGTGGTTCTGAGCCATTTTTCGTAGCTCTGTGGCAACATTAATTTTGGCATGTCAGCACTGCTGGAAAGATCTACAGAAGAAGTGTCAACACTGGCCATTGTGATGGCTTCAGTGTCCCTGCTCAGGAGGAAGATTCCCCAGGAGCTGAGCTGGGTTAGCAGTGACAATTCCTTCTGCCTGGCAATGTGCTATTTTTAAATGGCTGAAGTATTTGGTAGATTAAAAAGTGGCTTCTAGCAGGATGGTGGGGAGTGACTGCTGGGGCCCCAGTAACAACCCTCCAGCGTTTCCCCTCCTCCTGTCCCTCTCCTGCCCCATGTCCTCACCTCTCCGTGCTGCCTCCTCAAGGGGTGCTGCTAGAGGGAGCAGGCAGCAAGCAGAAGGTGCATGTTCATGTTCAGCAGCTGCCACAGCAGTTCCCACCAGTCCCACTGCTGCAGCCCAGCCCTGCAAATCTGCAAAATCTGCAGCGTCTTTGGAAAGGTCACATCTTTTTTTCATTTTCTTTTTTTTTTTTTTTTTTCCCCACAAAGTAGCTGACAGATTTTTGTGTCAGATATTTTAGACTCCAACGATTAATAAGAAGCATGTTGTGAATATTCAGATGGGCTTAAGTGGTCCCTGAAGTGTCCAGAAGCTGCTCTTCCTTGGAAGGATCCACTGGTGACTGGAGTCCACCTTCCTTTGGAAACAGTTGCAGCAAGAGCCTGAAATTGTTATTTTCTTCCTGGATTTGGTCCTCTCTGTGTTTCAGAATTTTTCATGGAATGCTATTCATTGCAGTCTAAACCACAAGTTTTAATTTGGAATTTTACTACAGCCAAATAATACTGTGAAAATGGCTCAAAGTAGCAAGCCCTGCTCTCCCTCAGCTCAACCCTTCAAGCACATTGTTTCAAAACATTCCAGAAAGTTAAATGAGGCTTTTGAGCTCGCCTCTGGAAAATCCAATAAGCTATTCTTACTTCTCATTTAATGAAAAAGGTAAAACAGAATTCTAGGCTCGGTCGTACAGGAAGAGGTAATATTACGGTTTTCTTTGGAGCAGCCACAGGGGCTGTTCCTCATTTCAGCTGAAATTTGTTGATGAAATTTTTTTTTTTTTTTTAATTACTGTACTGGCTTTATTTTACAGTGAAGGTTCTGTTCAAGCTTTAGCTGTGTCCCCAGGGGCTGTGCAGGTAGCTCTGCAGCGTGTCCTTGGCCTCTGGAGGGTCACATTGTTCCACATGTTCATCCTGAACCCACGTCCCTCAACACTGGCTACGTGTCCTTTAAGCCCCTCCAGGGATGGTGACTCCACCACCACTGCCCTGGGCAGCCTGGGCCACCACCTGACAACCCTTTTAGAGAAGAAGTTGTTCAGGATAGCAAACCTGAATCTCCCCTGGCACAACTTGAGGCCGTTTCCTCTCGTTCTATCGCTTGTTTCTTGGGAAAAGAGACCAACCCCCCCTGGCTCCATCCTCCTCTCAGGGGGTTGCAATAAGCCAGAAGGTCTCCCCTCAGCCTCCTCTGCTCCAGGCTGGACACCTCCACCTCCCTCAGCTGCTCCTGAGCAGATTTGTGCCCCAGACCCCTGCCCAGAGCCGTTGCCCTTCTCTGGACACACTCCAGCCCTCAATGTCCTTCTACTGTCCCCAAACTGACCCCAGGACTTGAGATGTGACCTCCCCAGATCCCAGCACAGGGGGACCCATCCCTGCCCTTCTCCTTCTGGCCACACAAGCCAGGTTGTTGGTGGCCTCTTGGCCACCTGGGCACATGCTGGCTCGTATTCAGATGCTCTCAATCAACACCTCCAGGTCCTTTTCCGCCGGGTGCTTCCTTCCCAGCTGCTCTGCCCCAAGCCTGGAGGTGATGGGGGCAGCCCACACC
>JAAWXA010000039.1:2812466-2854253 GCA_038090715.1 Florisuga fusca
GGGGGGGGTTTGCGGGGCTCTCTGAGCGCCGGGTCTGTCCCCAGCATGTGCCGGGTCTGGGGGCTGCTCTGGTGCCTCGGGTGCCTTTTGGGCGGCATCCCCGGGACCCGCGGCAGTCACTACCCCTACCTCTGGAGGAACTGCTACCCCTGCTACTGGGGGCGTGCGGGGCACGGCGAGCTGCGGGCAGGTAGGTGTGCGGGCTGGGTGACACTGCGGGACTGTCCCCCGGAGAAACCCCCAGGGGGTTGGGCTGCAGGTCCCCGAGCTGCCAGCTGGGAGTCCCGGGATGGCAGGAGCTGAAGGGACAAACGGCTGTGGGTCTGTCCGGGGTTTTAGGGTGGATTTGCGTTGTTCTAGGTACGGTCTTTGGGGATTTGTTGCTCTAAGAAGTCACTGCTGGCAGAGGAGGGGGAAGGAAGAAACAAGAGTTTCTTTCCATCAGTTGCTGTGCCACTGTGCAGGGTTCCCTTCAAAGCCAATGTGTTTTCTTAGGGCATGGTGATTAGTTTTTCCCTCGGTTCTAAAGGATCTCACCCTGGTCCACGGCAATAAATGAAATATGATTCTGTTTTATCATGGAAAAAAACCGCCTTTTTCTCTGCGAGATTCTGAGCTTGTCTGGGTTGTGTGAGTATCCTCCAGCAGAGCTGGGCGAGAGGTTTCTGCTGCACCAGGTCAGGCACTGCAGGGAGGCAATAAATCCCTTTTTTTGCAGCTTTCTAATAGCTTTTCCTGAACGTATACATGCCCTGGTTTATGTGTGATGGTAGGTGGGGCTGCTGAACGAGGTGTAAATTCTGTGAGTACACACAGACCCCCCCACCTGGTCCTGTCTCCCTGTGCAGCTGGCTTGGCAGCAGAGGAAAGTTTGGGTTGCTTGAATATTGGGGAAATTATGGAGGAGATGTGAAGTTCACTCAAGACTTGGGATGCTTTTGAGTAATGTAGACATCAAGGAATGCATTATCTCATCATGAGATAATCCTTATAAGAAAATGCCCCAAACAGTCAGTTATAAAAGTGATATCAGGATATTTGTGAGATGTGCCAGGCCTTCGGAAACGGAGTGAGTTGCAGTTTGGTTATTTATAGCTCGGATGTCTGTCTCAAACCCGGATCAAACTTCACCCCTGCCTTTTGGCTATTGCGAGTGCTCTGAACTTGGGGGAAAAAAGGCAACGTATCTGCTGACACACGTGTGAGCTCCATGGCCCCTGTTCCAGGAGCCTGGTTCTATTCATCTTCAGAACAAGGTGATTATCTGGACATTTGCTTCTGCCCAGACGTGTCTCTTTCATCAGCCACCGGCCAAAGCAGCGCACGAGGCGCTGTGTGCGCGTTTCGCTGGCAGATTTATTGTATGAATGGAGACTGAGGAGGTGTGTTTGTGTCATAGCAGAGTATGCTTCCTTGAAGTCTGGAGTGCCTTAAAACACACTCTGTGTAGACACAGTGCCCTGCTGGAGCCCTGTGCTGCAGTGGCTCATTGCAAGGTGTGGTTACCTTCCACGGCACGGGGACTGAGCTGACGTCCCGCTGCACATCTTCCATCCCAAGTGGCATCCTGCACAGACAAGAGGGGTAAAACAAAGCTACAAAAGAAGGTTGGAGAGGGTGAGCGTAGCAGCATGTCAAGAGCAGGCTGCCTGCTTGTTGTTACGTGCACCTCTGCTCCACTCTGAGTAATCCCTAATTACCAGCAGCATCCAGAGCAGAAATGTGAGCACGAAGGAGAGCTGGGCCACTCTCCCAGCTGCTGTGCTTGAAGGCAATAAAAGGTGAGCTGAGGACAAAGAAAGTGACTGAAGCAAAATAGCTCCCAGATACATTTTCAGTTCATGGGATTATTGTCAAACCAGTGCATCTGTTCCTGCCCTGCCTCGGGAAGCTGCTGCTGAGGGGCACAGGTAGCGTGGGAAAGCTGCAGGGACCTCCTGCCTGTCTAGGAGAGGCTGCAGTGGAAGGAATGCCAGCCCAAATAGCTCTGTGGAGCTCTTTCAGAACTTTCAAGGCTTTCCCAAATTCCTGTTTTACAATAAGATGGAAACTGAGGGTGTGGAGGCATTTTGACTGCCCAGGAGCTTCAGCCATCCAGTGTGCTGCTCTGATGCTTTGTCTCCTTCCAGTCTCTTCATTTCTTAAAATTGCTGATTTGGCTTTAACAAGCTGGTACTGGATAAAGGCACCAAATCCCACACATGTTCATCGTGAGGGTTTTTAATTAACCTTTTCCCTGCAGTCCTGCTCTCTAATCCAGGCTAATTGCAGCAGGGATCCCAGCCTGGCACTGCTCTTTGGCCAGATGGACCCAAGTCCAGCAGCGTGTCTCCTGCCTGTGCTTCCAGCTGGGATCCATCTCCTCCTCCTCAGCCTTTCAGAGGAGATAAATGGCCTCTGTACCAAATATTCAGGAATTTGCAGAGCTGCTGGTGCCACTCTCTTTCCTCTGGCATGGGGCTCATAGTATTTCTTCTTGAAGGACCTGTGCATGGTCAGGTTGTGCACACAACCACAGCCATCTCCTCACACCCTCTCTTTTTTGGTCCTGTTTTCCTCTTCCCTCCACCTGACTACAGCATTACCCTTGTTGGTCCATGTAGCTGCTGTCTGAGGTCCAATGGGCTGTTTCTGTTCAGGGAAGAGGCTAATGAGAGCATCAGCTCTTTTGCAGGTGAGCCCCGTGTCCTTGTGGATGAGGTTGTGAGCTCTTGTTTCTTTACACCACAGGGAAGTTTCTTTGCTGGCACACCCTGGCTCTGGCTGCATTTGGTTTTTATGTCTCCCCAGTGGGTTTCAGCCAGGACCTGCTGCCCCATCCATGCTGCCACAACAGATCCTGCAGGCACGAGGGCTTGGATCATTCTGTCCTGGGCTTTTTGGAGTCAGCTTCTCCTCAGATGAGATGCCCGTATGCTTCTAATTTTCTTCCTTTGGCATATTAATTTCAACCAGATTTTGTCAGCTCTCCAATAGGAAAATAACCTCTCTGTGCCACAAACCACATCTCCAGAGTGCCGTGCAGAGTTTCAGGGCTTTGTACTGCCAAGACGTGCACCGAGGGCAACGTGACCTTCCCCAGGGATGCTCAATCCTGGCCCTGGAGACACCTCCTGCTGCCTTGTGGTTTATATTCCTGGGCAAATCCCTCACAGACAAGTCTTGGCCAGGTCAGAGCTGCTGCCACAGCTGCTGAGGGTGAGCCAAGGTGGGAGAGGCAGAGGGGCTTGGAGGTGGGGACAACCCTCTGCAATCAAGGAGATTTACAGAGTGCAAAACAGAAACAGAGGAAAAGAGATATTTAGAGAGGAGATGTGTAATTATTGGGTATGAGTTATGGGGTGAAAGTAAGAAGTTTATTCAACCCATTGCTAACTTTTTTGGCTGGTAAATTCTCTGTAGTTTCAGGTTAGAGCTGAAGGGAAGCAGTGGAATAGTCATTTAAAGGCAGACCAAAAAACCCTTTATACGAAATCTTCCCAAACCCCAGTTTTCCCATTCTTGAGATGGATAGAGCCAGTTCTGTGTATTAATAGCTAATTCTGCCTGTAGAAAGGCAAAGGAAAAATAACAGAAATGCAAAGTATGAAAGATGGGTTGGGTTCTGGGCTCCCGTGAGCTCTTTGGGGTGACGTGGTGTCCCTTGTCCTGCACCAGTGATGGAACGTGGGCAATGTCCTCTTGGAGGCATTAGGCCTGGACACCCAAGTTCAAAGTTTGTGGGGTTGCTGTGGAGCTGCAGGGCTGGAGGTTTTAGAGGAAGGGCTGGGAGGATACATGCAGAGTGTCAGGGACTCCAGGGCTCCCGAGCATCCAAATCGTGTAAAGCCTTCACAGGGGAAAATGATTTAATTTGAGCTGGTTTGCTTTGCCAGGCATCTCGGATTCATGCCACTGTGGGATTTTCTGCCTTGGAAAGCTGGTTTGGATTTGGGTTACTCTTTTCAGAGCATCACTTCAAGCTTATGTTTCACCTCAAAAATCTCTCCATTTTCCTTTCTTTAAAAACTCAGTCTCGTGGAAAGAAAATACTAAAACCCTCTAAAATGTCCATGAGAGGAACTTTCAGTCCTCTGAATGAGCAACAGCCTGGAGTTTGATGTGTTATCATGGTCTGCTGGGTTAATGAAAACTGAAGCTCTGGTGGGGAGCTCCAAAAAAGAGTTCTGAGTCCGCATGCCATCACCAGCTCAGAAAGGGCAGAGGGCCATTTCCGTGTGCTTTTGTCCTTAGGTTTTAGCTTTGTAGCAGTGAGAACCCACCTACCAGAAAGTACTGTGAGTCACGGAATGTTTCAGCATCCCCTTTCCCTCCTCACTTCCCATTCCTTCCCTGACCCAGTCCATTTGCTTGCAGGTGGCTGGTTTTGTCAGCAAATGAATCCGACTGATGTCAGATTTAGCTAATGGATGTAAAATTTCATCCCTGGTTTTAGTCAAGGTTGCATTTTCTCCTTTTCTTGTGGTTTTCCATGCCCTTTGCCTCCTCGGTGAGTGCTGGAGCACAGGTGATGCTTGGGGCAGGTTGTGGGTGCTGGGCAAGGGTGAGGCCCCAGCAGGTTCTTGCAGGGCTGGCTTGCAAAGACACAGCCAGGAGCAACGCCCTGCTGTGATTCATTGAGGAAATGTTTCTTTATCTCATTAGTAACAGTTCCTGATGAAAAGTGCTGGTTCAGTGCTCAGGATCATCCTGCTGCTTGCTTGGCCCTGTGCAAGGGGGGTGTGGGGGGGTGGTTGTACATGTTGAAGCCATCCCACAAAATGCAGAAAGTGCACAGAAACACCAGTAGATCCAGAGCTACTGGTGCTTTTTTTTATCTCTATTAAAAAAAAAAAAAAAGATTTTTTGCTTCTTCATCTGCCTGAAGACCTGTGATCCTTTCCAGTCTGAACAGTGGTGTTCATGTGTGTGCACACACAACAGCAGGAATGAGGGAACTGCACAGCTATAGCCACAAACATCCCTATTATTTCTAATTACAGCCATATGAAGGAGTCCTGCGTCTCAGAAACTTGAAACTGCCTCTGACAAGCTTCTGATACACATCTTAGTTAGCACCATGTAGCTGGGCGCCCCAAGCAGTTTTACATTTCTTCTCAGTTCTGGAAGTTATTCCCAGTGTTTAGAGGAGGTTTCAGAGCTGTGAAACAGGAATGAATCTCCCTTTCTGTAACACACTGCCATCTACCTCCCCCCCGGTTTTGACGCATTGATAATAAAAAAATAACAGGATTTTTTTACCAACAACTGATGGGCCAGTCCCCATTTCAACTCTTGAAAGATTGCTCATCACTTGGCAGAAGATTTCTCCAGGGATGGATGTGTTTCCACTCACTTCTTCAGCAGTTCTGAGCATCACCTCAGATTTTGCTGCATTTCTGCAGCAGGCCAAGGGATTTTCAGGGCATAAATGGTGTGAAACATGTTAAAGGTTTTGTGAAGTGCAGAGAGGAGAAGCATGGCAGTGCAGACTTCCCCTGGGCAGGTGGCTGAGCTGGGTGGAGGCCAGGTTGTGTGTGAGGCTGGACATCTGTGTGGCACTGTTCAACTTTGCTGCTTCATATCGTTCCCCTTCACCCCAGGCTGCAACGTTTGGTAAAAATGGACTGGCCCTGCCTGTGTTCAACACTGAAAGACTAAGGAAGGGTAAAATTTTGATGAATCTATAACCCTAGAGCAAATGGGGCAAGTGACCGTGGGGAAGTGAAGAAGGATGGTTTGGGCTGCCTGACAAACAAGATGCTCTTTTCCCCTTGATTGCATTCTTGTGCTTGAATTTTCCTAAATAGCCTGACTGATTAAACGTAATTAAATGGCTCTCTTGTTCCCTCTGCATTCATTCCTCAAATCTGGACTCAGCAGAGGATAAAGAGTCCTGACTTCAGATCCCATGGTGCCCATTCCTCTGAGCTTTTTCCCCTCTTCCCTTTCCTTTGGCAGATGTTGATGAGTGCCAGGTCCACAACGGGGGCTGCCAGCACAGGTGTGTGAACACCCTTGGATCCTACTATTGTGAGTGCCAGCCTGGCTCCCGCCTGCACACAGACGGCAGGACCTGCATTGGTAAGTCAGAGTTTAGAGCTCCTGAACATCTCTAGTTCTTCATTGCTCCTACTGGTACGTGTGTGGCACCGTACACAGGACATGGACATTGACTTCTCCACCCCCACCCCTCCTCTGTGCAGGTCATTGGAGGTGATGGTGGTGGGTGGGCTGTTCCTGTGTTCCTCAGCATCCTGGACATCTTCCTGAGGTGTTCCTCTCACTTGGGTCAGAACATTTGCTGCTCTAGAGTGTGGTCATGCAGTTTTGATTTCTGTGCAGCTCCTTAGCTCGTTCTGGTTCAGGAGAAATGCCTCCCAGTGCTCTCTTTGGTGCTTTTGGTTTTGATGCAGGGTGTGTCAGACACTGCATTTTCAGCACTGACAGACAGAGGAGATGATGAGAAGCTTCCAGGCAGTGTTCAGCACAGCTCCCTGCTGCCAACCTGCTTTGCATTAACCTCCCGAGCCAGCTTTTGCCAGAACGTGCACAGCATTGGAATTCGTCTGTCAAAATTCAGGGGTCTCTGTTCATGAAACCTGATCTACCCTGGGACTGACTCGGGCAGTTTCTGGAGGCTCTGGGGAGCAGAGCTGGCAGGAGCTGCTGTTAGTTCAGCCATGCCTGGAGCCCCAAGAGCCACAAAGTGCAGGGGGAAAGGAGATGCAGAGCAGGCTGGGGCTGCCAAAACGCTGCCTACAGAATTGTTCAGTACTGTTTGTAAAACAGCAACAGATCAGAGCTAAAAATCTGAGGCTAGGTGGCTTTTGTTCTTTGCACTTGTGTGACAGAAGTGTGCAGAGATGTGTTTACTTATCACCCCTCCCTAATAGCTCTGTACCCTCTATTGAGCCAGTTGTGGGCAGGGGGGAATTGAACTTGTTTTCCTTGTACAAGCTCAGCACAAAGCACAAACTCAGAGGTTACTCCTCTGTTTATGGTTGCCTCCTGTGCACCCACAGAGGGACAGTTGCCTCGTCCTGCGACTGCCCTGTTGGGTGCCTGGTCCCTGTTGCACAGTGTTCTGCTCCTGTGGTTACTGGAGGGTGGTTTTGGGTCACTTTGTGGTGATTCCCAGGCCCTCGAGTGTGTGCTCACTGCCTGTGGGGCACCCACAAGTACACACAAGTGGCTCTTCCCTTTAGTGCTCGGTCTGCATAAATATTTACTCTGAGAAGTCAGAGGCTTTGCTCTGACTTGATCTTGGAGATGCCAGAGGTTCTTGATGGCAGCATTCTGGACAAGAGTGAGCAGGCAGCGATGGTGCGCAGGGTGCAGGCAGCAGCAGCAAACTCAGAGCTCCCTCCCTCACACCTCCATGCTGGTGGAAGCTTTCCCAGCACCAAGGGGGGGAGAAGAAAATACTGACCCTCCCTGAATGCCCAGCACAAGGCAGTTGTGGCAGGCATGGAGAGCAACCTGGCTGAGGGATGGAAGCAGCGAGAGCATCCCTGGAAGCTGGGGGTGTGGTGGGGACCCTAAACAAGGTCTGTCCTGGAGCAGAGCAGCTCCTTGGTGCTCTGGAGGCTGAGTGGGTGCTGCAGGATAAGAGCCTCCCATGGTGGGCACAGTGAGCTGAGCTTCTCCCCGTGATGGGCTGCTTTGTGTTTGTTGCCTTGCTTGGTGCCTCCAAAGAGAAGGATGGGTTGTGTTGGCTGGTACCTAGGAGGAGATGGGTTGTGGTGTACAGCAGAGCCAGAGCTGTAGCCTGGTGCTGTGCAGGTCAGAGCAGGGGTGTGTGTGTGTGTCTGGGTAGGTCAGCCCTTTGCAAGGGGCAGAGCAGAGGTGTTGCTGTGCCTGGCAGCTGCTTTCTCAGGCTGAAGGCAGGAAGAAGTGCTGGGTTTTGTGAGCAGCAAGGCCATCCAGAGAGCATGCTGGAGACAGAAGGGGGCTATTGGCATGAAGCTTCCAGTAGTTAGGTCTGTAAAACCACAGATCTTATTCTTTAAATGTCTTCCAATCCCCACAAAACCCACAAGGGCCTCAGTGGCCGGGCAGCATTGCCTGACCCAGGGGTTCCCACATTCCCGGGGCAGCTCTCCAGGGTTAACCTGGACCTGTTCTGGTGGCCACAGCTCAGGAGAACACCAAAAATAACTGGAAGCCACCTTTCCACGTCCTGCTCTGTGCCTTGCAGCAGCTCTTGGCCACTGTTGGTGCTTTGGTAGACTGCTTTGGTTGTGTCTTTGTTGTCCAAGTGTAGCACTCGCTGGTGATTTTAATACAGAGGAGAGGAAGAAAAAGAGCAGACATTTCTTTTGAAAGTGAAAGAGAACAAAAAGAGCCATTGGACGTCCTGAAATCACCTCTTTCTTTATCAGAACCACATGGGCAGGAGGCTGACAGCTTCAGGTCCTTCTCCACCACTTCAGCAGAGGGATGAGCTCCAATCCAAGGCAGAGTTTAATCAGAGCCAATTGCTTTTGTTGGCCTGTGGAGGAGAGAGATGGTCTGTATTAACACACAACATGTTTCTGGAAATTGTCTGGGGTTAGAATAAATCAGTTTGGGATTACACGATGTATCCCCATTTATATTAAGGGCACTTCAAACGAAGGGAGCTCAGCTCTGGCAGGGCTTTGCACGGGGAGCAGGAGGGCTGTGCTGCCGAGGTTTGCGTGGGCTTGAGCTGCGTGCACAGGGGGTGATCGTCTGCCTCTGCTTTGCAGAGGTTTTTAATTTGCTCGTGTTTTGCAAACAGCTTGCACATTTTAGAAGATGTGACGTTTTCTCCCTCCACTGGCACATCTCTCAGCCGTTTCTTAGAACTGATGGTTTTGTGTGAGGCTGCAAAGGAGGTGTCCTGCTCCACTCTGGTTACAGCTGCCCAGGGTTGCTCTAGAATATTAACTGGGTGCTTCTGAGGGCAGGTTACTGGGATCTGAAGGCAAGGGGACAGGGATGGGAAAGAGGAGTCAGCGTGGAGGAGCCCAGACTAGCTGATGAGCTCTCAGCACTTCACTGCAGTGCAAGGTCACGCTCCAGGTTCCCTCAGTTACTGACTCATGTGCTAGGCTGTGGTTTTCATCCCTTTTTATCTGTTTCCCAGGTCCAAGAGGGTCAGAGTTGAGGAGCTAGCATCTTTCAGCAGGACTGCACGCCCTTCAGACAGAGGGGGGATGGAAGTGACCTCCCCCTTGCAGACGATGAAATATCATCTGTGGAAAATCTGTCTGAGCTTTAATTACAAAAATCTGTGTGATGCACAAGATGACACTGGATTTGGCAATGCTGTCACAGAAATGTTAGAGCTAGGAAAAGCATCTGGGAATGGAAATATTTTTAGAGTGGTTCTGTAAACAGAAAAAAAAAAAAAAAAAAAAAAGAGCAGTAATTAAACCAAGGCCCACAGTGAGGTCTACTGGCTGTTATCCTGCAAAAAGCCAGCTAAGGAGAATCAGAATCAGAAGGCCCCTGCTTCATTGGTAAAAAAAAACCCCAAACAATTGTATCATGTTTCATCTTTTTTTATTCCCCATTCTCAAATTGAAATAGCTTGCCCCTTAGCAGGACTGGAGTGCAGGAGGAGCCCCCCTGATGTCAGTGCTGCTTCACCCCTTCTGCTCTGCCAGTGGCCTGCTAACACTGCTGGTGAAGATCTGCATGAGCACTCACACTTAAAGCCAAGGAGGATGTGCTGGAGCAGGAACGTGTGTCCTTCCCCTTGGTGTCCATACCCAGCTCCAGCTCCTCACCGTGGCATGTGGAACCTCTGAAGTTTCCTCTGCCCTTCCAGGAGAGGTTTTCCCATTGCAAAACTCCATCCTCACCCCCCCACCGTGGGTACCAGGAGGGCATCATGCCTCAGCACAGCCCTGAGACACCTTGACCTCCTTCCATGTAGAAATAAGGTTTTGGAAAGCCTCCTGTATCCCAACTGCAGGATTTCTGTCTGCTTGAATTTGTCGTGACAAAAAGAGAACCTACACTTCTTTTTTTTTTTTTTTTCCGCACTGAAAAGTTGTCTTTTGGAGGTACACAAGGAGGGCAGCTATTTATGTTGCAAATTCTTACAAATAACTGCATCCTGGGAGGTTATTTTAGACATAGGATGTGTTGGCTTGTCATACACTGGCCCAGTGCTTTTCCCATATGAAGGAATGTTTTGGCAGCCATTAGCATGGTTTTGCTTAAAAAAAACAAACCAAAACAAAAAAACCCCAAACAAAACAACAGAAAAAACCAACAAAAAACCCCCAACACCACACTCCAATAAGGACAGGCACGTTATTTATGGATATTTTTTAATATATGCTATTAAACAATTGAATATATCAGAATATTTTAAAATGACCACCCATCTCTGCTAAAGCTTGAGCACTCTAACTCTGACCTGTAGCTTTTCAGGAACGTTGGGTATTTTTGTTGTTTCCTTCCAAATGAATTAAGGGAAACAATGTCAGCACAACTAACATAAACTGATCTTGCTCCAGCCATATGTTGTGCATGGCAATGCTTCGACCCTATTAAGTCACTTCTATCCCCCCAACTGTTGTTTAGTTAATTGGAGGCATACGAAGGCAAGTTAGATTTTAAAGGTTGAAACAAGAGCACTTCTCAGCTCTGAGTCAAGGCTGATTTTTTGCAGGGGAACTGTTTGCATGAGAAAAAAAAAAATTACAAGTTTTTGCCTTTTATTGTCCTCCAGTGCCAAATGGTTGTTTTTCAGCAATATACAAGAGGCTTAACTTCTCTTCAGCACTTTTGGCAAGAGAAAATACTCTCTGAAATCCTGGGCTGAGGTGCTGGCAGAGCTGTGCTGCCCACCCACCTGTAGCAGGGGTGCCCCTGGCCCCTGGCAGGGTGTTGCACAGACCCAGATCTCCTGGGGATAAGGGTTCCAAGCAGAGCTTTTTACCAGCACAGTGCTTTCTGGGCTGGGCAGCTCAGCTCAGCTCTGGAGGCTGCTGAGGGCACTGCCATTACCTGCAGGGCTGAGAGGTGTTTTTCATTAGATTTTTCAGCTTTCTTCTTCCTCAGAGTCAGCACATTAGTTTATGGGTTTGAATAATGGGTCAGAAACATGTGAGACCACAACTGCTTGAATCATTCTGCTGATGGAAACCAGGCCTGGGGTTCCAGCCCAGCCTGTGGCTGGTCTCAGCTGTGTTATACCCACATGCCTTTGATGTGCAGAGTCATGCATTTTGCACACATTCAGGTCTCCTACAAGGAGGAACAGGATCTAAAGGCCAATTCCCCAGCTCCCATGAGGGGCACCTCTCTCCAGCAGTCTCTGCTGGTGGTGCTCACCAGTTACTTAAGGCTAAGTCAGGAGATGTGCAATGGGCTTAGAGACTGGCATCATTTTGGAGGCACATCATTACCCCAGGGTGGGTCATCTAACCAGAACCTGTGCACTCCTCTCCAGAAGGTCCTGCCCCACTTTGTTTTCTAGCTCAGATCTCTTCTGGACACAGCAAGCCCCAGTAGTCCCAGGCTGGTAAAAACAAGCCAGCAAGCTCTGCCTGCTTGCCAGGTGCTCCAAACTCCAGCTAAACCTCAAGCTTTTGTTGCTGACCCTGCAGAGAAGTCCCAGACTGTAAGAACAGCAAGATGGGGGGGAGGAGAAGGCTATTTTAGGGCTGATTAACAATAACAAGACTGCAAAGAGAAGACTGTCCACATCTTGGGTCATAAGATCTGTTTTGTGCCGTAGCCTAGGCAAAACCTTCTGTTTTCTGGCTGTTTGAAATCCTTTGGGCAGGGAAGGGCCTTGTGCAAGGCCACACAGACACACTCTGCCTGTGGAGGCTGCGGGGAAACCAGAAGCCATCCCAGTGCAGTTCAGCACCAAAACTGGGCGAGCTGTGGCACTGCACCTGCCCTGCTGGCCTTTCAGCACAATTACTGACATTTCAGCTGTAAGGCAGTGTGAGAACCCTGCTCACCAGCTTCCCCCTTTGGAGAGGGATGATACCTCCCTGGATCCCAGCTTCCCTCCCATGTAATCCTGCAGAGCACCCAGCCCTGAGCCCCCCACCCTGCTCTGGGCTCCCAGGAAAGCTGCTGGAAGCTCTTCTTGTAGCAAGGAGTGATTTTTAAGCTGCTCCCTGATGCTGCTCAGCCATTATACCTTTAAAGCCCCCATCTCAAGGGGGTCAGCCCATGGTTGCCCTCTTGCCAGGGCAGGGGGGGGCTCTCTCCAGCACTTCTCCCTTTGCCTGGACGGGTGTGAATTCCCATCAGCCCCGGATCCCCTGCCAGAGGCCGTCCTGGGAGCCGTCACTTGTGTCACCCGTGTCCTGTCCCTTTGCCCCCCAGCTGTCAACACCTGTGCCCTCAACAACGGGGGCTGCGAGCAGGACTGTGTGCAGGTGACCCCGGCCCAGCACCGCTGCCAGTGCCGGCCCAGCTTCCAGCTGCGGGAGGACGGCAAGAGCTGCGTCTGTGAGTCCCCTCCGGAGCTTCTCTTCCTGTGCTTTTTGTGGGGGGGGACGGGGAGCATCCTTGGGTGTGAAGGAGCTCAGGCTGGGGTGGTCCCACTGGTGGTTCCGGCGGGGTGCGGGGTGCACACAGGTTGGGGCTGGGGAGGAGGGCACAGGCAGAGCTGCGGGAAGGCAGAGGCATTCCTGGAGCACTGAGATGTCACAGCAGGACGGGATCTGGTCCCTCGGCTTGCAGACAGCTCCCTGGCTGAGGTGCTGCAGGCTGCGGGAGGCAGAGGAGCTGAAGGCGACATGGAGCAGAAGTTTCATCTGCTCCTTTGGAGCAGCTGACGTTCAAGAAGCAGTAGTAGGAGGGGAGCCTGTTGCTGTGAGGCTGCAAAAGGAGAAGGAACAACTGGGATGTTAGAAGTGCAGCAGACTGTAGGGTTTTGTGGCCTCTTCCCAGGTCAGAGGTTGGAAAACCTCTGGTGGAGATGGGTCCTTCGTGGGGTGCAGGGTTTTTTCCATGCACAACTGTTTGGTAGTCTGTTCTACAAGCATAGAGCCAGGGAGATCTTGGGTTAGTAGGGACTAAACCTGCCTCTTGTGGTTGGACCTGCAGTGAGGAACCCCTGCGCTGAGAGGAACGGGGGCTGCATGCACCGGTGCCACAACCACCGCGGCACAGCCCGCTGCCACTGCCACCCTGGCTACCACCTGGCACCCGACAGCAAGGCCTGTGAAGGTAAGAGCCCCAGAGCAGAGCTCCTGTGAGGAAAAGTGTGTCTGGCAGGGTGAAGGAGCACTCGATCGTGGGAACTATCAGCATCTGGGAATCTAACGGAGTGATGGACGGCCCTTCCAGAAAGGTCTGTCCAAGGGCCCTGCTTGAGTTGTCTGAAAAACACTTGAGTTTCATGAGATACAATTTACTAGGAAGCTTTGCTGTACCCCTGAGCTCTTCACTCTGTTTCTTTGTTGATTTGGACTCCAGTGAAGACTTCAGGGTGCAAGAAAAGAGTGAGAAACTCCAATATCGTAATAACTGCCCCTTTGACAGAATGTTTATGGCTCAACCTGCTCTGCTGATTGGTGGCTCATCTCTCACAGATGTGAACGAGTGTCTGACTGGAGCAGCCATGTGTGCACACCAGTGCCTCAACACCCATGGGTCCTTCAAGTGTACCTGTAACCCGGGCTACGAGCTGGGAGCGGATGGCAAGCGGTGCTACCGTGAGTACTGCCCCAGGGCCCCATCTCTGGGGGGTTGGCTTCTGAGGCAAGTGTCTGTGCACTGTCTCTGGGACATGGTGGGGCCAAAGAGCAGTCTTTTTTTAGGAATTTCACGAGCAGGTTTGGGGCTGTTTACTCTCCCACCCAGATGAAAAACTTTGTCTGATCTTTAAAGTTACCATGAAGCTACTTTTGCTGGTTTAGGCAATTCATCTGGCGACACTGGGCTCTAAATGGGCCAAGTTCTGCTCCTGGGGACTTTGCTGGATGAGTTCTGTCAGCTGCAGATGTGTAACTGAAGAAGGAATTGAGCTAGTGAAGTGATCACATCTGCTCCCATCAAGAAAAGAAATAAACATTATTATGCAAGAATGACCCAGACTGTCCATACATCTTTGCTGAGCTAATACACATCAGCAGGATGGTCCAAAGCAAAACCATCAGCACTCAGCACTGGCTAACTGGCCCCCACAGGTGACAAAAAGCTTAGCAGTTTTGTTGCTGCTCAGTGCTTGGTTTTCCCAGTGCCAGACCTGGAGGGTCCCTTTTGCCAGCAGAAGCTCAGGCACTGCTCATATTCTGGCAGGGCTCCTCCAGTTGTGACTCATTGCCATAACCATTGACAATTCCTCTACTTTGGTGCCAGCTAGAGAATTAAGTAGCTTTCTTGTATGAAAAACGTTTCTTCCTTCCCTTTCCAGCAGGTTTCTTTTATGCCAAACCCTGATTGACCTTGTATTAAAATAAAAGAAGGAAGGACAGAGGGACTATATCCTCGTTGTGAAATCTGGAAGATAGTCTTTCACTGTGGCACAGCTTTTGGTTTTGACATGCACGGGTCCATTGGGGAGCATCAAGCTCCCTTTCTTTCATCTTCCTTCAGATTGAACACACTAAAAACTCCAAAAAATGTTTTCCTGAGGTTCGGGACTGAGTCAAAGCTACATGGTACAAGTTTCTTTTAGTTTAAGAAAATTTAATTTACTAGACTGAAGTTTACATAAACTTTGCCAAGCTAGGAAGATGTATGGCTGCTGTTGATGTTTGTGCTTGCCATTTCTGACATGTCAGTAACATTTGTAGCTGTAGGCATCTGGACATTTCCATAGTTAGCTCTGCTCTGCTGCTCCCAATTCTAGCTGGCATCAGAACAGCTCTGTACTTCCGAAGGCTGAGCCAACTTTTGGTTGGCAGCACACACTGCAGCTTGTCAGGAATGGGAGCAGTTTTGTCTGCAGTCTGGTTCATCTCAGAGATTGTCCAGAGCCTGCTCCACAAGTCTGTCCCTAAAGAGGCTTCATGGGGAATTGCCTGGGACCCATTGGTTTATTTTTATACATCACTTCCCAGCCCAGCAATGGGAACAAGACTATTTCTATCCTCTCCCCACGGCAGGTCACTTGTCCTCAGCAGGGCTGTGCACACAAAATCCATGTGCAAGGAGCTGGGCTGGCCCCAGGGAGGGCACGGGCCAGCTGGTATGTGCAGGGTACAGGGCAGGATCCTAACCAGGGTGCCTTTCCCATCTTTTCCAGGGATAGAAATGGAGGTTGTGAACAGCTGTGAGGTCAACAACGGGGGCTGCTCCCACACATGCCACCACAGCAGCTTGGGCCCAGTCTGTACCTGTAACTTTGGCTACAGGCTTGAAGAGGACCAGAAGACGTGCACTGGTAAGGCAAGGGGGAAATCAGGGTTAACTTCCCACCGGCCTCCAGGATTCAGGATTTGTCCCTGGGCTGGGAACACGTTGCTGAGGATGAGCTGGTGTCACTCACTGTAAGAGGAGAGCATGAACACCAGCTCAGCCTTTGGCAGTCAGATCAGCCAAGGCCCATAACTGGTCACGGAGCAGTTTTAACAAGTGCTGTCACCACTGAAAAGCTAGACCTGGATTAACAGCCAGCACCCTTTGTTTTTCATTTAGATATCAACGAATGTGACAATGGCCCTCACTGCTGTCAGCAAGACTGCTACAATTACCCCGGGGGCTACGAGTGTGCCTGCCAGGCGGGGTACCGGCTGGGCACCGACGGCTGCGGCTGCGATGGTGAGCAGAGGGAGCAGCAGGACCCCCACCAGCAGAGACACACACAGAGGGGATCCCCTGCTCCTGGTTTCTGCACTTTGTCACCCTCCTTAGTTTGCTTATTCCTGCAGCAGCTCAGTTCTTCCATGCACCAGCCCAGCACTCTGGACTCACCACCCAAATTCTCCAATAGCATTTCATAGGTGAAGAACCCAACTGACCCACTTGTTTCTCCCGGGTCAGTGAGAGATGTGAGCTTAAACTCAGCACACGGGGCTTTAAAACCCCATGTTCTCTGAAGCCCTTAGATAGTGTCACTCATTTTTTAGAGCTGGGTGGCTTCACAGAAGTGCCAGAGGGGATGCCACCAGCCTACTTGCTGCTCTGTGGGCAGAAGTATATCTGGGACCTTGTTCCCCCTACACTGTGGTGTCCTGTGTTTTCTAGATGTGGATGAGTGCTCTGCCAATAACGGTGGATGTGAACACACGTGCCAGAACCAGCTGGGTTCTTTCCAGTGTGGCTGCAAGATTGGACACAAACTGGATGAAGACCGAAGGAGCTGCATCCGTAAGTGCAAAATCAGCTGCACCCGCCCTGGACAGATGTTCCTTGTCTCCCTTTCTTATTACAGGGCTTCTGTCACTCTCTTCACCTCTTAAAGATCTTGTCTTATTTCCCATTTTGATGTTATCATCTCCCTGACTGTTTCCCTAGCTCTAGAGGACCCTGTGGAAGCCCTGGATGCTCGGAGCCCCATTATCCGCCCCATCCCTCACGTGGCAATCCTGCGAGATGAGTTCACCCAGCTCTTAAATGATGACTATGAAGAAGAGGAGGAAGAGATGGAAGCAAGAGGAGAGCACACGCTTTCGGAAAAGTTTGGTGGGTATTTAGCAGCAGTGGTATATTGTGTACTTTGCTGGGAAGTCTTCAGAATGAATCATGCATGATGGGTTTACTTCTGTCTGGTGAGCTTGCCCACAGGAGTCATAGAATCGTTTTCACAGAATCATTCTGGTTGGAAAAGACCTCTATCCTCCAGTCCAGCCACTGACCCAGCTCTACCAAGTCCAGTGCTAAACCATATTCCTAAGCACCACATCTGCATGGCTTTTAACTGCCTCCACTTCTCTGGTGCCTTTTCCACGTGCACAGAACAACAAATGTCACAGCAAATGCACGTAGCTCTGTCAGTTTCTCTGCCCAAACTCTCTGAGATGCTGAGGGAGCCCTGGGAAGGCTTTTCACCCCCTGCTCCTCTCGTTGCAGTCTGCCTGGAGCACACTTTTGGCCCTGACTGCAGCCTCACCTGCCAGGACTGCCAGAACGGAGCCACGTGCACCACCGAGGAGAGCGGCTGTGACTGCCCGGCCGGCTGGACCGGTGTCCTGTGTGACCAGCGTGAGTGATGCTGGGCCAGGGGACAGAACACCTTCCCTGTCCCTGCCCTGGCTGCAGCAGCCTGACCCTCACCCTCCTCTTCTCTCCCCAGCCTGCCCAGCCGGCACCTTCGGCACGAACTGCAGCCAGAGCTGCCTCTGCCAGAACGGGGGCACCTGTGACCCGGTCACCGGCACCTGCCGCTGCCCGCCCGGCGTGGCTGGACACCTCTGCCAGGATGGTAAGGCAGGACATTCCCAAACCTGCTCCTTAAAACCTTCTCCTGTAAGGAAACATCAATATCCCCGAGCTGCCGGTGGCCGGGGCTCTTCCCCAGCAGCTCCTTGCTGCTTCTCACAACCTATCAGGGGAGTGTTTGCTCTCGTTTGGTTAATTAATATTACAGCTCTCTCTGGTGCCACTCTTTGATGTTCCAGTTGTGCTTCTCTGAAGCCTTAAAATGTTTTCCACAGACCACCTTACACAGCTCCCTTTGTTCACTGAAAGCACCTTTCAGCTCTTTTGTTGAGTCATCTCAGTATGAGTGGCTCCAGCACATCCCTGCTCCATCTGACTCAGTGGGTCACCTGGTCTTGCATGGAAAAATGTCCTTTTAGTAAGGAAAAGGTGGTAAAGGGGATTCTTCCCAGAACAGTGCTCCAGGTAATATGCCTTCTCATTGCACTGGAAGAGCTTTGTTACTCAGCAGTGACCATGGGCAGCCATCTCTATTTCACTGTTGGTATTTTTTTCTTGCTCCCAAAGAGTTAAAATCTGGGGGGCATAATCTGAAAACACAAAGAGTGAAACAATAAGAGATTCAGACAGAAAGACTTCTAGACAAAAAAGGTCAGGAGCATATGGGAACTATTACTGAAGGAGGAGAACAAAGCAGAATGTAAATGAATGCAAGAGATACCCCGACATTTTCTTTCTGTAGGAAGGAGGTGATTGAGGGGTCCAGAGAAAAAGCAGGAAGATAAGATTAAAATAAACAATGAAGAAGTGATCTATTGTCCCAGGGTGGCATTTCCTCTGCTTAAACCCTCTGCTGTTCTTACTGTTCAGGAGAAGGCATCTGCTGCCTGGACAGATGTTGGCTGGCACGTTCTGCTGACACAGTCTGTCTTTCATGTGCTTCTAATATTAGGCTCTTTAGCATAACAGAGAAAGAACAATAATTTTATTCCCTTAATAGTGCAAATATCACTGTTACTTATCAATAGGAACAGCCCCATGGATTGAGCTTTCTGGCACGGCCTTTGCAGCTGAGTGGCAGAGCTGGTGGGTGCCCTGTGCAGGGACAGGAGGGCTGGCTGCCAGGGCAAAGAGGGTGCTGGGCTCATGCGGGGAACCTGATCCCTCTTATCACCTTATTATGTAGAGACACAAGCATGTTCCTGGTCAGAAAGCCAAGCCAGCCTTCTTTTCAGCACCTGCTGCATCCTCTGCCTGGGCTCATTGCTGGTGCTGTACAGCTTTGGGTTTGGTTTGGTTTTCCTGTGGCCTGCCATGAATAGAAGGACAGGCTGAAATCAGCTCATCTTCCCACAAAACCTCTCTCTATTACTAGGGTGCCCTAAAGGATTTTTTGGGAAACAGTGCAGGAAAAAGTGCAACTGTGCCAACCGGGGTCGCTGCCACCGGATCTACGGAGCCTGTCTGTGCGACCCTGGCTTGTACGGGCGGTACTGCCACCTGGGTATGCTCCTCCTCACCTTTTGTACCCCATAGTTATACATCTTGTATTATTCTGGAACCACGGCCATTCTGGGTGCCATCCCTGGGAATGGCCAGGCCTGGGTGGCAAAGTCTCTGTTGTTTGTGCTGGGGGGTGGGGGGTGTGTGTGTGTGACTGTCCCCTCTGCCTCCAGCCTGTCCCAAGTGGGCGTTCGGTGCCGGCTGCTCGGAGGAGTGCAGCTGCCTGCAGCGGAACACGCGGGACTGCGACAGCCGGGACGGCTCCTGCCGCTGCAAACCCGGCTACCGCGGCAAGCGCTGCGAGGAGGGTGAGTAGCCACGGAGCATCCATCCCTTCTGCCCACTGCCCTCCCCCCCAAACTCACTTCCCACCCTCCCCAGACTCTCTGTTGGAGCTGGCTCTGCCGGGTCAGTGGAGTAACTCCAGATGTTCTTCCTTTCCCGTTGGGCTGTGAGCAGAGTGTGCGCCTGGCTACTACGGGGATGGGTGTAAGGAGAAGTGTAGCTGCTCTCCCCACATGCCCTGTGACCACGTCACTGGACAGTGCCTGAAGGAGTGTCCCCAGGGCTACCACGGGGACAACTGCGACCAAGGTAGGGGCAGCTCCCAGCCTGCCTGGAGCTCACCATGCCTCACGCACACAAAGCACCAGGAAAGGCCTCCCAGGACTCCTGTGCTCTGTCAGAACACTGTGTCCTGCAGCTGCTGGGGGTGAAAAGCTGAAATGGCCACAGTCTTACTTTATCCTGCCACGTGGGCATCTTGCTTTTGTAGATGAATGTAGTAGATACCTGGTCATCTTTCTCCCCTCTTTGTTGTCTTTTTACTTCCAGGCAATCAATGTTCATCACATTGATACAGTATTTTCCGCTCTATTTTCTATTCCATGTTGAAGATCTACTTGATCTGCAAGTGGAAAAGAAAATTTTGTATTTCATTTATAGAATGAAGATATAATTTACATTAGGATTTAAACGTCTGCCTCTGTATGAACCTCCTGCAGCAGTTCCCTGCTCTTCACAGAAGGAGTTGACAGTATGGTAACTGCTGCCCAGCTCTGGATGCCACTCAGGTCCTGAGGGCACAGCTGCTCAAGGTGCTGGGTGACAGCTAGGGTGTCAGAGAGTTTGACTTTCTCCAAACAAAGGTGTTTTGAGTGAACCTAAAGGCAACAAGTCATTAGCATGAGGTGATGATTACAAACCCTGAACATGGTTCTTGGAAGATAATAGCTTCTGCCAGGCGCAGAGCTGATCAGCTACAGAAGGGACAACGTCCCCCTCTTGTGAGGCTGTTTCCTGCTCAGCCAGCTGGAATTAGCAGAAAATGCAGAAGGTTGGACTCCTGAAGTCCACGTCTGAAGACAGGCTGCAAAGAGAAGAGATGCTGCATGAAGAGGCTTGTAGTGGTCAGCATCCAATTCATGGTTCAAGCATCCCGGGAATTTCTACACCAAATTGTGTTTCACCAAGCATTCCATTCACACCCACCCCAGAATTTATAGCTGTCAGTCTAACTGTGCTGCTAGCACATGATTGTCTTGCACAACACCGTGACTGGTGTCATTGGTCTGTTGGCCAGAGCAAAGAGTCCAGATTGTCACAAAAAAGTTCCAGTGCCAGCAAGTGCTAACAGAGCTCAACAGCCCCAGGAGGAGGAGGGAGCAGCTTTGTCAGGGGCTGTGTCCCCTGGCAGGGCTCCTGTCACCCCTGGACCTCCTCATGGTGGGACACTGCTGCCTGCAGAGCCACGCGGCGCCGCGGCAGGCCGGGTGCTTTCAGTTGGGATAGTTTTAAAAAGAATAAGAAAAAAGCTTAAGCCTGGAGGGGAGAGTCACAGGAAATAACACAAATATTTGTATAGAAATAGTAGGCTCTTGGCTGTTGTCTGGATCTGGAAATTATTAAAGGGTGAAGAAAAACATCTGCCATCAATTAGCAAAGAGGAGGAATAACAAAATCTCCACTGTGTCACTTGAAATCTCCATGCTGGTGTGCTTTTCCTCCACGATTTGTGGCTGCTGGTGTGTTTGCATCTGCCTTACCAAGACTCATGAGACACTGATTTCAGTGAATAAAAAGGACTGTGAGCACTGAGCTTGTGTAGACTTCAGCAGGATTTAATGATCTCCAGGTCTGAGCTCTTCCCTCTGCACACAGTCACTTGGCTGCTGGGTTGTGTCACTGGGTACAAACAGCAAACTGAGCTCAATGGCATCTGTCGTACCCACAGCACCCAGAGCAGAGCAAAAGGGAAGCACTGGCTCCTCCTCTGGATGGGGGATGCTCCTTCTTTATCACTTTACACCCATGTACCTGCTGCAAACATCACCGCTTCCTAAAAACCCAGCATCCAGCCTCTGGAAGGACTCATCCAGGGCAGCCACAACCCTCACAGCATCTTCTGAAAGTCAAGGCCTGGTGGTGGAAGGGCTGGGATGGTTTTTTCCACCAGTTGTTCTTGGGAGCAGTTTTCACACACTGTTTTCATTGCAGAGTGTCCGGAGGGGAGGTTTGGAGCTGGCTGCCAGCAGTCCTGCTCCTGTGGTGGAGCACCCTGTGACCCGAGGTCCGGGCAGTGCCGCTGCCCGCCGGGCTGGACCGGCCACCGCTGCGGCCAAGGTGAGGAGCCAGCAGCAGCAAGGGCACAGAGGTAGGGATTTAGGCCTAGAGCTGATATTTTTCTGCTTGCTAAAATTAACTTTAAAGGTATCTAGTGCAACTAGAGTCCTCTGCATGGAAAATGAGGAAAAAAAAATAAATGCAGGGGCTGATGGTAAGTCTTCAACAATAACCTCAGCTGGCTTAGTCTGGCGGTGAAGCTGAGTGGAGTACAAGCAAACAGCATGCCCAGGAAAAAACATGAATATGCTTTGAATTGTTGCAGTCCTTAACATAGGACAGGAGTCTTTCTATACTGATACGTATTTTTAATTCTCTTTGCCATATTACTCTTTAACTGATGAAAAACTATAAAAATTTAAACTGAAAACTTGTACATGATTAGAAGCTCTTACAGCAGCTGGAAGATGTTAATCATATGTAGGTGTCCTGCTCCTGATAGTTTGAGCAAGAAACCCACACATGCACAGTGCTTACCATACATTTTGAACTGACTTCTCTCCAGGCCCTGGAGCCACTTAGGAGCAGTTAAATAAGGATTTCTCCACAGTTCTTAGCCCTTGGCTTCTCCTTTGCGACTAAAAGCAGGTCTGGGAATGCTGACTGACCCTTTGCCAGCAGCACCATTTCCAAACAAGGAGCCCTTGTAGCTCCCCACAAGAGGATGTGAACCCAAAATTAACATTAAAGAAATTGAGTGAGATCAAGGTAGCACTTACAGAGGGCCCACAGAGCAACCTAGTCCTTGGGGACCCACTGTCCTGCCCCAGAAACAAAACCTTCCCCCCTGACACCTCAGTTCTGATCCCCATGCCTCTGTGTCCTCTCTCTCTGCCCGTGCTCCAGCTTGCCCTGATGGTCGCTGGGGTCTGGGCTGCCAGGAGATCTGTCCCCAGTGTGCCAACAATGCCAGCTGTGACCCCGTCACCGGAGCCTGCCTGTGTCCCCCCGGCTACACCGGCCACCTCTGCCAGGATGGTGAGTGCTGTGATGCTGGGGCCTTTGTGCCTCAACATCTCCAGTGGAAATAAGGACTGTTTAGTGACTTAGAGAACCTGCTCTAGCCAGCAGAGCATCTGCTACTGACCAGGCACTGCCAGCAGGGCGAGTGCTTTGGGACTGGGTCCTTCCCTGGGTGTCCCTGTAGCCCTGTCTTTAGAGTGGTGACATCTGCAGCAGCAGAAAGGGAGGTTTAGTCCCTCACTGAGCACCACACACAGCCAAGCAAGTTGGTGCCCGCGGTGGCTCCGCAGACCCCGCTGGAGACCAAAGCTGTCACCGCGGTGTCACCGTGGCCGTTCTTACGGGGTCTGGGTCTGTGTTGGCAGCGTGTCCACCTGGCTGGTTTGGCCCAGACTGCCAGGAGAGATGCAGCTGTGGCAACGAGGGACATTGCCATCCTGTGACAGGGACGTGCAGCTGCCCGCCAGGCTGGACAGGCTACAACTGCCAGAGAGGTATGGGACCTGCTCCCTGCTACCCACCACTCCTCCAGACACTGTCCTGACAAAGCTGTCCTGTCACTGGTGTCATTGTCATCTTTGTGTAGTGCCTCTGCCAGATAAATCTCCCTCTGGAATCCTTCAGGTTTCTCTGCTCTGCCCTGCTGGTGCCTCTTATCTCGGGCTTGCTTGCAGAGCACATTCCCACCAAACACACCCTCGCTGTCCCCTCCTCGCTGCCTTTTCGGGGGAAGTGTTTGTCCTCCTGCCCAAGTTGTGAGGGACAGACTGACCCCCACGGAGACAGCAGCTGTGTGGCTCCCCAGGGGAGCAGGTCAGGGTGCTGAGGGCTGATTCCCCCCTCTGTTCCAGCCTGTGATGCCGGGCGCTGGGGTCCCGACTGTGCCCATCCCTGCAACTGCAGCGGCAGCAGCGGGGGCTGCAGCGCCGAGACGGGACAGTGCCTCTGCCAGCCCGGCTACACCGGGAGCCACTGCCACCAGAGTGAGTGCTGCTCGGGGGTACAGACCACAAGTCATTGTAACAAAGCATCTCCCAAATAATTTCATTTCCCTTCAAAGCCTGAGCTCCTGCCTCAGCTCCCTGGGGATGCCGGGAGAGGACAGCAGGTTCCTCAGGCTTCTTTCTTCTGCCCAACAGAGTGCCCAGAGGGATGGTTTGGGCTGAGCTGTCAGCACCAGTGTCAGTGTGACAACGGGGCTGCCTGTGACCATGTCAGTGGGGCCTGTACCTGCAGCCCAGGCTGGAGGGGAACCTTCTGTGAGCACGGTGAGTTCCTGCACCAGCTCCGTGTCCGGGGTCTGCACTCCTTGTCTGACTTTCCTATCCCATACCAAAGAGAATTCCTCTGAATGGTGATGGGGAAAACAGTGTGGCTGCAAGCTGCTGAGTCTCTGGTTTTAATTCTAAAGGGAAAAAAAAAAGAAACCCAACCAGTAAAATGTGAGCAAGGAGTAAATTTGGCTGCTGTGGTGGCCATGTACGTACATATGTTACACATGGGATCTTGGAGCAGCAACTCCAAGGGAAGCCATTGCTCTTTTGATGCATTTTCCTGTCCTGAAGAGCCCACAAAGGACAGGCAGCCCATATTCTGCTGCCCTGCTGGGGCAGAGCCATTAGCAGGCTGCTGTCACAGTGGTGCAGCTTAACGGCAGCAAAAAGGGTCACCAAGAGGCACCTCTCCTCTTGGGGGGAGATTTCCAGCTTGCTCTCTCTAGGCATTTTGTGGGGATTTATCTTTTGTATTCTGCAGCCTGTCCTGAGGGATTTTATGGTCTGGAGTGCCGGGAAGCCTGTGACTGCCTGAATGGTGCCCACTGTGACCACGTCACCGGCCAGTGCCACTGTCCCCCAGGCTGGGATGGCCCCCGCTGCAGCCAGGGTGGGTGTTGGGTGTCCTGGGACACACCCTCAGCAGCTGGGGATGGGATGGATGGGATGGGATGGGATGGGATGGGATGGGATGGGATGGGATGGGATGGAGCAAGGCCAGAGGTTTTGGTTGCTGTTTGCCACGTGTGATTTCTCTGTGTGGAAGTTGGTTGTGTGCTGCAGAGGAGTATTTGGTTTTGGAGGGGGACTGGAGGGGATCTGGCTGAGTCATTTGTTGTGGAATGTAACAAGGGTTTGGGCATACCACAGAATAGTTTCCAAAGAGATGAAATGATGTGACATTGAAGCCAGCAGTGTCCTATGTGACTGTTTGGAGGTCAGCCACCTCTAGAGTACAGCTGCTGCCTTCCCCAGCCCCCCAAAGCAGCCACGAACCACTGTGGGTTCCTCTCCCAGACCCATTCGCTTGGGGTGGTCAGCAGGAGTCTGGCTGATGCCCTCCACACCTGCTGCCTAACAGTCATGCCTGCTTCTGCTCCCACGAAGCCTGCCAGGAGAACAGGTACGGCCAGGACTGCAGCCAGACCTGCAGCTGCTTCAATGGTGCTTCCTGCCACCACGTCAGCGGCCGATGTCTGTGTGCGCCTGGCTGGAGGGGACCCACCTGCCAGGAAGGTAACACTCCTTATGGTCACTTCCTAACCCAGGCTGTGTGAAAAATGCCATTTTGCCGGGTGGTGGGAGTTTTTAATGGAGTAGCCACCACAGAAACCTGAGGCAGCAGGGCCAGATTGCAACCCAGATTGTAATTATCCCTGCGGCGCTTCCAGGTTCATTCACCGAGAGAGAAGCCTGGAGCTTCCCTTCTCCAAGAGCACCAGAAGTGCACTGGGAAGGACAGTGGCTTTTGTTTCACAATCCACCCACCTCTATCTCTGCCAGGCTACCAGAGAGGGTGGTTGCCTCTGGAGCTGTGCTCTCACCGGGCTGTTTGCTTTGCTTTTCCTGCAGCCTGCCCGGTGGGTTTCTACGGGGAGAGCTGCCTGCAGCGCTGCCTCTGCCAGAACGGTGGCACGTGTGACCCTGTCACAGGGCTCTGTGCCTGCCCTGCAGGCTGGACAGGCTTGGCCTGTGAGCTGGGTGAGTGACTGGCTGTGGCAGTCCCCTTTTGGACTTGTTTTCCCCTGAAGGCTGGAGATGGCATGCTCAGCACTGGAGGTGCACCCATGAGCAAGGGGTGGTGGTGGTGGTGCTTACAGGGAGGTGCCCGGGGGTGTTTTTTTCACGGGGTTGGTGTCTGGGGATGTTTCACTGTGTGCCTCCCTGCAGAGTGTGCCCCAGGTGAGCACGGGGCCGGCTGCCGGCAGCGCTGCCAGTGCCAGCACGGGGGGCTCTGCGACCGCCACACCGGCCACTGCCTCTGCCAGCCCGGCTGGACGGGCCAGAACTGCCAGAACCGTAAGTGGGGCATGGGGGGGGCCTGACCTGGCACTGGACAAGGGAGTGGGGTGGGGCATTTTTAAGTCAAAGACATAAAATTTGGGGTTCAGCCCAGCAGGCTCCAAGCAGGGATATGAGGCAGAGCAGCAATCCCTTTGCCTCTCACCCCACTGCCTGTGTGGTGAAAGCAAAATGCCATTGTTGCATTTTGCTTTCTGCATTTTGCATTTGCATTTTGCAAAATGCCATTTATTTGAAGAGGAGCAGGAGTTCATCTTTCTTTACTCCTTGCAGGGACAAGTGACCTCTTTGGACAGTGGTGCGGGGACTTACAGGTTTTGGGTTTTTTTATTGAACTCGTTCATGAAGCAGAAGTGACAATGAGGTTCATAGATCTTGCGTCTGCAGTGCTGACTGGTGCATGGTTCTGGTACTGCATGTACTGGGTTCTGCACTGCTTGCCCCAGCAATAATACCTTTGTGGGCTGGCAGGAGCCACCAGGCCTGCCACAGTCCCACTCTGCCTTGGCCGGAGTGAAAGGGACATAAATAATGTGAAGTAACTGGACTAAAACAGACCCACATCACCAGCTTTGTGTAACTTTTTGTCTCTCCTGTGTTTGCATCTCTGAAGCTTGCCCCGAGGGGCTGTTCGGGGCACGCTGTGAAGAGCCCTGTGACTGTGGGGACAACGTCTCCTGCCACCACGTTACTGGCGCTTGCGATTGTCCCCGGGGCTGGAGGGGCCGGCGCTGCGAGAAAGGTGAGACATGTCCCTTGTCCCATGGCTGGGGACATCCCCAGCACTGGGAGAAAAATGGCTTTTAGTAAGAGCTACAAGTTGTGGCAAAGCTTTCTGAGGAGGTGACAGCTCAGCCTGGAAGAGGCTTTTGGGTTGCTGCAAGAAATGCTGCCCGCCTGGCACTGAGGCCGGGAGCTGGCCCGGGGCTGTCAGAGGTTTTGGGTGTTAAAGACAGCTTGAAATCCAGTCAGGACACTTATATCTCCTTGCTTGTTTTCCCACAGCATGCCTGCCAGGTTCGTTTGGGAAGGACTGTGCCAGCCGCTGTGGCTGTCCCCTGGGAGTGCCCTGTCACCATGTCACCGGACAGTGCGGCTGCCCCCCGGGACTCACGGGCTCTGGATGTGAAAAACGTAGGGAAGAGGGAGTGATCCTTTTACAGACCTGCTGACAGGCTCTGGGAGCATGATGGGTCAAGCAGTTGCTGCATAAAATAGAGGAAAAAAAAGAAAAAGAAAAAAAACAAAACCCGAAAGCAATCAAAAAAAGGAAAGGAAAAACAAGAAAAAGCCCCGCCAAGAGCGAGCTGTGCCAAGGAGCAGCTCACATTTTGGCAGCTGAGTGCATGCCCGCAGAGTGTTAGCAAAGTGCAAGGAGCCAAGTGGGAAACCAGAGCCCAGAATTTATCCAGGGGATTAGCAATAAATCAGTATTAAAACGAGCTCCTGTGGGTATGAGCAAGTCTGGAAGAGACAGAGGCATGTGAGCACATTCCTTACCCAGGGGACAGGGGTGCATGTACCATGTCTGGGGGGAATGGAAGCTTGCAGGAATCCAGGGGCAGGCAGGGCCAGGGTTGCAAAAGGCACCTAATGCCTCTAAGTACTCAGTTTTCTTTTCAATCCAGGTCTCTGCTGGAGTCAAGGAACCATTCGAGTGTGGCTCCCATTGCTTTTTGGGTGGCAGAGAACTTTCGCTGTTAATAAAAGGCTTCCTGAAGCCTGGCTTAAAATAAAAAGGAGGAAAGAAAAAAAAGTCTTGCAAAGAGGGGTGGGATAGCAAACACTGAGGGAATCTGAGTCACCTGGGTGCCCTTTCTCCTGCCAGCCTGCCTGCCTGGGACCTTCGGTGAGGGCTGCAGTCAGATCTGCCAGTGTGCCGGAGCCACCCAGGAGTGCCACCCTGTCACTGGGGCATGTGTCTGTGCCCCTGGCTTCCATGGCCCCACCTGCCAGCTGGGTGAGTCCATGCTTTCTTCCCTTCTCCCTCACAGACCTGTGCAGAGCCCAAGGCTGCTCTTTGTCCCCAGGGCACGGTGCTGGGAGGACTGGTGGTGCTGGTGCTGAAGCATCTCCTCACAAAGCAGAGGTTCTGCCCTCTGTGCTGGCTCTCAGTGAGGAGTTTGCAAGAAGTTCATGTAAACAAAACATTGTTCACACTCAGGATGGGGGTTTTTTTGCCATTTTCCTTTTGAATAGTGGGATAATCACCAGCTCTATTATCAGCAGGGACATTCTTACCAGTACAGAGCTCCTTGGCATTGTTGAGACCACTTAAAAGTGCTTTCTGGGTTTTGGTTTTTGCCTCCTGCAAAATCAGGCGGCCCCTGGGACCTCATTCTCCTCTTTCCAGACACTGAAGCCCTTGTTTCCATTTCCCCACAGAGTGCTCCCCTGGGTGGTATGGCCACAACTGCCAGAGACCATGTGAGTGCAGGAATGGGGGCCTGTGTGACAGTGCCACTGGGATGTGCCACTGCCCTGCTGGGTACATCGGTGCTGACTGCAGTGTGGGTGAGTGCTGGGGACAGCTGGGGGGACATGAGCTTGCAGGAGGTTCCACAGCAAGAAGGGAATGGTGGTTGGTGCAAAACCTGTGCCCAGATGGGTTGTTGACCCTGCGGGAGATGCGGAGCATTGCGGTGACCATCTCCTGTGCTGTGACCCATCAGCAGGGACAGCTCCTTGTCATAGAAGTGTCACAATTGGAAAACACTTCTGTGATCATTGAGTCCAACTGTCAACCCAGAAAAAACCACCATGCCCACTGGAACATGTCCTGAAGTGCCTCCTGGGACTGCAGGCTTCTCTTGCCTCCCCATGGCTTTGCTCACGTCCCATTGAGAAGTTTGTCCTCTTGAGCCTGCAGATGAGGCTCACCAGCTGTGCTTTGACACAACCAAGGCAGCTCATGGTCTCCCTCTCACTAGGATGTCCTGCTGGTCACTATGGCAAGGATTGTGCACAGATCTGCTCCTGTGGGGACAACGCTACCTGTCACCCTGTCACTGGAGACTGTGTTTGCCCTCCAGGGAGAATGGGTCCTACCTGCCAGCAGGGTAAATATCAGCTGCAGGGTGGTGCTGGGATGAGGTTTGGGTAGTGGGCTAGAAAAGGTCCTGAGCAGGAACCAATTTTCTCACCCCAAGTCCTTTGTTTGCGTTTTGGGGCTCCTGCCTGAACTCTGCCATGATCCATGTGCTCACTGCCACCTGCCCTTGTCCCACAGGCTGTGAGAAGCACCAGTATGGGGTGAGCTGCCAGCAGACCTGCTCCTGCCACAATGGGGGTCTGTGTGATGCTGCTGATGGCTCCTGTGCGTGTGCTCCTGGCTGGATGGGGAAATCCTGTGAATTAGGTAAACCTGGCTTGGATGCACTGTCCTGCACCGGCCCAGGAACTGTGGGCCTTGCACAGTTGGTTTCATCCTGGGTCCAGTTTCTGCTACCCCAGTTGTGCCTGTTCTGCCTTCTCACACCAGGGCTCTCTAAAGCGCAGGAGCTGGGCCAGGGCTGGCTCTCCAGCTGCTGAGCAGCTCCATCACTCCATCTTCCCTGCAGAATGCCCACCAGGAAGGTACGGTGCCAACTGCCAGCTCCGCTGTGCCTGCCTGCACAATGCCACCTGTGACCCGGGGACCGGTGCCTGCCGCTGCTCCAAGGGACACTACGGGGCCCTCTGCGAGCACAGTGAGTTGTGGCAGCTGGAACACCTTTGGCTTTGCTTGTGGGGAGTGGTTTTCTGAAGCTCCTCCATAGAACAGGACCATAGGACAATGGTGTGACCCTCTGCACACTCTGTGCACTGATGGGCTCTTCCTTTTTCTGGTGTGGCCGATGAACCTGCCCAGGTAGCAGAAGTAGTTGCAGAGAAGGTCATTCCTGTCCTCTGCATGAGACCACGGGATACAGAGGTGCCAATCCACTGTGCAGCTCAGCGTTGGGCAGCTGAGCAGATTATTTTGGAGCTGAAACACTTCAGAGCTGAGCTGCTTTGGAACTGCAACACTTTGGAGCTGAAGCCTTTGGGAGCTGAGCTGCTGTGCTCAGCCCCCGGGACTGCTCTGCAGCTGGAGGCACACGAGGAAGGGTTCACTGCTTCTCACTGCTGGAGGCTTTGCTGAGGAGTTTACAGCTCCGTGCTTAGGGAGCTCTTTGCTTGGCTTGTCCCAGGTTGTCCCCCGGGATTCCATGGAGCCGGCTGCCGGGAGCGCTGCGACTGCGAGCACGGAGCAGGCTGTGACCCGGCCACTGGGCGCTGCCGGTGTCCTGCTGGGCTACTTGGAGAGCGCTGCCAGACAGGTACCCACCTCCTCCTCCTGCTCCCCTGGACATGGGTGGGACCCTGAGGCACCCTCTGGTAGTGCCTGTGCCGTATCTCACCTCTCCAACCAGGCTGTGAGGAAGGAACCTACGGTGAGGGATGCCAGCAGCTCTGTGACTGTGTCGGCAACGCCTCCTGCGACCCAGCCACGGGGCACTGCCGGTGTCCCCCAGGGAAAACTGGCCCCAAGTGTGGCTCAGGTGAGTTTGGGAAGGTGAGAAAGGTGCAAGAGGTAGACTAGAAGCTTAGTCCTAAAATGGATGCTAAGCCCCTCTCGTTGGATGAAATTCTCATGGAAGGGGCTTTGTGTTTTGTGTCCCCTCAAAGAGGGTGTCTGAGCAGTGGCAGTCACCTCATCAGCTGCTCCTTGTACTCAGATCTGAATGCAGATGCACCCCCAGCCTCCAGCATGTTTAGATCACCAGCATTAAAAGGCTGAGGTTCAGATGCTGAAGGAACATCTTGTTGGTCTGGAGATGCTCTGGTGTCCTGAATCACCAGGACTGGAGAACGGGATAGGGTGGGGAGGGAGACAAGAAGCTTCATCTTGCAAGGGACCTCCTCTGCAAGCTCTGTCTGCTGCCCTGTGGGGACCAGCTGAGCCCCAGTGCCTCTCTGCCCCTCTCCAGACTGCCGACCCACCCAGTATGGCCCAGACTGCAGCCTGGGCTGCCAGTGTCCCCCCAGCACCTCCTACTGCAACCCTCGGAATGGTCAGTGCCTCTGCCTGAACGGCCACATGGGACCCACCTGCCGGGAAGGTAATGTCTGGGCACAATGAGTCCCTTGGGGTGCAGGGGGGGAGTCTAAAGCTGCTGGGAGGGGTGCTGGGGGACCCAGGCTCAGGTTCTGGATGGTTGGTTTTGGTAGTGGTAATGTCAGCTGAAAGCAGTAAGGTGAGCAGCACCAGCTTCTTCCCAAGGCCCTCATTTGGTGTCATTTGTCCACTGTCACCCCAGCCCCGAGGGACAGTGCAGGCTGACAGTGCTGGGAAATAAATCTGCTGAGCAGCCTACCCCCAACTGTGCCCATGGCAAAGCCAGGACACCAGAGCCTATGGGAACAAAACCATGACCTGCACCCACCATGGTGGAAAAACCCCACATTATTCCTGCCCAAACCCTGAGTGAACCTGCTGGCATTGGTGGGTGCTGGGTGACGGGAGGCAGGACAGTCTGATGGCTTTGCAGGATGGTCTGATGGCTTTGCAGGACAGTCTGATTTCTTTGCAGGCCATCCACCTCATCTGCCCTCAGCCGAGCACCTCTCACCTCCACTCCAGGTCGAGCACTGAGTCCTGCAGCCACTGGAGCTCCCTTGGTGCCAACAAGCAGCCACCTGAAGAAGCCAAACAACCTATTTAAGGGACCTGTTTACAAGACACATGGGCTGGTAGCGTTTTCTGACAAAGCTGGTGCTTTTGGAGCTGCCTGAGCGAGGCTGGAGCATGGAGCATCCCTAGCTCACCATGGCAGCTGGACATGGACACCAGCACTGGTGCTCACTGGGTACCAGAAGGGGCAGGTCAGAAGTGATGGCTTCTGGTCAACAGACTTTGATGGCTTGTGGAAAATTGCTGGCCTTCATCTTTTTGGTGCTGGGCTGGGGGAGAGGGCTGAAATTATGGCCAAAAATAGGTATTTATGCAACAATATTTATGGGAAGGTGTACAGTGGTGTTGTCAGAACCGAAGGCTGAGACGTCCGAAGCTGAACCCAGCTCTCCTGTAGAAGTACCACCTCACTTGAACTTTTTTTTTTTTTACTTTGAATTTCCAACATTTGGGTTTTTTTACTGTACAACAGCTGTAGTGCTTAGCCCAGCCCCTTGCACAGTGCCCATGGCTGATGTCTACAGCACCTCCTTGCTGATGGTGCAGGCTGCTCTCCACAAGCTTTGCAGGCCATCATCAGCTGGTTTTTCATACCAGTAGCATCTCAGCCCACTGGAGCTGAATGTCTCATTGGCTCCACTAAAAACCAAGCCTAAATTAGGTGTAATAATCAAAATACTGTGTGCATAGACACAAAGCTCTTGCATGGTCTGGTAAATGCAAACCCCTGTTCAAGTGTTCAGGCCCCAGCCGTGGACCCTACATTGATTTTCCACCCCAATTGAGCCTAGGAGCTGGGAAGGGGCTGGAGGAACAGCCAGGAGGTTCAGCAGTGGGTCAAGGCAAAGCCCAGCCAGGGCCCAGCATGTATTTGCACAAATCTCTTGTGGAAACAGAGCTTGAGAGCTGACCATGTCAGAAGAACATGCAGCACAGCCCTGGCACTTGGCCTTTTAAATTATTCCTACAGAGGCCAACTGAAAATAATAAAAAAGAATTGTTTCTTTTCCTGATGGAATTTATTTTAATCTGTATATAACTTGTAATTTTTTTTCTAATTCTTTTCTTATTCTACTTCTTCCGTAACATTATTTTTTTGCGTTAGATATCATTATTGTGAAGAAACGATGTTAATGTAAGTATGTAGTGAAGGACCAAAATGGTGTAATTAAGCTTGTGTGTTGTATGGTTGATAACCAGGGAGTAGGAAGAGTTTGTCCACATGCCAAATGCCCCTGACCCATCCTGCCAGTCTTGCTGCTGATTCTCCAGGCAGCTGCCACATGGCCGGGGACTGAGGTCCAAAGGAACACTCTGCCCCACTGGCCTTAAACACCAGGACAGATCCATCCTGTCCCATTACAAAAACCTCGGTGGTTCCTGGCAGCTGCTTGGAGCAAACAGTCTGAGCATGGGACTGCAGCAACTCTGTACTTGTATTTTTTTATACCACGATTATTTTTCCTGTTCGTATTTCTTAATACAGTTTCTTTGCTTCCTGTTTTTATGTACCTGGTGTCACTTTTTTTTTTTTTTTTTTTTTTTTTTTAACCTCCTCTAATTTAGCACTGATGCAAAATTCTAATTCTTCCACAGTTGCAAGAAATGAACCAAAAAGCCTCAGTCAATTACTCTCGCAATCTGCTGCGGCTGGTGGTGGAGATTTCAGGCAGCTGTTCGGGAGGAGGTGTGTGTGGAGCAATGCTGCCACCAGAAGGAAGTTTTGGTAGAGCTCGTGGTGGGGACAACCTGGGGTCCACCTGCTGCGGAGCTGCATGCTGGGGGACACCCGTGACCCCTCACAGGTGACACCCAGGGACCCTCCCTGCTGCCAGGAGAAGAGGCGTTAGCGGGGAAATGATTGCGGGGGAAGGGGTGGGCGGGCAGGAAGAAAGAGGGAAAAAAAAAAACCCCAAAAACCGGGGTTAAGCCCAACATAGAGGTTGAATCCCTGAAGCTCAGGGTCCAGGCCTGCTCCCCCCATACCCACACGCGGTGTCCCGGGGGCAGCGGGAGACCCGCGGAGCTGCCGCAGTTNAGGCGGGTGTGAA
This sequence comes from Florisuga fusca, assembly GCA_038090715.1. NCBI lineage: Eukaryota > Metazoa > Chordata > Aves > Apodiformes > Trochilidae > Florisuga > Florisuga fusca. Next base: position 2,845,811 of record JAAWXA010000039.1, read on the forward strand.
CGAGGTGTGAACGCACCATCGAGGCCTTCAGAACAACTGCTGGGTTGGCAAATCCACCCTGGGTAAGGGGATCTCGATGAAAATGGGCGGAAAAGGGCTCTTCTGGGGGCTTTTTGAGCCGGCACCACGCCCTCCGCCATTTTGGGCCGAGGAGCGCACGTGGAAGGCAAAGAGGGCGGCGGGGGGTGAGATGGCGGCTCCCTCAGTGTGTGTGGGGAGGCCGCTGAGGCTCGGTCATGGAGAAATGGTGTCCCCCTGACAGAAAGCTATGGTGTCCCAAAGCTCTGTGTCCATCAGGACTGATGTAGCTTCCCAGATGGAGCTCTGGTGGGGACATTTTGCCAGCCGGAGGTCAGGCTGCAGGGCGGGCATTTGGTGAGAGCAGTGAGGGCGTTTTTTGGTTGGGCTCTGGGTTGGGTAAGGACCATCGGGGAGTGTGAGACAGACGTTTGGCACCATGGTTGAGCCACCCTGAAACTTTCCCAAGAGCTGGGCAAGGCTCCTGTGTGACAGGACTGGAGAATCTTATGAGGAAAGATTGAGAGAGATGGGAGAGGAGAAGGCTGAGAGGAGACCTTATTAATGCCCATAAATATCTAAAGGGCAAATGTAAGGAGGATGGAACTGGATTCATTTCAGTAGTGCCCAGCAATAGGACAAGGGACAATGGGCACCAACTGGAACACAGGAAGTTCAATTTAATTATGTGAAAAAAAACCTTCTTTATTGTGAGAGTAACAAAGCACTGGAACAGACTGTCAGAAGGGTTGTGGAGTCTCTTCTGGAGATATTCTAAACCTGCCTGGATGGAGTCCTGTGTAATGTGCTCTAGACAATCCTGCTTCAGCAGGGAGGTTGGACTGGATGATCTCTGCAAGTCCTTTCCAAGTCTGATGGTTGTGTGACTGTGATTAATGTTCGTGTTGGCCAGGATCACCCAAATGCCAGGGCTCAGATGAATTAGCTGCTGTCACAGCTGCTACAGAGAACAGTCCTGAACAATAAGATTCGCTGCCTGGGATGGCTCAGGACAAATGAAATTCACGAAGGAAGGATCTCCCCCCTCCTTTCTTTCTGTGGGCTCAGTCTGCAGAGGTCTTGAGAGCCTGAGGAATCCCTGGGTGTGCCCCTACACGTCGGTCTCCACCCGCAGCCGCTCCATCCTGCGGACGTTGCCCTCCACCGCGGAGCGGTTGGTGATCTGCCGAGCACAGGCCTGGGGGAACCAACCCCGCTCCCCGTCCCGCAGCCTCTCACCCCAGCACCAGCCTAGCAGAGGAACAGAGATGGTGACCCAGGGCTACCAGGGTGCTTGGTGGCACCTTCGCCTCCTGAAGTGCCAGCTTGCAGCTGTTGTCTGTTGGGTCTCAGCCCAACCAGACAGGGACATGGACCCTACAAGCATGGATGGAGCTTCCTGGAAGCCTCTGAAAACTGCTAAAATTCCAGTTCACTGAAGCTCTTACCCCTTCCCTGGTCACCACTGCCCCCTGGCTGGCACTTACCATCCTCACCTCCCAGCACCAGGACCACGTCAGCCTGCTGCAAGGACAGTTCATCCGCCTGCTTGGCCAGGTAGGCACGGGTGATCTCCACCTGGGTCAGCTCTGCAGAGGGGGACAATGGGGACCAGGTGAGCAGACATAGCCAGTTCACTCCCCCTGGGGGCTGCCCACCCCTCCAGTCCTGCTCCCATCCCCTTCTGACCCCTCCAAGCACTCAGGAAGCATCCTCAGCCCCTTCTGCAGCAGGAGTGGATAGGAACCAGGTAAAACCCTCCATGTGTGAACACCCAGGCTTCAGCTCATGGCCCCCAGCATGTTGGTACCTCCTTTAGGAGTGCTGTCAGGCTTCTCCTTTCCTCTGTGCATCAGTGCAGTGATCCAGCGGGCACGGTCACTCCTGGCAGAGGGAAAGCCCATGTCACCCACAGACAAGAACATTTACCCTGTGAAACCCCACCAGGCCACTCACAGTGTTTCTGCTGACAGCACAATCTCCTCCCTCCTCCCCTCGCTGTCCTTCTCCATCACCACCTGGAGCAGGTGCCCACTCTTCCCAGGAGGAGGGGGTGGTGGGTCTGTGTTCTCAATCTTCTCCACTGTGACCTGGTCCAGCGTGGCGTAGTTCATCACAGTGTAGCTCTCCTCACTGCAGCAAAGACACAACTGGCACCTTGGGGATGAAGCTGCCTCCTGGGGTCAAAGCCCTGGCTGGTGAAGCCCAGTGGGTGCCACCGAGGTGACCACCAAAGCAAGGACATGAACTGATGCCCAGGGGTGGGACATGGCCCTGCTGGCCACCCATGGACAGGAGCAAGGCCAAGGGCTGTGGACCTGGGCACTTTCCTCTGGCTAACAAAGAACTTTTCAATAAAACTTTTCAAAACCAGGAAACTTCAAGAATTTCTTCCTCTGCTTAGCAAGGTGAGATGTCAGTCCCCCTCGCTGTTGTGTGGGGATAGGAAGGGCCCCCTCCAGCCTTACCTCTTCTTCTTGGTGATGATCAGGACATCGTTGAACAAGAAGAGGTGGCAGAGCCTGCCTGCCCCACGGCGGAAGATTCCCGCCTCCTCTGGGGGCAGCAGGTACAGCTCCCCCCTCTTCCGCAGCCAGCGGGAGGCAGAGATCAGTGGGAAGGGCTGGAAGGGAACCAGGAAAGGCTGATTTACCACCTGCCTCACAGCTTGGAATCAAGTCCAGACCCCTGCCATGCTCCAGCTGGTCAGGGCTTCCTGGAAGGATTCCCGGGTCAAGCCCAACACTCCAATATCAAACTCCAGAAGATTTTGTTTTTCCCACCACTGGCTCCAAGTCCTCACCTTCTTCTTTCCAAATTCCAGCTGTGTCTGCAGTGTGTACATCTGCTCTGTCCTCTCCATAGCCCGAGCTCCCTCGTTGCAGTTCTTCACCAGCTAGAAGACAAACCACCAGACTTTGGATGGCCCAGGAGCAGCACGAGCACATGACCAAGAGCTGGTCTTTAGGGGGTCAAAAGGAAGAGCTGCCATCACCACTTTGGTGGCCAGAATCTCCGTGGTGCATCACCTTGTGTGAATGACCACTGCTCCTTCACTCCTCTATGCTTTGCTTTGTTTGCTGCTCTTTGCCTATATCTCCAAAAACTGCAGCAAGTGTCATGGCTGGCTGTCACCTCAAGGGAGGTTCTGAGAAGGGGCAGCAGTGATGGAGAAGATGATACCAAAGGGAAGGACAAAAGACAGGCCGAAGAGGAGAGAAGAAAAATTAGATGAGGAGAAAAAGGAAAAAAGGGGAGGCCAGAACGGCAGCTGGAGGGAAGAGTGCACTGGAGGAGGGAAGGAGGGGAGCTGGAAGCTGGGCCTCACCTTGCTGATGGCTTTCAGAGCTCTGGTGGCAGCTCCATATGCTGCAGTACACGCTTCTGTTTTTTGACAGACAGTCTAGAATGTCAAGGCAAGATGCTTTAGTGAAACTGCAAGACAGACACCTGTGTGTCAGCCCCTTCCTGGGGATTTCAGGCTGTGCCACGTGCTCCGGCCATTCCCAGTGCTCAGCCTGGTAGGAGGGCAGCCCTCACAGCAAGGTTTAACAGAGCTCCCAGATGGGGATCTGGTTCTACTGGGGCTTTGCCATCAGACACGTGGCACCATCACCCCTCACACCAGGCACCCCCCTGGCCCTCACTGCTGCAGCCCAGGACAGGCTGGGAGCAGCCCCCCAGCAATCCCACACCCAGCTCTTTGCTGGTTAGAGCAGCTGGGTCCAGGAGTCCTGGATTTCAATGAAGCTTGTGCAAGACCTGCTTTCCCTTCCTGGGCCAACCAGGATGGTGGTGCCACCCCCCCCGGGGTACCCAGACACACCACAGGGCACAGAAGAGCCTCAGGGTGCTGAGGTGAGTGTCCCTTACACACAAAATATCATTCACAGAGCTTGAAGCTGCACATCTGACACCCCCAAGCAGCAGATCACCCTGGATCTGATGCTCAGGCATCCCAGAGGGATGGAATTCCAAGCAGAAGGCTGTCCCACAGATGGGTGTAACGTGGTCACCTCTTCTGAGGTGCCAAGCAGTGACCCCTTTGACTTACATCTAAGAGCAGAGGAAGCCGCGTCACCCTCTGCATAGGGAGAATGAGAAATGATATCATTGGCAGGCCCCCGCAGGCTGCTCTCCTTTCAATTTTTTTCAAGGTTTCTTTAAATAAGGGGTTTGTGTTTCTGGAACAGGACAGGAAAGCTCCGTTAACTCTGTTCCCAACCTTTCCCAGCCACTCTCCAGGAGTGGGAAGCGCGGTGCAGTGATGGCAGCCCCCTGGGAAAGCCCCCTGCAGCCCCTGGGAAGCAGCAGCTCCTCAGCCTGAGCACACAGCTGAACTCACAGCAGCTTCTGGAGGGTCCTCTGCTGGTAGACTTCGTTGGAGCAGTAGCTGATGTAAGGGTTGAAGTGGTTGGAGGCATGTTCTTCCACTATGTCACTGATGTCAGGAATTAGGACGTTTTCCTGGTGCCGCTTCTCCAGGTCTCTGAAGAAGCTAAGGAAAGGATTTCTAATTAACCTCAGCCTGTGACTGATTAGGGCTGGACAAGCCAAACAGATTCATATTTAACCATGTTCCCAAGGCAACTTTTCCCCAGTTTTCCCAGGGGAGACAAAGTCCTGGATCCCTTCTGCATGGGGTCAGCTCTGCACAGCCAGGATTCCCACGTCTCCAGTGCAAACCCAGCAGCAGGGATGGGGAACATGGCCCACACTTGCCTGGTGCTGACTGTCAGGATGTCACTAATGTTGGAGAAGAGGTGGTGGTGTTCCATCTGGGTCATTGTCTCCTTCAGCTCCTCCGACCTCATGAAGTGGCCCACCAGGATGCTCAGGCTGTGCATGTAGGAGTACTCAGAGGTGATGATCTCAAAGATTGCCTGAAAAGGTGGGGAAAATGGAACAGCATAAAGTGAGTAAAAAAGCAGTGAATTAAAACTTGCTGTATCTTATTTGGCACAAAACCATTGGAAATGTCTTTTCTCCAGCAGCACAGTGTTCCCTCTGTCACCTCGTGCATTGCCTGCCCTGCACCAAGGCAGGTTTTGGGCCACACAGGCATTAAATAGGTACTGGAAGGGAAACAACATCTCCGTGCTGTGACTTCCAAAGAGGGTGTCTGCTTCCCCGCCGCGACGTGCAGCATCTCACCTCCTGCCTCTTGCGCTCCTCGGGGGATATCCGCTGCAGGATGCCCGCCTCCAGCACCTGCGGGACACAGCCCGGGATCAGCAGCAGCCACTGCCGTGCACACACGGTCCTTGCACGCCCTCTAGTGCGCTCTGGGGCTGGGCCAGCCTTGCATCGCCCGCCACGGGAGGAGCTTCCTCTCCCCCAGGGCAGCAGGGCCAGGCTGGGTGCCCCCCACACCCGCAGCGTCCCGAGCAGCCCGGGCAGCGCTGCAGAGTTACCCTCACACACAGCTTGCTGGGCAGCTCACATGCAGCTGTGCTGCAAGGAGGCAGGAGCACAGGAGCAGCCCATGGTGAGGGTGAGCAGGGCCTTTTGGACACCCCAGCAGCCCTGGCTGCTGTCCCTACCTCTGGGAGCTGGCTCCAGGTGACCTGTGGCCGGCGATAGCTCCGCACCACGATACCCGTGTCCGGAGGGGATGGCTCTTCTGGGATGGATTCCTCCAGCAAATCCTCATCTGACTCATGGCTGACAGAGTTCAGACCTCTCTCACGGATTTCCTGATAGAGCCGGGGCTCTGCAGTGGAGAAGGCAAGAGGTCAGAGAAGCCTTTCCCAGCTGCAGCCCACAGCTTCTTCCCTTCCCACCACTGTCTCATCCCGTTGGCCGAGAGCCCTCACACCACTGAGGCAGGGCCAGCACCTCCCTGCCACAGTCAGACTTTGCACAGCACCAATGAACCAGCAGCTCTGGAACATGTCCCATGGCCAGTGCCTGGCTCGTCCATGTTTGCCCGGGGCAAGTGAAGGAAGGAGGGAACAGGGCAGCATCCCCAGCAGCACCGCACCCCAGGGAGTGGGAAGGAAAGGCTGAAATGCTCCTCTTGCAAATGAGGAAATGGAGGCAAAAGCCCCAGGCTAGGGACAAGCAGCAGTACAGGTGACAAAGGGACTTGGAGGAATTTGCTTTGCAGAGGGGAAGCTGGAGCTGGCACTCTCAGGAAGCAGCACTCACGGTCCTTGAAGGAGCCACCATGCTTCTGCACCCGCCTCCGCCCAAGGGTTCTCTGCAAGGGGAAGAAGAGGAGAATGTGATCCAAGGAGTATTTCTGTGGCTCTGGGAAGCATTCCACTCCTTCAGGGAAGAAGTTAACCTGCACAGCCAGTCAGCAAATACCTCCCCGTTCTTTCAGCCTGATATTTTTTTTGTCTAAGCTTTTGTTTGCCTTCCCAAGGTGACTCAGCTCTCACCTCACCTTATTGGGGTCATGATTGAAACCATTTTGTAGCTATGCCTCTCACATCTGCCTGTCTGCACCTGGACTTTGCCTGCACTGAAGTCTCCTTCTCCCCAGACCTGCTTCACCCATGTTTGTGCACATCCAGCCGCCACCACGGAGCCACACACGGGCCAACCCCACCCTGCAAACACGCCCGCAGCCATGTGGACAAGCAGGAGCCTGGAGCAGCCAGGCATAGCCCCCACCAAAGCCATGACAGCTATTTATAGGCTCTTAAGGGACCCGCAGCATCTGCTGGTGACACGCTGGCTTCCCAAGGCACGAGCCATTTCCCCAGGCCCAGCAAGCCCTACCAGCTCCACTCCAGTCTCACACAGCTCTGTAAATGTCAGGAGATGCAGGGAATGGGCTCTCCAGGGAAAGCCAGGGCCCCAACCCTGCCCAAGAGCCACCAGGTGACAAACCCACCTTGCTCCTGCTGGGGCTGGGGGCAGGCAGGGCACTGCCCTCCTCTGGCAGAGGTTCCAGTGAGGGGACAGCAGTCACTGGCTGCAGGTCCGTGCCCAGGCCCTTCATGGCGGCGCGGTAGGACATGTTCCTCAGGTTGCGTTTGAGGGTCCCTCCACCATCCTCCTCCACCTCCTCCTCGCTGGGGACAGCTGCCAGCTTTGGGTTGGGGCCCAGGGGCTCCCGGTTTGGCCCCGCTGCCCCGAAGCTTTGGTGCCGGGAGGGGTTGTTCTTGGTCTTGGTGCAGACAGCCAAGCTTTTGGGGATCAGCTGCTGGGTCCCCACCTTCAGCGCAGCCGGGCTCTCCGTGCTGAGGATGATCCGGCGGGGCTGGGCCAAGGGGCCCATGGCTGAGAGCGAAGCAGCAGTGGGTGCTGTGGTGGTGGTGGAGCTGTGCTTGCCAGGGGGGGACGTTGGGCTGGGGGGCTCTGGCTGCAGTGGGTGGCATCGGTACTCCAGGAGAAAGGTCTTGTCATCCACAGAGCCACCTGGGGGGCTACGAGCCATGACGGTGGCACAGAAAGCTGTGTGAGACAGACAGACAGAGAGATGGAATGACCTCCCAGTGAGGCAGAGCCACCCCACTGCATAACTTGAGGAAAAACTATGTTTTGGTTGTAACTGAGGTCTCGTTTTGCACCATCACCACCTCAGAGCTGTTCCTTCTCAAAGGCCATGGACCAGGAAACAGAAATCCAGACTGGAACGTCTTTCCCTGCATCAGTGACAGGCAGAAGGACAGAACAGACCCATCAGCAAAAGCTCATCTGATCAAGATGCTGTTTATTTTCCTGTCCTCAGATGAGGGACACATGCCTGCCTCTTGGCCAGAGGTCTGCCAAACGTCCTGCGGATGAGAGAAGCACCACGTTTGACTCTGGACCCTGTTCTGGCTGAGGATGAATCACAGAATCCCAGACTGGTGTGGGTTGGGAGGGACTTGAAATCTCACCCAGTCCTAACCTGCGGCAGGGACACCTCCCACGAGATCAGCTTGCTCCAAGCCCCATCCAGCCTGCCAGGGAGGGTGCAGAGCCTGTCCTGAGCAGCAGCCCCGATAACACGGAACGGGCACGCCCGATTTCGGAGGCACTGGGTGCTACAACATCCCCCAGATCTCGGGGGACACCGAGGGACTGTAACCCCCCCCTCTGGCCCTTCTCATCCCCAGCAGCCCAGGGGCAGGGTTCTGGGCCCCCACCAGCACACACCTCCGGGGAAGCTGCGGGGACGCGGCGGGATGCTCCCCGGGGACACGCACCCCAACCCGGCCACCGGCACCCCCACTCCTGCCCGGGCCGGGGCGGTGGAAGGACCGACCCTCGGCTACTCACTCACCCGTCGCCGAGCAGCCGCTTCCCGGCACCGGGACTGCCTGGGCCGGGCCCGGGGAGGGGGCAGCGGAGCGGCCAGGCCCTGCTCGGGGCTCCGCAGTCCCCAGGAGCCAGAGGGACCTCCTTGGGCCCGACCAGGTCCGGCCCGGCCCCGCACCTACCCGCGCCTCGCGGAGCCCAGACGGGCGTGACCGGGGCGGGACCGGGG
>JAAWXA010000039.1:2854260-3115238 GCA_038090715.1 Florisuga fusca
TGACAGGGGCGGGACCGGGGAGGGACTGGGGAGGGACCGGGCCGGGCCAGCCCCTCTACCCAGAGCTGGGGCGGGCCGGCTGGGTGCCGGTAGCCCGGAAGGCTCGGGTGGGGGGGGAGCTCTGTCCACCTCCTGACCATCATTCCGGATTCCAGGGCTTAACAGGGAGGAAAAAGTAACAAAAACTAGAAGTTACTTCTTGCTTCTTTTTTGTTTATTCCCAGTATTTCTGTGCTTGCCCCTGGGCTCTCAGGATCACCCCTTCCTCCTAGCCAAGGTTACTGCAGGTTACACGATTATTTGGCACGTTGTAGGTGACAAACTACCACACCACTGGCTGTCCTCAGGGTCTGAGTAGCAAGGGACACTCGGGTTATTTCACCCTGAGTAGGGGCTGTTTCTTGGGGCTGTTTGTTACCAAAGGCACCTGCAAGGCTGGCAGCTCACCTCCTCGGTGGGGAAATGCATCCCCTGGCTGTCCCTTCCCAGCCCCAGACACACTCCTTTCTGGCTACTTGGGTGCCACACTCTGCCAGGAGGTGCAGCTACTGGGATAAGAGGGTCCAAGGGTCAGGCTGTTGACAGCCACCCAGTAGCAGCTGCCCAGTAAGGCCAGGCTCAACAGTGCTCTGTGTACTTACTGGGAACAGACTTTTCCTTGACCTTCTCTCATGCCCCCCGCTCTGATTCCTCCCCTAAGAAAAAGGAGCATTTTTCTCAGCAGTTTATGGTGAATCTCAAGTGCTTTCTGGATGACAAAGTCCACTTGTCAGCAATATTCTTTTAAAAGACTCTGTTCTCAGCTCTCTAAGGCCTGCCTGACAATCGCTCTATTATCAGAGCTTTCTTATCCAATAGACTTTTTTTTTCCTTTCCCTCTGGGGCTAATAAGCAGAAAGGTTGCCAGCCCTCACTGAGAGGCAGAGGGCTTCTACTCCAGAGTTCAGCTAAGACTGAAACCCTCACATGGCAAACTCCAGGGAAGGGCTATTATGCTGGATGTAGGATACCACCATTTGATCACACTGAATGACTTTTTGAGGCAGAGACCATTCATCAGTTTTGTAATGCGTGTTGTTAGTTCAAAGACCCTGCTTTCAAGTCATTTTTGCTCCCAGGGCCCCTGCTGCAACATCTGACCGCTGTCACTGGATAGTTCACTTGACTCTCAGCTCGTAGTTGTGAAAAGAAATATTCCTGACATTCTGAGACTGCTCACTAATGCCTTGGGCTAACATCTTCCCCCACCCCAGAACATTCCCACTCTTCCCTGTGTGAGCTTCCCAGTGCCCATGACCCATCCTTTCAGGGGGCTGCAGGCACAGCTCAGTAGCACAGCCTGGTCCTTCTGCACCCCGGAGCAAGGTGGGGTGACCCATCATTTATTCTTCTGCTGTTCTTTGGAATGATGACAAACCAAGCACAAGAACTATCAGACGAGAGGGTTCCCACAGAGGCTGTGATGCCATGGACACTTTGTTCTGCTACCCAGAACAGCCCTCAGATGAGAACACAGAATGATAGAATGTTTGGGGTTGGAAGGGACCTTAAAGATCATCCAGTCCCGGGGTGCTCCAAGCCCCATCCAACCTTCAACACTGCCAGGGATGGGGCAGCCACAGCTTCTTGAGGGAGCCTGAGCCAGAGACTCACCACACAAGGAAGAATTTCTACCTAATATCTAACTTTAATCTCCCCTCTTCCATTTAAGACTGAAACAGCTGTTGAAAAACCCTCCCCCTTGGTTTTTTGTTTGGGTTTTTTTTTTTTCCTCTTGCACAGATGCCAACAGTTTGGCTGCAATGCTGATCAGGTGGGTGTCTCAGCTGTGGGTGCTTAGCACTGAGTGAGAAATCAGGGAATGCTGGGTGATGGGAGTGGTCTTGGGTGCTTTAAAGTCTGGGCTTCAGGCCTGATCCAGGTTCAGTCCTCTTTGAGCTCAGAGGGGGGAAGATTCTGTCAGTCTCTGCAGCCTGGTGCTCTTGGGTGCTGCTGGGGGGTCCCTGCTGTGGTGATCTCTCTGGTAACACCTGGCTCTGTGTCCCCTCTTACCTTGCAGCAAGAATAACCACAGCTCCCACAGGCCTGTGAAGGGCTCCTGCCTGCACATCAACCTCCTTCAGGTACAGCTCCTCATGGAGGATGAGGAAGGCACCAAGCACTTGGGTAAGTACCATCTTGTTCTCTGGTGTGGGGGCTGGCATCTCTCTGGATAAGGGCTGTGGGTCAGCATCCTGTCTGACCCAGAAGAGCTGGCAGTGTTTCTAGGCTGTCCCCTTCCTTCTCTTTGGCAGACAAGGCACAAGGACATGCCTGTGGGTCCTGCTCCCCTGGTGTGGCTGTTGGCAGCCCCTACAGCATCCTCCTTGGCTGGGCTCCCCATCAGAGGGGGGACCATGGCACTGCTGCCCTGGCTGGGCCAGTCTGCCCTCCTGGTGTGCTCTGGGGCACTGGTGGGATCCCCAGCACCTGGGGGCTCTCTGAGTGTGCTGAGTGGGGGGTAGCAGGCACCTGCAGCCTTTTTCTTGCTACAGGAGGTCTGGGCTCCAGCTTCTTCACACAGGGGACAACAAAGCCACCATGCTGGGTGATGGGCCCTCAGGGCTGCTGTGTGGAGGTGTCACTCTGTCTCCTGCTCTCATCCAGAACATGGGGCCCCTCATCTACCCCAGAGCAGTGAGGGGCTGGGAGCACCATGACTGGGCCCCACCTTGCAGAGGTGTCCTGGCAGTCTTGGGGAGTGGTCTGCTGTCCCTCTGTCACCTTTGTGCCTTAGACTCTGTGTCAAGCAAGAGTGTGAAGTCTGCACACAGCACCTGCAACCTTCCAGCCAATGGACCCTCACCAAGTGCCAGGTGTCACCCTGGTGAAGACCCTCACCTGGGCCTGGGGGATGGTGAGCTCCAGCATCACAGTCCCTGAGAGCAACAGCCCCTCAGGACACAGGTACAGGGCAGGGGGGCTCTGCCCCATGGGGGGCTTGGTGCAGGTCACCCCAACGTCCGGGGTGACTGTACAAGGGGCATTTATTGTTAGTGGGATTCTTGCAGCTCAGGAACAGTCCCAGGTTTATGATGTGTCCTCTGCTCCCCAGACAAGGAGCAGCACAGTTTGGTGCCCATGGAGAGCACCTCACCTGCCTGCAAGGAGCTGCTGTGCACCCCACAGCTCGTCAAGCTGGAGAAGCAGCTGCAAGATGCCAGCTGGGAGATCACAGAGAGCTCCATCTTCCACACCTCCTCAGACCAAATTGCCACCAGAATGACCTCCACGGGGAACCCCCTCAGAGCCTGGAATCTGCTGCTGCAGAGCACACACAGACACGTCCCCCAAACCCCAGGACAGTGAGCAAGGCAAGAGCGTGGCCGTGCTCACCCTGCACTGGGCCAGCAGCAATCTGTCCCCACAGGCTTTGTCTGGGGTTGGATGCTGCCTGGGCTGTGTGCTGTGTCATTTGGAGTGAAATAAAAGAATAAAGGTGTACTGAAAGAGACACGTGCTGTGCAGGGTGGGAAAAGCAGCCCCTCCCCTCCCTCCACAGCAGTGATCTTTCAGTAGCAGCTGCTCTGCCTCTGTGTGTTCACTTGAGAAGTTCAATTCCTTCCCTTTGTATCCCTTTGCTTCTGTTCTCATGTTTCCTTTCTCCTCTCTTTGACTTTTTTTCAATTTTTTTTTCTATTTTCTCCTAATTTCACCTTCCATATTCCAATTCCTTTCTACCTCTTCCCTGTGTCTTCATATCTTTATCTTACTAATTCTTTCCATGTCTCTTCCCTCTCTTCTCCCCCTCTTCCCTCTCTTCTCCCCCTCTCCCCGGTCTATTCTCTTTCCAGGTTTTCCTCTATCTCTTCTTTTTTCCTTCTGTCTTTCCCTGTCTTTCTGTGCCGGCTCCCTTCTACTCCATCTTCCCATGACTCTCACCTTCCCCTCCCACTCCCTTATCATTCTCATCTCTGTCACTTCCTTTTCCCTTCCCTCTTCTTCCCATTTCCCTTAATTTCTACATCCTCCCCAGACCATCCTTAATCTCCAGATCTTAGTTCCCTTCATTCTCCAAACCTCCTTCTAAAGATTCTTCCCTTCACCTGTGATGAGGTGTAAATGAAACTCAAGGGAAAGTAAGATCTGCCCAGGAGGAGGCAGACAGTGGAAAAAAATGGGTGTAATCTATGGAAATCTACTCAACTGTCCTAAATAGCCGAGAAGAAGGAAAAATCGGTGCAAGTATCTTGACATTTAATCAAGAGTGGGAAGAAAGTGACTTTTTTACAGTTACATACTAACCTATGGAAAGCACAAGAGTCAGTTACAGGACAACAGGTCAGAATCCAGAACCAGCTCACAAAACCTCCTCACCTGTACCAATAATTCTGCCCAGACCAGCAGAGCAAAACTTGTGAAACCTTGGCACAATCCGGCACGGCGCGGCACAATCCGGCACAGCGCGGTGAAATTTGGCAAATCCGGCAACATTTGCATATTTTGCCGAAACCACCTCAGCACTGCCACGCTCTTGCATAACATGCCCAAATCTGGCAAGATTCAGGAACCCAATTTTCACGAAAAAAAATCCGGCAAAATCCGGCACAGCGCGGCACAATCCGGCACGGCGCGGCACAATCCGGCACAGCGCGGTGAAATTTGGCAAATCCGGCAACATTTGCATATTTTGCCGAAACCACCTCAGCACTGCCACGCTCTTGCATAACATGCCCTAGTCTCGCAAACCTCCCCCCTCCCCCTCCCGTGTGGTCCCGGTGGTCGCGTTGTGGCCGTTCCTGTCTCCCCCATTTCCCGCCCTCCGTGTTTTGGTGGTGGCGCCATGGATCGAGGCGTGGGAGCCGGGCTATAAAAGCACACAGGTTTATTGCATATCAATCTCATGTATAAATTCATCGTAGCATTGGAAAGATTACATTTGGTATACATTCCTATTCTACAGCATTAACCTCAAAATCAGCTTTCTCTATCATTGTTTTAAAGGAATTTCTCTACACAAGTACATTTGTTTTTTATCACAAGCATCAAAATGAAATTTGCAAAATCGCTTTTTTTAATTATTTTCTACACTTCATATCTTTTATTTCATTATGCTCCCAACAAAGCGATTTCATATTAATTAATAACTGCCAATGCTTTTTTTCTTCCTTGGCAGTTCGAGGCTTCTAGCCTCGGACGCAGAATCTAATCACATATACAATAAGTGCATCTACGGAATTTTTGTCTTTTTAATAAAAATTTCACGAACAGACACCATAATGACTGCTAAACACAAGTCATGCACAGTTTACTTATAAACATAACAGAAGCAATATACAATCAAGAATGATATGGAACAAGCACCATCCTCTTTCTCAATGTTTTTTAAACATTATATGAAAACCAGACATTTACAATTGATTTTTTTTAAAAAAAACACACTATACAGTTCTAAAGAAAAAAACCAACAACCTAAAATCATATCTGTATTGTAACAATGGGAAAAGGAATGACATCGGATGCACAGATTTATGATTCTTGCAAGCACAATATATATATGTTTTAAATTACATCTTCTGCAGGCTGGAAATGACATCAGGGCAAAACATCTCTTGCTTTGAAGAGAGCAACGAGAATGTAAAATACATTGAGAATTACTTTCAGAATTACTTTGTTCACATGTGAATTGCACATTTGGAAATCAAAGCTGCCTTTTTTTCTTTTTCATTCTTTTTTTTTCTTTTCTTTTTTTTTTTTTTTTTTTTTTTTTTTTTTTTTTTAATAATCTTGGAATCATTCAAGAACATCTTAATCACAGTATCATCACTCGACACTACAGAGAAAAAAGTTCCATGGCTTTGTGAAAACACTACTGACCATTGTCTCGGAGCAGAGGGTTTTGCCCTTTTGTTACCAGCACTGACCCGAGTGGACGCTCCCTGCCCGGGCAGGATCCTAACCCCGGGGCTTTCCCCCTTCCCCCACCACACACTCACACACACACACACACTCACACACACACACACACTCACACACACACACAGAGTACAGCACGTAAAATCCAATGTCAGTCAGTAGATTGAGAGCGGCTGAGGGGAGGGGCTCACGATCCAGTGCTTTGATGCTCAAACACCTTCAGGTCCTTGTGCAAGTGCTTTTCAAACGCTTCCTGCGGAGTGGGGAAGGAGCGGCGGGTCAGGAGCGGCTGTGGGAAGGGTAAGTGCTGATCAGGGAGAAAATAAGTGAGTGCTTCCACTTAGTCTGTTGTAAGCAAGACAGAAACCCATTAGGAAACATGAAAAGAAACAAACAAAAATCATTTAATGATTAAAAAACTAGATTTTTAACGTCCTTAACTCCTGGCTGGATGATGCCTCTCTGCCCCTGGCCTTGCTCCTGAGTCACAGGGAGCACAGACCAACCCTGCAGGGAGGAGGTGAGGTCCAGAGCTGCTGACAAACCCCTGCTGAAGGCAGCACCCAGGGCCAGAGGGCTGAAACACTGATGTGGAGACAGTTCACAGCCCAGAGAGATCCCCACAGCAGTGTTTGCCTTTCTTCCTACTTCCCCCACATTTTGCAGACCATCCTGCTGCTGTGTCACCTCCTCACAGCGAGGAGCACGATGACTTCCTTCACAAAGATTGCTTCAGCCACGAACAAACCACCAGGGCAGAGCCCACAGCCCCTGACCTCCATCCACAGATCCAGAGGAAGCTTCCCAGGAGATGCTCAGACGTTGGATTCACTCCCCTGGAATCCATGGAGCTGCAGTGCTGGAAGGGCAGAGGACCCTCCATCTTAAGGCTGGGCCAGGGTCTGGGCACCTGCAGGGCTGGAGAGTCCCAGGAGCTCCTGGGGGCTGTGCTGGAGTCTCTGTGCCCCGCGGGGAGCGGCCGCTGGCTGCAGCGTTCCCGGGGCAGGAACCCAGTGGCCGAGGACCCGGCGGTGCCATGGGCTCTGCTGTGCCACAGCCCCAGGGCAGAGCCCCCCGGAGCTGTTGGCTGCTCCCTCCCAGCTTTCCAGCCCACCCAGGAAAGGCAGAGAAACTTTCCTGGTGTGCAATGGTCACTTCAAGGCAAACGTAACAAAACATTGATTGTCTGGAGAAGCGGCAGCAAGACTGGCAGGGTGGGTCAGGGGCATTTGGCACGTGGACAAACTCTTCCTACTCCCTGGTTATCAACCATACAACACACAAGCTTAATTACACCATTTTGGTCCTTCACTACATACTTATATTAACATTATTTCTTCACAATAATGATATCTAATGCAAAAAATACTGTTAAGGAAGAAATAAAATAAGAAAAGAATTAGCAAAAAAATTACAAGTTATATACAGATTAAAATAAATTCCATCAGGAAAAGAAACAATTCTTTTTATTATTTTCAGTTGGCCCCTGTGGGAATAATTTAAAGGCCAAGTGCCTGGGCAGGGCTGTGCTGCAGCAGATGTGCTGGGACAGGGATGTCCCATCTCCTTCACAAGCCTGGGTTCTTCTGATGTGGTCAGCTCTCGGGCTCCCTTTCCCCAAGAGCTTTGTGCAAATACATGAAGCAGTTCAGGTCACACTGACTGTTGGTCTCAGAGCCTTGGGCACTTTCACAGGGGCTGGGGGGGGGTTTGTGGAAAACCAAAAAGGAAGGGTAAATTTTCTTGGAAAATACACTGATGCTGCTACTTCACCTTTTGTTGCAAAGCTGCCCCAAGATGCTTTCCTCCCAGAACATCCTGAGCTGTGGGACATCCAAACCACCTCACACCTGCTCCTGGGTGCAAAGAGTGAATTGCAAAGGTGTCACTGCTGACACAGCCTCCACGTCCTCCGAGTGGCTTTTTCCTTTCTTTCACCATGCTGGAATGAGGCTTTGCAGTGGTGTTTCTCACACTGGGCTGGCACAGGAGCCTCCACTTTTCTGCTCTTTTTTTGCAGGCTGGGCAGAGGGGCTGCACACATGAAGTATTCCCAGGCAGAGACTGAGCAGTGGCTGCTGCTCCTTTGGCAGAGGGCACTGACCCAGCTGCTATTGCCTGGTACAACACTTAACACACCCAGCACCAAAATACACTGAAATCAACAGGAAAAGCTCCTCTTGTCTTCCTGGCCCTCTGGCTGCCCCCCATCCCCAGGCAGCCCCCTGCTGAGGCAGAGCTGCAAGGGGGAAGAGACAGAGGGACAGGTTTGCACTCAGTGGCTGCATTTCCAATCAGATGCTGCAATTTTAGGACACCCATTATAAACTTTATCTGTGCAGCCAGTGCCAGCCTCCCCAAGCTCTGACTGCTGTCCTGATGCTCTGGAATTCAGCTTTCCCTGCAGAATCCCTGCTCCAACAGCAGACTGCAATTGGAACAGGGAGCAGCACAAACCTCACGGTATTTCTGGAGGCTGCTTTGTATCCATCAAGAAGATGAGACTTTGAAGTGATTTGAAATCACTCATAAAATATCCGTGAGCAATTTTAGAGTCAGAGAGACACTGTGACTCTTGGCCCTGTGCCTGAACAGAGCTGCACCCCGAGGTTGCTGAAGTGAGGAAGTTTTAAT
Organism: Florisuga fusca; assembly: GCA_038090715.1. Taxonomy (NCBI): domain Eukaryota; kingdom Metazoa; phylum Chordata; class Aves; order Apodiformes; family Trochilidae; genus Florisuga; species Florisuga fusca. The sequence continues at coordinate 2,862,790 of JAAWXA010000039.1, forward strand.
CTTGCTACTTTTTAGGCCAAATAGCAGCACCACCCAGCACACCCAACAGCTCCACTGCTCAGGAACTTCTGCCACCATCCCCAGGCACTCTCAACATGGAAAGGAAAACTCTGAAAAACCCTGGGAGAGAAAGCACCAGAAGTGTCTCCATAGCCCTGCACAAGGGGAGCCTTGCCCACCACACACTCTCACACAGCCACCCAGGGAAGGCTTCACCCCAGGACCTCTCTGCTGGGGAAGTCCAAGCCCTTTCAGCAGTGGTGGGGCAGGGTACCACCATCTCCCCCCCCACAGACCTGGGGACTGCCAGGGCCCCCCAGAGCTGCAGAGCCCACAGCCCAAGGGGCACCCGGGGCACAGCCCATGATCCCACAGCATGGGGACAGGGACAGCCCTGACCCCAGAACATGCTCCAGGCTGGAGACCACTCAGCCAGGACCCTGAAGAGGGTATCAGGGCTGCAGGAACTGTGGCCTCAGGTTCCAGGAGCTTTGTGTGGTGCCAGATTTGTTGGGAGCAGAGGATGGGGTGATGTTTCTGTGGGAGCAGAGAACTTCAGATGCTTTTGGGGCTCAGTTAAAGGAGTTGAATTTACCCTTCCCTGGTAGAACTCCAGTGACTATGTCAGAATTGCAGCAGGGACAGGTCACACCTGGCTCTTTCCTCGTTACTTCACTTCAGCTGCACTGGAAGGAAAAGCTGCTGGAGGGTTCCATCATGTCCTGGGAGCCAGTGTTTGATTGCACTGCTGCAATTCCTGCCTTGCTCATGCTGTTCCTACAGACTGTGAAATCCTAGGGCTGCATCAGGGTTATCCAGTTTGGGAGAGGTTCATTCTGATAAATTAGAAATGAAAACTCTGGAGAGATAAAAGCACAGGACTGGTGGGATGCGACAGGTTTCCTTCTCAGCCAAAAGTCCAGGTGACTCCCTGAGGCCCTCTCATCCATCTTCTGCTCGCTGGGGTTTTTGCTGGGAGAACTGCAGCACCTCTGCCTCCTGGTTGGGACTCTGGCCAGTGCCCTGTGGACCTCTCAGAGGTGGTTGATGGGGTTAAAGGTCCCCGACTCTGAAGCTGCTCCTGCCATGTCCAACCAAGCACCCAGAGAGTTCTGGGAGGACGTGTGGAGGGGAGCGTTCTCAGACAGGGACAGCATCATTGCATAAGCCTGGAGGAGAAGAGGGAGGCAGAGGACAGATGTGAATACACCTGGCACAGCCTGACCCATTGCTCCTGCTGCTGCAGTCCTTGCTTCTTTCTAAGTTAGATGCTCCCCCTCCTCCAAGATGACTTCACTTGTTCTCACACACATTTGTGTCCCTCCACAGCCCGCAGAGAGATGTGAAGACTTGGGCAGACAATAACCTCACACACTGGAGGGGACAGCAAATGTGTTTGCCACCCACCATCTGAAACAGAGGAGGGGACAGTCCCCACCCTCCCTGCTCTGTGTCAGGTGGTGTCAGGAGTTCTGCTCTGCGATGGAACAGGGGCTGTGCAGCCCCTTCCCTCACACCAAGGCTGCACCCACAGCCCTCTGCAGGGCAGCACAGACAATCCTTTCTCTGGGGCATCAGTGCAACCCCAGGTACAGCAGGAGCCTCAGGAATGTGTGACAGTTATCCAGCCAGCATCCAGCCTCAGCCTCTCCCTTACAAGCTGGGAGTCAGACCTACTGCTCAGGCAAACACTGCAGTGCTGCAGGAAGAGCCACAGCTTTGCACTGCCAGGGACCTGCACACCTCTGAGGCTGCCCCAAAGCACACAGGGTGCTGTGCTGCTCACACAGATCCTCTTCCACTGCCACGTTGCTGGCACGAGAGACAGCTCCAATTATTTAAGTTACTTACTGTGATTTACGTAAACAGTCCTGCACCTCGTGCACTATAAAATTACTTCAAAACCCCACAATACAAACCCCCACCCAAGCAGAGGCTGGACCCCCCACTGCAGAGCCCATTTTGAGTGAGGAAGCTGCAGTTAGTACACTTGGGGTATTAGTAACAGGACAGATGGAAGAGTCAGGCAAGTGGCTTGTGTTTAAAGTAGTTTAACACAGAAAAAAGCTGTGACCTCTCTTCAACAGACCTTCCCCAGCTTCAGCACTAGCACCTCTTGTGAAGGAGAACAAAAATTTCACAAGTTTGGGGTGATGAAAAATCAGAAATACTGTTCTGGTTGATAGCTGCACAAGGCTGCTGCTTTGCTGGCCATTTGAAATAGATTTCACAAATGTCTCTGCTTGCAGCTTAGAAAGGGACCCCAAGGCAACTGCTGTACGTGAAGGGCTGATTTTGGTGTAACTTCCCTCAACAGTTCTTTTGTGACAATCCCTTTGAAAGGACTAAGATATGAATTTTGTCAAGCTAGAGTATTTTTGTTTTAATGAAATAAAGAGACCAAATGGATCTGCCCAAAGAGCTCCAGATCTTTCTCAAAGCCCCAGCAGGTGCTGAGATGAGGTTTCTCAGTGGGTCTGACCTGGTCGAGCTCAGAAGGCAGATTTACATTTTATGGTTTGCTTTCAGGAATCAGGGAGATAGATGAAGTTCTCTATACCTGCTGGCCTGCAAGTCCTGGAAATACTATTGTCTATTACACCTTTTCTAAGCAACCTCAGGGAAGGCTTTGTAACCCTTTATAATCACACTAAGAGATATTTTTTGTTCCCGTTTATCACCTCAGTAGATACTTTGTTAACATTTACAATGATGCCTAAAGGTACTTTGTTGCTGTTATTATCATTAAACCCCCTCCCTGGATATTTTGTTACTGTTTCTGCAGCCCACACGTGCAGTGCCTTGGCATGTCCCCACTGCAGACCAACCCCAAAGAGGAAATAAAGCACAGCCATGAAACACCGACACAGACAGGACAGACAGATGCCTCTGCCTTCTCCTGACGCTTCTCTCCACACAGGCTGAATGAGCACTGACCTCTCACCTACAGCTGCAGTCCCCTCCCTTCCTCCTCTCCTTCAGCACAGAGGCAACAAGCCCCAGTTCAGACACAAACCAGTCCCCAGAGTCCCAGTTGCTGCTCACTGGGAGGGGAGGTGACCCTGGCTGCAGGAGCACAGCTGCTCCCTGCTCCTGCCCAGCATGCTGGTGGCAAGCTAGAGAAAACGGTCTGGCATATACCCACCTGGTTTTTAGCCTGCCTGTACAGAGTCTGTTTTATTGTCTCAGAGTCTAAGGTGGCATTAAACACATCTTTAACTTCAAAGGCTTCCTCGGCTGCTTTGCGGAGATCCAGCCCCTTCCCAAAATTCGGCATCTGCTCCAAATCTAACAATCCGGCTTCGTCCTCCTCAATACACCTGGGAATGACCAGGGGAAGGGGTGACCTGTTGTTAGCTCATCTCACTGACCCCTCCCCAGGCCCCCCTGGGTGCTGCTCACCCCGTGCCTGCATGCACAAAGCATGGGGGCTCAACAAGCCACATGCGTGAAGGGACAGAGGGACAGACAGGGGAAGGACACAGGATGCAAGGAGCAAAGAAAAGGTGGAGAGCATGACCAGGGACAAAGATGTGTTAGTGTGACAGGGATGTGTGACCCAGCCTGCCTCCAGCCTCCTGGCTGCACCTCCAGATGCCTGAGCCTGGCTAGAGAGCACTGCTGCCTTTCCTGGGAGTATAGAAGATCCTGCTTTGCATTCTTTGCATCTTTAGTTACAAAGATCAGTTCAGAAAGGGAGGATAAGGGAGGCAGAAAGCAAGCCAAGCCTGTACTGTGTGCTACAAACTGAAATTTTAGAGGTCTCTAGACACAGCTTGACCTGGGGAAGAAAAGCTTCACTTCTTCCCAGAGCTCTGAGAACTCCACTTGAAGTCAACAACATTTTGCTACAATGGGCAGAGCAGCACAAAAGGGGCCGCATACATGTGCCTCTGGCTTTGCTCTATTTTATTAAAGAAAAAGATATTATCTGCTGAACTGTGGTACTCTTAAAATGCTGTTTTCTGTGCTGGACTAACTGTCCTCCTGATAGGAGCTTGAATCTACACCTGATCACAGGTTCTCCTTGCAGTCCAGTTGTTTCATGTCCCCCACCATGGTGAAAATGGAATCTCAAGTGGATGCTTAACTCAAACTGGAGGTATGACACATGGCTCAAAAACACAAAACAATTGCACTCACAATCTACCACAGACTCAGAAGTCTGAGCCCCATCTGCCTTCCCAGAGGAAAGGCCCAGCTCACCTCCGGGTGTGGTCAAAGCTCATGGTGAGAGATGTGGGTTCTTCATCTTCCTCATCCTCAAATGGTCCTCGGGGCTCTGCAGTGGGTGATACTGTTTCATCCTGTGACTTCCCTGTCAGGCTGTCATCATCTTCCTCTTCCAGTTCTTCATCTTCATCATCCACATCCTCCGTTTTCTCATTTGTTAATCCGTGACACTGGGAATTGCCATCAATATCCTGGATTTCTGGCCTGAAATATTTGGTCAAGGGGGCAGAAAAAGAAAGAAGAGAAAAAAAGAGAAGATGTCAAATGCAGAAGTCATGCATTTTCACTGTAACACACAACTTTGCTCATTTTAAACACAGAGAGGCATGAGTGTACACATACATATTATTTAAACTGCAAGGAAAACCAACATGCTCCAAAATATCAGCTTTCCCTGTGTCTCAAGGGCCAATAAGCATGTTAGTATACACCAACCTAAATGCTTTTCAAACTGGGAGTTTGTCTAGTCTGGTGTTAAATGATGGTTTTCCATCTCTTAAGATAAAACACCTGTGGGAAAAGTGGCTTTTCTCCTCCTCCTCCTCTGTGCTGCTGTGTTCTAACAATCTTACTTCCTGGTGGTGTAACCCAACATCAAACCAGAATCCTCACTCATGACTCCACAGAACCAGCAGCTTTAAATGATGTTAAGAGCAGAGGGGTGGGCTCAGCAGTGCTGCAGTCCTGGAACCCGAGAGGGTGCCACCAAGTGACGTAAAGTCAGATTAACATCTTCACCAGAAATTCCACCTTTTCACTGCTCTTTGCAGTCTCTCTCCTGCTTACATTTTGGACTGAAGCCTTAGTGCTGGCTTCAAACAGCTACGTGCGAATGCATGCAGCAGCAGGTGAAGTGTTTGAAATGAAATAGTGTAGGAAAGAGGCTGACTGGCCTTTCAACCAAGTCAAGAGTGTCACCAGATTGTTTTATTTGCTCACCTACCTTTTATCTGCTAAAGTTGATGCTTGATTCATCTCACTATTTGCAATAAAATTTCTGATTTCGGAGAAATACGAATCCTCTTTTTCATCTAAAAGTGCATGGTTGTCTGATTCTGAGTTTGGGGAAGAGGCACTGGTCCCAAGGTGGTTTGTGATGACTCCGGAGTGCTGGCTCACTGTGGAGAGACACGAGAACAGGAGAAACAATCAGATCTTGTCAGAGCTATTGCTGAAGGGAAAAACAAAGGAGGAACATTACACAACAACCCTTCTGCTATGTATTGATTAATGATTTAACATCTAAAAGGAATCTGGTGGACCAAAGCTGCCAAAAGGAAGTTCATGTTCTCCAGACTTGAACTACAGAGACACAAAGCTGATATTTAGCCTTTATTTAGCCTGGTATATACATTTTAACAACCACTATCCATTGTACAGCTGTTTGCCCAAAACTCTTTCATAATTCTTTTTTTCCTAGGCTGGGATATGGCTTAGTTGGCTTCAGCACAGGAACTTCTTCCTTTGCTTTTCTCCATTTATCTTCCTGAACTTCACACACACCTACAAATGCATTTCAGGTTGAAACCCTGACATGTCCCCATCAGTATGGCAGTAGGAGATGTCACAGTGTGAGGTTCCACTCCTTGGACAGTGTCCCCAGGCAGTGAGCATCCCCAGGGCTGTTTTATGGCTGGGAAAAGGGCACAGAACACCTGGCAAGATCCTGGCAGAGCTGGAGCTGTGCAGGAGCACGGGTGTCACAGTTGTGCACTGTGGGTACAGACACCTTTGGAGCATCAGGAGCTGCTGCTTGGCCTTTGCTACCAAACAACACTCAGCCTGAAGAAACAGCTTTCCCCAGAAGCTTCCTGGGGATTGAGTGTGGTGTCCCCTCCCCTGAGAGCCCCAGGACGAGGGCTCAGCAGTGCCCCTGCCTACCTGGCACGTTCTCATGCTCGTGTTTCTTCAGGTGCCTGTCCAGGTTGGTCTGCTGCCCGAAGCAGCGGTTGCAGAGGTGGCATTTGAATGGCTTCTCCTTGTTATGGATGTTCCGAACGTGCCGCTGGAGGTTGGAGGAAATGCTGAATGACCTGTCACAGTATTTACACCTGAAAAATAGAAGCAAATGCCAAAGAGTACAACGTGAGGGGGAGGAAAAAAAGAGGGGGAAAAAAAAACCCAAACAAAAACGTAAAAGAAAAATCTGACTATCAGAAAGGCAGAAAATGTTGGTCTATAAATCTTTACTCGGCTGCAGACCTGAGAAACACAAAGCATCAATCATTCCAGACAAATCTGCTATTATTGTTACTCAAGGAGCACAAAGAAAGGATTAGGATTAATTAAGAAGCAAGTTGTCCAAACAAGTAAGAACTTTAAAAAAAAAAAATAATTACTTTTCCACATGTGAACGTGAAAATAAGAAAAGTGAATTTATTTCTTCCAGCCTGCTCATTTTGTAGAGGAAGCAGGTGAAATATGGCTGTGGAGGGAGGAAAAAGAAGATAGAAGGAAAAGACAGACAGGAGGTTAAACACATAAAACAGTTATTAGCTAGCATATCCCTACATGACACAGTTATCTGGACATACAGAAAACTCCAGATTTATTTGTGAAACTCCTTCTGGTACTCAAGATGTAGGCAGCACAGCATGCCTTTAAAGGTAATTATGGTTATTATTATAGTACAATAGCTCCCAAGAAATACACTGTTGTTTCCAAACAGGATAAGATTTACTCCCATGTAGTGAGTATCTGGTTTATGATGAAAAAATGTGGAGTGTGAGGAGCCAAGCCAGAATGTTTAGGGAAACTGCTGAGTGAAGAAATGTTCCCTCTTTGAAACAAACCTCTGCAGGACCCATGGCAGACGCCTTGGAAGCTTGTTCAAAGTTGCCACCCCCTCTCTCTGGATCCAAATTCCCTCCAAATAAAAACAAAGCTTTGCTAAACTGGGTTCCTTTCCCAGCTCAGCCTCTGCTCTGCTCCTCTCCCAGCCAGGAGCAGCCCCTGGACTCAAGAGGGCAGCTTCGAGCCACTGTCGAGAACTTCAGTCCTAAAGCAACAGAAAATTGAATTCCTCTTTGAATCCCTCATCAGATCTCTTGAAATACGTCACTTGTACCTCAAGCAAAGCTGCTTTCCTCACGGCTCTGCTTCCTAAACCCACAAGCAGCAAAATCCTTTCTCTGCACGGACCTCTGCACACTTACAGGACAAAATAAAAACTTCTTAAATCCTCATAATTCCAGAAAAAACCTGCTTGTTTCTGGCAGAACTGCCCTGTGCCCCTCTACCCCGCTGGACTCAGCCACGTGGGGCAAGGCAGGAGGATGCTGGTGCATCTGGGCATGGGTTGGGAATGCTGCTGGTTCATCCTGTGGAGAGGACACAGCCCTGACCCTGTCCTGCTGCTGTTCCAGTATGAAACTGGGTTTGCCAGGACACTGAGGAGGCAGAATTGCCTGCTACAAACACAACAGGTTCAAACACGGGAGGACATGTGAGTGTAAAAAAATTGATGCTGTGAAACACACACACAGGTTCCAGATGTGCTACAGCTGGGATTTTTATTTGGTCTCCAAAAATAAATTGATATTATTTTTGGAAATAGCAGAGATGCATTTATGAAACACTCTCCCCCACTGAATGTTTATGGATTCCACGTCCACCTCTGAATTTCCTATTGCTAAGTGACCAAAAAGCATAAAGATATTTCAAATAATGAACCTTTATTATGACTAACCTAGGAAGAAACCAAAATCTCTTTTTCAAACCATTTTTCTCAGCCTTCAGAAGTTTTCCTTTAAATCATGTTTTTTAAAAAAATTATAAGCAGCTAAAGAAAAAAAAAGACATTACTTGAGCAGCAGCATGAACAGGCACAGTTCATACACACAGAGTTAAACACTCATGGATTTCCAGCTCTTATTCTCCTCCTGTCTGCTTCCAGGCTCTGAACCTGCTCCCTGGAGCTGCCAGGCTGGGGCAGCTCCTGCTGCTCAGCACTTTGGGAAGTGGCAGTGCCCAAACAGCCATGCCCCACACCCCCCAGGACTGGTACCAGCACCCCCCTCCTGGGCTCTGCTGCCCCAGGGCTCCCTCCCTGCCCAGTGCCCTCCTAAGCCAAAATCTCCTTCCCTGGGGGGTGCCCCAGCCCCTGGCCAGCTCTCCCCTGCATCACTCACACCAGCAGCTCGGGTGACTTCAAAGCAAGGTTTGGCTGCACAAGGCAGGAACGAGCCGGCCTCCTGCACCTCAATTCATTTGGATGTTCAGGAAGCCTTTGAAAAGTTCCCTTTGACAGGTCCTTGCTCTAACTATGAGCTATGTGGATCCAGGTTAGGGTAGGGAGAAAGGATAAAGAGCTTGTTAAAAAAATAGGAAACAGAGGGGCACTGGCAAGGAGCAATCGCTGATGTCTGAGAGCAAAGGGATGAGGGAGACATTCGGTGTTATTTGTGGTCCCAGAGGGCTCAGTGCTGGGATCTCTGCTGGTTTTAATCTAAATAAATGACCCAGACAGAGGAACCAGCTTAAATTCAGGGAAGAGGTGAACACAGAGGCAGAAGAAGAATAAAACTTGAAGATGTATTTGGTTAGTAAACACACTGACAAAGCGCTAGTAAAGTTTCTTTCTTATCAGTTTAAAGTAAAACACCAATGGGCTAAAAAAATATAAAGTGGGAGTGAATGATAGCTCAGGAGGAGCCAAATCTGGATTCAGGAGGGAGTTCTTGAGAGAACTCAGGTCCCTGGTGTAATACCACTGGAGGGGGAAAACTAGAGAGCAAACCCCAGAAGGAGAAACAGAGCTGATCACGGCAGGACTGCAGTGGAACACTTCAAACATGCCAGCAGGGCGTTTGATAACATGCTTTGTAAAGCTTCAACAGCCTTTCCAACTGCAAAAATTTTACACTTATTTTAATGATCAATGTGAGCTGTAAAGGCAGAATTGCTGTAACCAAGCACAAAGCACATGGACAGCTACTCTCCCCCCAAGTCCCCCGTGCATTTATACCAGGGATGAATTTGAAAAAAACAGAATGAGAAAGCAGAGATTTGTATCAAACTCTGTGCAATCTTAAATGACATGGCAGAGCCCAGCTTCAGTTGTTAGGTTCAGCTTAATGCAGATAACAGGACACAGGGGCCTAAAAGGAAATTAAAGAAAATCAAATTCAAAACAGCCATCAGGAAACCCAACATTAGAGGAGCAATCCCAGCCTTACAGGAGCAACCCCAGCCTCAGAGGAGGAATCCCAGCCCTACAGGGAATGCTTGAGGACTGGTGTAATTCAAGAATCAATTAGATGGCATCCTGGAGGGAGGGGGCATTTGAAAGAAGAAAATACACTCTTGCCAAATCAAATACTTCCCAGTCCAGGTTTTATGTAGTTTATGTGATTCTGTGATTCCAGACAATGAAAACAAAAGTAAGCAGCAAAGTCCAGGGCTCCCGTGTTCCATGCCCCCAGGATAGGGAGCTTCACTGAAAACTCCTACTTCTGCATTTTCCTTTGTAGCCTCAAAAGTCCTATTTTTTATGACCTGAGTTTCAAGGTAAGTCCAACACTACTTTACAAGCCTCTCTGCCCGTACAAAAAGCATTAATTTGCCTCCTTACAGCTCCTGTGATAGTCATTCCTACCTAATACACAACTAAGTAGACACCCAGGAAGTTTTAAGTGCCTTGGTAAAAAACATATCACTTATCAGTGACAATCAGGAATCCAAACCAAAGCACTCTGTTTTCAGGCCTGTTTTTTGATCTACATGTGGACACTTGGTCAGTTTCTGTTAGCTTTCTGTTAACACTAAACATTTGTGTTTGGATGATGATATAACACTGACAAGAGTCAAGAGAAAAAAAATTTCATGGCCAAAATGAAAGACCCAGCAGAACACTGAAAAGTCACCAACCTCCTTCTACCTGCATAAAGTCAGTACTTAAAAAACAAGCTTCCATAACAGGTATGGCTGCAAAGGTTGGGAATCTTGGTTCTTGGAGAGCAGAAGAAAATCTGTGATAATTCAGCTCTTCTGTAAGCACTGCACTAACTCTCAGGAGCACTGTGATAATGAAACATTGTCCAAAAGTCAAACCTCTAGTACAAAAAAACCACACAGGCCATTTTCTGGGAGAAGACCAGATCAAATAAATCTTTATTTTCCTAACCTTTGTTAAGTTGCAAGTCTCCTTTTTTGGAAGAAAACTGAACTAAGAACCCCTGAATAATCGGGAGCAAGCATTTCAGCCCGAGCAGGGTGCACACTGAACACACAGGATTCATTCAAGACATATCAAATAACGCAACAGAAAAAAATCAGAGCAGGGAATGGTTCCAAAATATATGTCTGCTTTGGAGAGGGTTTTTTTAAATTTTTAATTTACCTAATGTCTACACTCAACATTCTGTACGACTCTGTATGGAAAAAAAAATTGACTCCCTATGTCCCAGGGATTACAGTGTGGGAGAGAGTAGCTTCTTGAGTTAAACTAAGCATAAAAATTTGATGTATTTGACCATATGGCCTTTGGCTACTCATAAATTTGTGTTTGGATGAAATAACGTACGACTGTGTATGGAAATACCATGATATTTGCTACCAAAAATGAAACTGCTTGAACTGTTACTATTGTTTGACAACACACAAAACACATTGTGGAAAACACAAGACTTGATTTTCAGTGCTCTCAATTCATCACTCATTCCATTTTGCTCACTTCTGTACCTGTGCTAACAAGAAATCAACCAAAGCAGATTTTTTGCCTCAATTTTTTGAAACTCACTACAAAACACAAGAGAACACAGGGCCAGTTCTGCAAACAGGGCTACAAAAAACAGAGTACCATTTCCACAACTAGCAGAAAACAGCAATTCAGCCTTCAACCCAAGTGACCATGGGAACCAGTATGTGAATTTTTTTGATCACTTGTCTTTAACTTTGCAATTGAAGGTCAGACAGTCTCTAACTCTGACTTTAAAGCAGATACACTACAGGGCTTTGCTTCTCTTTTTTAATCCACAACTCCAGGCCCCTCCAATATGCATAAGGGAAAAAAAAAAAATCCAGCTAGACCCAGCAGTTAACTTACTGGCAAGCCCTTCAAAACAGCCCGATTTTCAGAGCTGTTCAGCACCTTCAGCTGTCCTTGAGATGAATGGTTAATGTGAGTGTTAAACAACACTGCAAATCAGACCACTCATTTGCCAGCATACATCTAAATATAAGTTAAGTGTCTATCTTCAAGCTGCCAAGCCTGATTATTTTTGGCTGGTCCACATAATATACAATCCTATGAATCATTAGATGTAATGCTACAGGACTGCAGGATTATGTTGGCACAGCTTTATGGAATGGAGAAAAAAATAACATGGTGGTGAACGAGGTGTGTGTTGGGAGAGGGTTTTTACCTGGGGCACAAGCTCACCTGTAGGGCTGCTCTCCAGTGTGTGTCCGCAGATGCCGCGTCAGGTTTGCCGAGCGTGGGAAGATCTTGCCACAGTACCTGGAGAGCACAAACCAAGGAACCCATCAGTGCCCCAACCTCCTTTCTGGACATGGCAGGACCAGCCAGCCCACTCCTGCTGAAGGTTCTGGTCCCAGCTGGGTACCTGGGCCCTCACCTGCAGGTGTAGCGCTCCTTGCCCTTGCGCAGGATGGGGTCTGATAGCGTGGGGGGTGGAGATCTGAAGTTGAAGGGGTGGTGTGGAAGGGGCTGCAGGGACGTTCCAGTGTCTGCCTTCATGGCTGCAAAACTCTCCAGTTTCTCTGTCATTGTTTCTATGGCTGACATCTGCAAGTAGAAGGCCTCACGTCATAAAAATTCACGGCAGATTAAACGTTATCTCAGAATACACCTGGGTTCCCTTTTTCCAGGGATGACTCTGAAATTAGACCCTGTGGGCCAATGCTGGATGGAATTCACCTTCCAAACCCTCCTCTCCAACTCAAAATGAAGCCTGGGCAAGCAGAAAGGTTTGGTTCCTCATCTAGCACTCTCCCCAGAAAGAAGGAGAAAGAGAAAAACATGAAGATGATACAGAAGGTGAAAGCAAAAAAGAAACAAGTCAGCCTGTGTGCAAGCAAAGGATATGCATAAAAACACTACTGAGGGAAAATCACTTTTGCTTTCATTAGAGCAGAACAGGAAATCCAAATCCAAGAGAGAAATGCAACCTGGGAGGACTACACTGACATCTCCAATGCTTCATGCACTCGAGAGCACTTTCAAGATCCCAAGCAGAAACCCTGGACAAAACAAACAAGGCAGCAATAAAGCTGCCTCCTGGCTGCCAGTGAGATCAGCAGGAGCAAGGAGAGCACGGGGGGAGCAGGACCTGGGCCGGCAGGAAGGCAGTAGGAAGCCATACATCAGGAGGGGATGCTCTATTGTACAGGAAGGGCTGACCTTTTGCACGTTTACACTTTATTAAACTGGGCCTGGGGAGGGGGCTGGGGGGGAGAAGAGAGCCAAGATATTGTTTAAAATGTATGACTATAAAAAAAAAGTTGTCTTAATCACCCAAGAATACATTGTGGAAGGCTGACAACCATTCATAAGCTGTAAAAGAGGAGTAGTAAAACCCATTTCCTGATAATAGATCCACGGCCCCTTAGTTGGAGGCTCCCAGCCCATGACAAATAGTAAGTAATACTTAGCGCCAGCCACTTGAAAAGGTTACTTGATCATTTACAGCAAAAGCTCTGCCCCAGCTGCCAGTCATGTAACAAAACCATCATGTTAAAATGCTATCCAGATCTTTCAGAGCTATGCCACTCAGCCCTTTGCTGGAGTACCTGGAGATATCTTTTGTTGTGCCCTGTTCTTTAGGCACTTAGTCAGAGATGTTTGCTGGCTTGATAGCCATGGGCTTATTTTAAAATTCTAAACACCGGCCACAGCCTCTCCAGTGGTAAAGGCACTTTGCTATTTAGGGAACAACTGCCTGGTTATAATAAAAAAAGGAGGGGAGAAGAAAAGAAACTTAACAGGTGAGAAAAGGTTTTCCATTAAGTTATCAAAAAGTTACACCATTCACTTATGTTGTCCAAAGCTCATTTAAAACAGACAGTGTAAGAATAACCCCCACCAGAGCTGAGAAACTACTGGCAAAGCAATAAAATTTGCCTAAAATTCATTTTAAGAGAGAAAGCATCTCCTGCACGCTCAGTCTTTTATCTTTCAGTGTAATCACATTCCACCCAAGGCCCTCTCAGAGCCAGGGAAATAGTCAGAGAATAAAAGGTGAGCCCAGACTCGTGGGCAGAGCAAGAGAATCCCATGTAGACCATGTTGCTAACTGACCTGGGGTGTGAACGTTGCTCCTAATGAGGACAAGAGAAGCCCGTGGAAATGATTGCTCAGGGAAAGGTCCTGGGTAGTATCAGATGGGGATCTGGTAGTAAAAATCTCCCACATCCTCAAACAAATGATCTGTCTTCACTCCCTGTATCTGAAACACCCCATTGGCTACTGGGCATGGGAACAGCAACCCTCTCCATCGAGTGATCTGTACACAGCAACCCCTTTCTTCAAGATCAGTTATCAGGAAGTTTCGGGCTGGAATGATTGTAGACTTGAGGCTATTCTGTGTGATAAGCTGTTAGAGATAACCAGACCTTCCACATCTTTCATTGCCATGGGAAGAGGACGTGGTCAGGATTTCAGGAACAATGTTAACAACCTTCCACCCAATGCTTGCTCCTGCTCAGGCTCTGTACGTTTCTCATCGTCTCGTTGGGTTGCTGTGCCACACTAGCTCCTCCCTGCTATCAGATTCTTTACAGGCAGATATCCCCACTATTCTAACTCACACAAACACAGGATGTTCCTGGCCAGCCTGTCACCATTATCCAGCCTGGATGAAGGAAAAATCGGGGGAAGTTATTAACCAAACTCTGATGCTGATGTGAAACAATAAGGGAACTAAGTTTAGCTGTGAAACCAACCAGGATCCAGCTTTCACAAACCTGCAAGTTATTTATCTAAGGTGGGAAACACTATCAGAGGAGAACAATGCATGTGAATATAAAGGAGAGCACAATAATGACCACAGGGAGGACGGCTGGTGACCTGCTGGGCAGGACACGGGCAGCCTAGGGCAGGACTCACTGCCTTGTCCTTATGGAACCAGGAATCCTAAGGGCAAAGAGGGACACGGGAGAGATTCTCACATTAGGAAGTCACTGCTTTTACCTGGGGGTGAAAAAGCAGCGGGGAGGGTCGCAGGTACTTCTCCTTTAGGGCACCCACAGGGTCTGTCACCTTCCGCTTCTCCACCCTGCTGGACAACAACACAGAGGGTTACATACCTCAGAGGGCAACAGGCAGCACAGACACAGCCCAGCCAATTGCAGAGGGGTTTAGATGATGCATCTGAGGCTATTTTCCTATCCCCACATGCCTGTCTGCCCCCTTCTACTGGATCCTATAAATCACAACCAAGTTACCCCACAAAAGGCACCGGAAACGATAGGAAAACAGAGCCCCTCCTTTGGGTAATATTTTTCTAGCTATCAGGCTGACAACTAAGAAAACATTTTCATCTTTCTATGTGAGAGCTAATGTCACTGCTACACTGGTTTATAAGCCCCTGCTGTTGTGAAATGCCATGAAAAACCCCTACACTTACACCCAAAGCAATGTTTAAGTGGAAGAAGCTCTAGAGCCCGCAGCAGGCAGCCACTGCATGGAAAAAACTTGTCCAGGAGAGTTTGTCTTTATCTTAAGAGTTAGCACTGGGCCAGACTTTGCAGCCCCAAGTGTGCTGAAATCATTAGGTGTTTCATATTTATTTCCTCCCTTGCAGCTGAGATATAATTTGCATTGGGTTTCTTTGGCAGCCATATGTGAACAACAATTTGAAAAGTTAGGAAATGGTGGGAGATCTCTGAAGTGACTTAAGGACCCAAATTCTCCCGATATTACTTTGGTCCATTCAAATATTCCATGCTTAAGGACCTTACTGTGCAGAAAAAAAAGCTAAAGCTAGGCTCCTATTTTTGAAAATATTGGCTTTTCCACAAAATAGTCTACTTGCAGGGAAAATGTGGTGTGGAATCACCAGAAAGAAAAACTGGAATGTCCTCCATGGGACAGAAGTGTTACGAAAGTTAACTCCACCCACACAGCTGCATCTTTGTAACATTGGAGTAGAGTCCACCTCAACTAGACAGCAAAAATCCAATAGAAAGAGTAATTTTAACTACATTAGTCGAGCATAAAAGAGCAAATTATTTTACTGCCTTTCAGCTGATTGGTCTGTGGATCAAATTACCAAAGAGTTTAAACAAGAGTCATGCAGAGTGCTATTTAGCAAACTGTATTTAATCTGCATTTAATTTTTCTTAGGTAGAAGAAAAGAGAAGAGCTGAATTTGAAACGCAGTCAGAATTACTGTGAGAGTTTCTGTGGGCATCAGCTTCTGGAAAAACAATGATCTGTAAAAAAAATATCTGAAGTTTTGCCTTGATACAAGGTAAAACAGTAAGCAGCAGTGACCCCCATCCCAGCCAGAGAAGTTTTAACCTCAGTGATGCACAGAGATGAGCTGGGATGCCCAGGGGATGCCCAGACAGTCCCACCTGCAGCACACACCTCCAGCCTCAGCCAAAGGAGTTTCACACAGCTTTACCCTCTCCTGTGTGGGGTAAAACGAGCACAGCAAACACACAAACCTCCTCATCAGAGCTGAATTCTGCAGCCACCAGAGGATTAAGCTGATCTTTTTCATCCCAGTGCCTGAGAACGTTACCTTAACAAGGCTGAGCTAAAAACTGCCCTGATTTCAGGCTGTCTGGCTGCATTAAATTATATCACCAGGAGAAAATGTCAAGGATTTAAGTGGCCTTTGGGAGAAAAAAATGAAGGAGCCAAATGATGTGAGAGAGTCTGATAAAGAGAAGTTTAGAAACAAAACATTTCCATAGTTTTTAAGCTGGACTTGGAAGCTCTGCTGTTTAGCTCATTACATCAGAAGTCTGATTCGTGAGCAACTCCACCACTGACTTTCTATTTTAATGTATTACTAAAACTATATGCATCCCATGGAATGCAACCAGTGATGCCCCCATCCTTCACTTCCAGCTGTCTTCTGGACCTTTAAGGTTTTCCCGAGCTGCTATTTTAACTGGCAACAGCTTCTCCAGCCCATGTTATTTTAACATTCCAACAGAGAATGCCCAGAGGTGGCAGGATCCTGAGCTAACTCAAAGCTTTTGCCTTTCTATCCCATTTACTTTTTTTTTTTTTTTTTCCCCCAGAAGTACTTTTTACAAAAATAAATGCTGCACTCTTTACATCATGACTTATTTTTCCAGGAGATGCCCACGGTGGGTCCCAGACAGAACACGTTCCAGGCCCTGGGCTGTGATGCTGCTGTTTCCATCACAGATGGGGAGCATGTAAGCAAGCAATGGCATCAACCCTGAGAGGGCTGGCAGAGCCAGAGATGCTTTCTTAATAGCAAGCAACACGGGCTCACTAATCCTCATCTCAGCTGACAGTTCTTTGGCCTGCCCAGACATTGACATCATTTTTTCCCACAGTTATCAAGTGCACAATAGCAGTGAGGCAGTGACATAGGTGCTGCTCTCCTGGCCAGTGTTCCCAGCCCAAGGCACTGGCTGTTCACAATCCTCTGAACACTCAAGTGAACCATCCCAGTGCTGACATAACTGCTCTGTGGTGACCAGGAGGCTTTCCAGCTCTAAGAAAACACCAGCTCCTGCAGCACATCCACACCTCTCCTGCTGGATCAGGGCCAGGCTCACTGGGCCAGCCCAGGGCACACTGAGCTCAGCTAAGAGGAGAAGAAGCCACCCACTGCCAGGAGCTGGCTGCTCAATTAGACACTGAATCCAGGAGCCCTCTGCAGGTTATGAAGCATCCTGTCCTAAGGGCAAATTAATACCATGTTCATGTCTGAGTCAAGCTGTCAGGGTACCTCCTTTCACTGGGCTTTGCTACGTGACAGATGCATCCTATCTGCAGCAGGTAGATAATGAAGGCACTGCCTTCAGAATACTCAAACTTAGCCTCACTTTAAACCTTAAAACAGTTTTCCTTTAGAAACAGGCCTTATAAGAAGTTCTGAAACAATTGAAGACCCAGGTCTTCCCCAACCATCTTTGGAACTCATTCTTTCTGGAAGGTGAAGTGGCATTTGGATAACTTCATCCAGTCTGCTTTACACTCACCTGCCATGTTCACCTGCCTTATTCTAGGCATGACAAAACAAATCAGTCCTTCCTCAGTAACCATCCATTTCAATTAGAAACCCTCAGAAAGATAAGTCTGCAAGAAATTTGCCTGGAAGGGATCCAGATACTAACACACTACCATGTACTTACACAGTACTTGCTAGTCCTGGCTTAAAACTGTTTCCAAAGGCTGAGCCTACAACAGCAGTTCCTACAAACTGAAAAACTCTGAGAAAAGGAAATAGAAAGAAAAAGGGGGGTGGGGAGGAAGAAAGGTGAAGCAGCTCACAAAAGGCCATCAAGTCAGTCAGTGGGAGAGCTGCATTTCCAGGCTCCCAGGGCTCCTGACTCATTCCCAAGCCATGAGAGCCCAGGCTTGGAGGCAGCTGAACTCTGCATTCTTATCAAATCAAACCTCTGGAATTTCCCCAGCAGAAGTGCCATCTTAGTGTTGGCTCGTGGGAGAGTCCTTAAATAGGTCAAGTTTCTTCTTTATCAAAACAAGGATGTGCTCTTTGCACATATTGATTACCAGTACTCCTTTCAATGATTCAGCCCCTTCAAGTCAGAAAATTCAACGTGCTGTGGCAAAGAAGAGAGAAGCACAACCAACTCCAGCAGACATGCCCTGACCTTCCTAAACAACCTACAGCCTGACCTGCCTCCACGTGTGATGGGAGCTACAAAAGGAGCCCATTAGAGGAAACACTTAAGGCAGGGTATGTTAATACCTGTATATGGGGTCCATGAAAAAGGGTGATGGCTTAGCATAATGCAGGGATGGCTGCTGAGGCAGTTGAGACTGGGAAATCTTGGGTAAGACTTCACTTGCCATTAGCTTCCTCTCCCCATAAATGTGGTTTTTCCGGGGCTCTCTCCCCCCGTTCTGACTGGCTCGGATGCGGTTGCCAATGCTGAGGTCCAGTGGCTGCTCCTCCCCTGAGGACGGGGCTGGCAGGACCTTCGGTGGTGGCAAGATTGGCTTCATCTCTTTTGGCTTTGTGGTGAGATCAAAGGGAGACTCGGAGCTGGTGCTGCCGACTTTGTGGAGGTCCCGGGGTGACTTTGGTTCTGCCTTGACCAGCAAGTTGTGATTGAGGGTCCGTTCTGTGAAAGGATAGAGTGAGTGGGGAAAATTGGGGAGGAACTGAAAAGGGAACATGGAATGATAGGGGAGCGAACCCATCTTTTTCTCCTGCATCCCCATGAAGCCAGGCCCAAAATACTTCTCGGCGATGGAGGCGATGGCTTTAATGGAGTCATTAGCTGCTCCTGTCGTGGGCAGCAGGTGCTCTTCAGGGGGAGGAAAGAAGGAATGCTGAGAATAGAAGAGAGGGATCTCGCTCGTGTTGTTGGTGGAACTGGCAGACACAGTGCTGCTGACGAAGTCTGGTTTGCTCTCAGTTTGTTTGCTCTTATCTTTTGTTTTGTCCCTGTCACTCTCTGCATCACTGTCCAGGTCAGAACCTGTGCCAGTCGTGGTGTCCAGGTCCGTGCCTGTGGTTGTGTTGACGTCCTCAAAGTCACTGCCATCAGACATGTCGCTGTTCCTGGCTTTTAGCTTCTCCAGGTAGGAGTTCTCCAGGCTGCCTTCACATTTCTCCTCTCCTGAAGTGGCCTGGTTGCTGTTGCTCACCGCAGAGATCAGAGGAAGTGCTGGGTTCCCGAGGGGGCTTGGGAGCTTTGCGTCTTGAGTGTGGTTGAGGGGACTTTTGAGCAGTTGTGTGGGTGGTAACAAGGGAGGCCTGGGGTACAGAGAGGGTGGGAAAATCCCTGGGAATCCCGGCGTGAGGGCGGGAAAGGCAGGGGGGGCAGGTGAGAAGGGAAGACCCCCTGGGTGCGGGCGGGAGGGAAAATAATCGTTAAATCCCAGGCTGGCGTGGTTGAGGTTGGGAGAGGGCTTGGATTTGTCCATCATGGAAGTGGGCGTGAGGGGCAGGCCAGGGGCAAAGATCCCTGCGGGGCTGTAATGGTTTTTGCCCTCGCAGAAGCGGCGGTGCTTGTTGAGGGAGGAGGTAGTGCTGAACATCTGCCCACAGTCCTTGCACTTGATCTGCGTGCGACAGTCCGCGTGCATCCGCTTGTGGCGGCAGAGGTTGGAGAACTGCGTGTAGGATTTGTGACAGACCTCACCTAAAGCATCAACAGAAACCAACAACAAAAGCAATATGAAATTAACAGGAAGCAGCAGGGGATTCCTGAGGAGCTGCCTCCCCTTCCTCAACTCCCACCCTGCCCTCAGCCTGGAGAATCTCCCAACACGCGGCTCTCTGCAGGAGAAGGGGATGGGCTATTCCTACACAAACCTTTTTTTGGAATTTTCACTAAAGACAATCCTGCATGCCAATGCTAATACCTACCGACATCAGCTGGTGCCCTCCCTGCACTCCTGGTATGGCAGTACTGAAGGGAGAACAACTTTGCCTCATTTAATCAAACCCACCCTTCTCCAGTGCCATTAATAGCAAGTAACGACTCCATAGGGATGGTCTATAAATACATTGCCAGCCAGGGCTCAGTTCAGCAAGAAGCAGAGTGAGATGTTGGATTCATTAATTAGTGAGACACCCAAGCAATGCTAACTACAGCAGTGTTTTCTTTAATGACCTGCAAATACCAAGTTTTCAAAACATGAATTTTTACGACATCTGTCACCTACAGACTCTGCTGGTGGGGAAGGAAACAGGGCAAAGTAAGAAAAAAAAAAATCCCACCCACACTTTTCCATTATCAAAACACTAACTTTTTATTATCTGATACCTCTTTCAACATAAGAATAAACTGTACTTCTCAGTGAATTAACACACTCTTTCACAGGAGAACTGCTGTTATCACCCTTTTGTAAACATGGAACTGAGACAAAGAGAGGGAAAGGATATTGTCTGGAGTTGGGCAGGCATGGAATAAAATCCAAATTATCCTGACACCCACTTTGTCACAGAGTTGGAGAATAGGTCCTTCCCTCCTCTCTCCCTTTACTGATAGGTGTAAGTGTGACTTTCCCTATTTTTTTCTAAATCGGCTACAAGAGGTTGCAAAGGAAGCACAAACAGGAGAACAACTGGAAAGTCACCAGAAGAGTTTCAGTGTTCGAGTAACAGGTTTTTCAAAGAAGGATGTTAAAGCCATCCCCAACTTTTGGCAATCACACCTTAAACACTTGTGTCAGTTTTTCTGAACTACCATTATTGTGTACACTTGTTGCTGTTGCATGTATTATTTTAGCTACATTAACTTTCAAAGAAGGGGTTTAGGTTTTTTACTTGATTTTAAAATGTTTTCTTAAAAAAATACCTAAAAGAAACACTTTTCAATTTGTTTTCCCCTCACTTTAAACATCTACCTTGCCATGTGCCCAGGGATGCTATAATTTGGGTTCAAAAGATACACACAAGTTTATTATAAATGTCTCACCTGCTTAAGCAGATTCTATCCCAATAGAGAGCACTTGCTGTCAGCTTTCCCTGACTCAATAGTGTTTGTGGGGTTTTTTTGCAATATATAAAAAAATTATATATATATATAAAAATTTTTATTTGCAATATATAAAAAAAAAGTTACATTGTTCCCAGGTGTCAAAACTTGGAGAAGAGTAAAACAACAAAAGTAAAGTCTGCCAAGGGCACCAAGTTCCTTTTTCCACCCTAGGAAGAGCCCCTAAACCTACCTGATCCTACACAAAACTCCCTAACGAGAGGTGTGGCAGGTAAGAGTGCTCACAACATTATTCTAAAATAAGGAAAACTGGAAAATATTTAAGTCTCCAGTTATACAATGATTCAGTAACTGTGTATTGTCCTCTCTTGCTGTTATGTGTCCTGCAGTTATGAAGTTACAGTTTTGGGTGTTTTGTTTCAAGCCAAGTATAATATTGTAAAAAACAAGCACCCATCACACACACACACACACAATCCCTTTGCCTCTACTGAACAGGAAAGGAAATCTTCCCAGCCCCTCCTGCTCACAGCTGCCCTGGAGCTGCTAATGGGTTCCATACTCCTGCTTGTGACTCCACCTGGCCCATCTGAACCAGGCAGGATCAGCCTCCAGTTGGTTTACACGCTGATTTAGACTGACAACTCCCTAATTCTTATGAGGTGAGAGTGAGGAGATTATGAGAAGAAATCGTTCATCTCACTGCAGCAATACTTATGAGATCCAAATTATCTCTTTCATGTGCCCCGTCATCAAATGAAAGATTGCATCAGAATGAGCAAGAAGAGTATTTTTTCTTCCTCCAGTGACACCCATCTGATTATCTCAGGACACATTAATGAAATGAGTCTCCCAGGATATTCCTGCATACTGTTCCCATTACACAATAGGGGGGGGAAAGGCAAAGGTGGGTTCAGTGGCTTCCCCCCCCCATAACATCAAAGCCCAGAATCAAACCCAGATCCTGCTCTGTGCTTGAGCCACGCTTCCCGATGAGTGTCAGGAAGGAGTCCCTCAAATTTCTTTGGCTTTGTTGTGACACAATCTACTTTTCTGCACAGTTATCAAAATGCAATAGGTGCTGTGTCAATTAAAAAAATACACAGCCCTGAGAATGACATGAGATGAGATAAATGGCTCTCGAGGGAAAACACCCTTTTGGAAATATTCCACTAAGGACACAGTTAAACTGCTATTTATTTGGTTACCAAGTATTATGTAGAAACATGTAGTAAACAACAAAACAAAAAACTTTTTTAAAAGCACCTTCTTCTCATCTCTGTGACTGTTTCAAGTTCTTTACAATGGCTACAGGATTTGAAGCATCCCTGAAAAAACATTTCGATCAGGCTGTGTCAGCTATTTATTTGTGTCACCAACGTGAACATTCAAAAATTAAGGAAAAAAAAAAGAAAAGAAGAGAGAAAGAAAAGATACGAGAAAATGGCATCGCTGGGACTGCTGAGAGGCTCAGCTTTTAACTTGTCAAGAAAGTCAAAAAGTGCCATGAATGTTTACTGAGAAAACAAGGAGCATACAAAAAAAAAAAAAAGAAAGAAAAAAAAAAAGGGGGGGGGGGGAAATCACTGCGGAATTTCATCTTGTGCTCTGACCTATAAAATTACAGCGGCTGCTCACAGAGGGACAGCCAGCACTGGGGGGCCCTGCAGGATACGTGCAATTATAGCAAAAGCCAGAGCTGTGTGATGGCCGTGACAACTTACATATGAAAGGTTTGACAGTGCTGTGAATGTGCTTGTGCTGCTTGAGGCCCGAGGAGGTGGCGAAGGTTTTGCCGCAGTCGGGGCAGGCGTGGGCCCGCGCCCCCACGTGCTGGGAGCGGATGTGCCGCTGGAGGTTGCTGGGGTCAGTAAACACCTGGAAAAGAAAACACCTTGAAGGAGGGAAACAAAGCAGTAGGGAGAAGCGTGCAGAGGGGAAGAGCTGGGACTTTTTTTTTTTTTTTTGGCAGGCTCCCCGGGGCGTTCGCTCCCCCACGTGTGCCTGCAGAGCCCTCACCTGCCCCCAGCAATGCTCCAAGGCTCTGGAGAAGGCCAAGGATGAGCAGGACTGAGCATTCGTGGCCAAGCTGATGGGCCAGGCCAGCAGAGGATGCTGCTCTCCTCCTGTCACCACCCCCCACACCATGGCCAGGCCACCCACTCTTCAGATCCCATCCCCCAGCCCCCTCTCCCACCCGTGGGTACCAGGCCCGCACCTTCACACAGTTTTCACATTCAAACCGTTTCCCGCTGTCGTGAGACATTTGGTGACGAATCAGGTTGGATTTCCAGTTGAAAGCCTTGGGACACTGGTCACACTTGTACTCCCGCTCCTCGGTGTGGATCACCATGTGCTGCTCCAGGCTGGGAAGGAGAGACAGGTTGAGCACCAGTGGCCAAGGGAGCTCAGCTCCAACCAGGCCCTGGCTGTCAGGGCATTACACTGCTCCAAAACTCTTGCCCTCTGACAGCCAGGTTTGATCTCCTGCCTTTGTGAAAAGGAGGTGAGCAGCACATGGACCAGAGAGGTGCAAACACCATTTCTTTGGTTCTGTTGTGTATTTTGCAGATAGATGCTGCCCTATTCTGATTCAGAACATCACCGGGTTTTACACTTATTAAATCCCTGAGTCTATTTACAGGGAGGAAAAGGAATGTAAAACCAGACCTGACCCTGCAAGTTCCTGATGGGAAAAATGAGCACCTTGTGACCAAGACTTCGATGGCATCCCCACAGGGAAAGACAAGATATTAGCTGTGGCTGCCCAGACTATCGTGTTGCCATTTTCATGGGCATAAAGCCCACAGCTTCCCAGAACACAGCAACTGAGCACTGGAACGAAACCCGATAAGGTGCAAACACATTTCACTTCTAAATGTCAGACATCTTTTACTACTTAACTCGGCAATTTCAACTTCTGCCAACTGGCAGCCTCTCCCAAACCAGGAGGATGATGGCAAACCCAAGTGGCTGCTGGAGCAGGGCCATGGCAGGGATGGTTTTGAAGGAACACAAGGGATGCTCTCCTTCCCCCTGCCCCTCAGCAGGCAGAGCTTCTGCTGGGCCACCAACCCAGAGCTGATGCTGCCAGAGGCTGTGGGGCAGGCATGGAGCCCAGGAACCCATTCTGTTGAAGCTGGAGTGGTGTAAAAGGTGCTGAGGGGGATGGAAATCCTGCACCTCTCTGGCCAGTTCCTAGGACCAAAGGAAGGAAATGTGTGTTCTCTGCTGCCCCCGGTGCAGCTTCATGGGAGTTACAACTGCTCCTCCTCACTGGAAGGACAAACTTGTGTGAAACCTCCTGCAGCCTGGAATCTCCTACGGAACTTCAAAGCACAACTATGTATTTTGGGGGACATTAAATCTAAATACTACTGGAAAATCCTTCCAGTCTTCATTAAATGATAGAGGGGACTTCACAGGAGATAACTCTTGAGCATTTCCAGGGAGCCTGAGAGATTTAGAAACCTTGGAATTTGACATCTGTTGACATCACCAGCATAGGAACACAAAGCCTAATTGCACTGACAACTGACCTGCACTGAAATTTTTCTGCCTTGAGGGCATTTGGTGGCACATGAACCAGGACAATCAGGTAGAAGATGGTTTCATCACCATACAAGTGGGCTGCTTGGTGGGACTGCAGCTTGCCCAGCAACACTACATACAGCTCTAAGCAGCCACCAGCCAGTTGCTCCCTCAGAGAGCCTCCTCTTTCTTCAAGTCAGAGAGTTAATATTCAGGAACATGCCCCTTTAAACTGCCAATCCACCAATTTTAAAGAAGCAATATTCATTTTGCTAAAGAAATGGTGTTCTTAATACTACCCAATTTCTTACACATACAAAGAAATATATACCCTTCATATCCATATACAAAAATACACTCCTGTTAACTGTGATTTATGAGTTTATTTAGTGCAAATATGGACAAATTAATATGCTGTTTAGAGGCAAGTACCTACTGGGATTAGCAAAACATTTATTTATTTAGTCAGCTGCTAAATGCTCAATTTCAGTTCCCCAGTGACCATCTTGATTTGATCTGTATTAACTTCTGAAAAATTATAAGACCATCTAGGTGTGCCAACTGGATATACTGTGTTTTAGTAGCTTTCTTGGAACATAAAATGCACCATATTGATGTGGGAGGGATAGATGTGGACATTATCTCACAACTCCACTAAATCCAGAGTGTGTAGTACTGCTGACTCTATCCTTCCCCTGGCAAAGCCTGTGGAGGAAGGAGAAGTGTATCCCTGTCACCACCCCGAGCTGCCCAGCTCCCACATTTCCCATCATCAGAAAGGACTGGGCAGAAGGCCTGAAGAGGCAATTATCTGGTACCTGTATTTATTGGGGAACATCCTCTCACAGTCTTTGCACTCGTAGACCTGGCCATCTCCAAGACCTTCTTGCTTGATCTCATCATTCAGGCTCTCATAGAGGGAGCTGACAGAGTTGCAGGCGTACTTCTTGTGTCGCCGCAGGTCCAGCTTCGACTGGAAGAGCTCATCACAGTCCTCACAGCGAAACGTGTGCTCTTCTGCAACAGACAGAGAAGGGACCTTCACCTGGGGATCAGGAAGCTCAAGCAACATTTATTTTACCCAGCATTTGGCTTATAAAGAAAATGTAACACTGTGAGGATCTATCAAAGAGGAAACTGAGGCGGCGGTGCCAGCAGATTGCTTTCACTTTAAGCATTACCAAAAAATAAATCACACAACCAGGAGAGATCTCGTTTCCTTTGTGCCAAGATGCAGAGACCCACAAGAATTAGCAGATGCACAAAATACCAGGGCTACTCTGGAGTATTGCATTTGTTTGCAAGGAGGTTTTTGGAATACACAAATGAACGTTTCCTCAAAAGCAGCTGCCAGGATAGAAACCACACTCCTGTAAAGACAAACACTGGGAAAAGCAAATCCCCACAGCACAAACCTGGAGAAGCTCCTTTCTAAGAAAATGTCTTTCTAATGTTATGCTCTGAACTCCTTGTGCACAACTGCAGCAGCACAGTGTGCCTTCAGACACAAGGAACTCAAAACCAGAGTACCATGGAAGAACAGGAAGCCAAATTCTTTGTTGTTGTGCTGGGTTTTTTTTTTTTTCTTTTTTTAAAAAAAAGATCTAATGCACATAATAAATTATTGTAGTCAAGGTCAAACAAATTAAAAAGAGGGCAGCTATTATTAAGTTTACAAGGCAGCATCCTGACCAGAGTGCCAAGCCAAACAATCAGCTCAGAGCTGTAAATTTTCCAGGAGAAGGAGGTCTGAGGGAGTAGGGATAGCTCTGGGTTCCTCAGCCCAGCAGTCAGCCTGAACCAGCAGCTTTCCAGCCACCTCTGCTGCACTTCCCTGTCCTCCTCTACCCTCTCCTTCTGGACTCTGGGGGTAGCAAACCAAAAACATTCTTCATGTGAAAGCACCAAGAGTGTAGGGCAGAGGCTGGGATTGAATGGTACCTGTTCATGCTCCCCACAACCAACAGTGGGGTGGGCTGGAACAAGCCTGCCAGCACAAAGCACCCCAAACACATGGCCTGTGGCAATAACCACACCATGCCACCCCTTCTCAGCTTCATTGGATTCACCTGAGCTCTCACACACCCTGGAACAAGTGTTTACCTCCTACACCATTTGTTTTTCATAGTCCCAGCCATCCAGCTGCCCCCCAAAGTGTCACTGGCACCAACAAACATGACCTCACTTCTTCTCTTCTGGTTTTGCCTCAGAGCTGTACGTGGGACAGCAGCTCCTCTGCCTCACACAGCCCACTGAACTGTGGAGTGACAGGATAAATCCCTCAGGAACTCCAGGTAACGTGGAGCTGTGCTGGCAAGGTGCTCCTCTACCTCAGAGCTCACCCTGCAAACACAGTGAGGGCAGAGGGAGCAGAGACTGGGCTGCAGCAGCCATGGACCCCCCCAGGCACCTTCACCTCTCACAAAGCTCCTATGAAACCCCCAATTTCTCAAGTTCAAACTGGCAATTCCCCAGACCTGAAAACTTGGAACTGAGGACACTTTTTTTTTCTTTTTCCCCCTCCCTTTTCCTTTTTTCTGACTCCAGAGAAAATCCATCAAAATACCTGCTGCAAATCCATACTAAATTCCTCCTACTTCAGTTCAATACTCCCATGATTAATCGGAGCTTATTTCACCCAACCTATCCTAGAGGAACCAGTTTAGAAAACTAGCCACACAGAGCAATTTATTACATCCCTGGCTGAAGATGGACAACTCACAAGCCCCCCTCCCACAGCACACACCACTACCTGTTATCCACTAGGATAGAATTATTTTTGTCCTTTCAGTGAGATGAGACAGACAGATGAAATACATTAATAGCCCCAGTAATAACTGTTAGAGAAGAGATTTTGCTTCTAATTCTCCTTGTCCTTTGTCAGCAGGATTACAGAGCTCACACAAAACACACACAATATAAGGTGATCCTCAGGCAGGAGGAGCTGGCAGAGCTCCCTGTGCCCCAGCTGAGGAGCTGCCACAGCAGACTCTGATTAAGAAATATAAGAAACAAGGCAGCTCAGCTGAGGCACCTGCATTTTCTGCTTTGGCATTTGCACATTTTCAGAGCTACACATTTTGAAGCTCTAGCCCTTGCCCATCACTAAGCTGAAAAGATCCCTATTTTGAGCTTCGTAACACTGGGGTTTGGAAAGGGAATTTTTACAATGAAAAGCAGAATTGGAGAACTGACCAAAATACAATTAAAGGCCCTGGAGTCACAGGTGTAATGCATAACACCCTCAGCCATAAACATCACTTTGTTGCTCAGACAGGTTAATCAGAGGAGGCTGATTAACCTCTGGCTGGCAGAGGAGCTGATGTGTATTCTACCAAATACATTCCTGTTTCTGAACTTCAGAATATCAGAGATCAGAGTTCTCAGTAAATACTGGTGCAGAGAAAGGACCAGACCATCACTCTGCAAAAGTGAAACCTCAGCAACAAAGGAGGCTCAGGGCTGAACTGAGATGACCTGGTATCTATTGTAAATCACCCAGTTTGTAGACCAAGTTCATTAAAAGTGTTTTGGGTTTTTTCCTTCCCTTTCTTAAAGCACTCAAAATAAAAATATTGCACTTCAAAACAAGTTCTCATTGAAGTTCTCTCCTTTCTTTAAGCACCACAAATGAAAATACTGCCCGTCACAAAAGGTTACTGCTTCAGTACCTAACAGGGAAAAGAGGATAAAAAGAAAAGAAAAACCCAATTACAAAAAAATTGCTGCCTGTTCCCTATGTCTTGTTTGTCAAATCTATGGTTATATGTGTCTATCTTAAGTTCCATCAGTAACACTCAGGACAAAGCAGGAATGTAACAGAAAAATAAATCAGTGCCTAATAGCTTTCAGAGAAACCAAGGGGAACACAATTATGTGGCATCTACATGCTAATCTACCAGACTTGAATCTCAAAGGAGTTCAAGTGCCCTACTCAAAATTCCTGCAGTGATAAGGGGTCTGCTGTGTTTGGCTGGGGTTTGGATAAAAGATTTTTATGATAATTATCTTTGTGTGGAACAATTTTGCATTTTCTTTCTTGTTAATTCAGAATGGAGATGGGGGTGCAAGGCAGCAGGAAGATAGCATTACTGAAAGTAAAAAGTATTAAGTCAAATATTTAATGTTGGTCTATTATAATTTGAAAGCAATTATGTGCCAAAAGCACTAGACATTACCAGGAAGATACAGATAAATGTTACCTAATGACAAAGATGGAAAACAAGGAGTACTTTTTGCTTGTTCAAATAAAAGCCTATTAGGAACAGAAATGCAAAACAGCACTGAGTTTGCTTTCTGATTTCTTCCTGACAAAAAAAAAAAAACCCAAAAAACCCACTATGTGTTACTCCACCATTCTGAATACAGAAATTATTCATCTCTGTGTGTTAGTCTCCCAACAGCCTCTGTGGTCAGGCAGCTCAGGCTGTGTTTCCTTCCTCAAGACCTGAGCTAGGCTGGGAATCTTACTGTAGGAATTCTGGCTGTGCTACCTCTGCAGTACCAAGTGTTTCTGGTTCTTTGTGAAACTCAAATTGAACTGAAGTTTTCAGCAGCCCAACAGAATGACAAGCAGAGCTCCACACTACTTCTTGTTAACAAGGAAAGTATTTCACAGCCATCTCTGTGCACCAAGAAGAAGGAAGGAGGACAAAATCTTGTCTTTTCTTTCCCTCTTCCTATCCCTGTTCCAGTGTAGGAAAAGAATCCCCAAAGCTCAGCACATTGATCCCTGCCCTGCTAGAAAACACTCCCCTAACTTGGAAAGCATCACAGTTAAAAAGGCACCTCCAACCACACTCAAAATCACAATGTCCTTCAGAAAGAAGCAGCAAATTAAACTGTTGCATGACTTGAGGTTAATAAAAACTTGCTTGCTTTCATTGACCAAGACAGCTATGTTCACCAGAGAGAGTGAGAATAAGCACAAAACATTCAGAGTTACAGCAGGGGGAGGCACTGGAGCAGGTTTCTGTCCCAGTTCAGCACTAACTGAAGCTCTCAGCATTCCTAGTTTGCTGCTGAGAGGTGCAAAAAGGTCCTATCCAGGAAGATGAGGCCTTACCTTCCATGCTGGGTGCCATGTTCCCAAGTGAATAACCACCTTCCTTCAAATACACCAAGAGCTCTTCTCCTGGCTCAATTTCTTTAATAACTTTATAAAAGATCTGGGAATCAGAAACAAAAATTGAGAGACATGTTAAATGTGCAAAGACTTGCATTTTATATTTTAACCAATAACTCAAATTATTGCAGCAAACAGGGGAGGATGACACTTAATTTGAGTGATAATTACTACTGAGACCTCTTTTTTCCTGCCTTTCTTTTATTCTGTGTCAGCATTTCATGCAGCAGGGACAATAAAGCAATATTTACAGGAACAGCCTTGCTCCTTCAAATTACACAAAATCCTCTCATTTTTCTCCTTACCTCCTAGCAGCTCCATGTATTTGTTACAGCAAAGGGAAGATCAAACTGGTGGCATTAACACATTGAAGCCTCTGCTTCTCTAAGCAGGTGACTAGAGCTGAATTAGCCTGTCCTCACACAATTATGTTGAGGATGACTTCCACCTGGAGACCTGAGCCCAAAAGATCTGAACCCATCCAGGTGAGGTGTTTTATCCTCATTCAGAGCTCTGGCCTAATCACAGAGCTTGGGCCTTCCAACCTACACTGAATGCACAACTCTTCACCCATGGGACCTTTGTCATTGAACAAACCCAGAAACAGGACCCCACTTCAGATGGGGGGGACAGACCACACTCCAGCTCATGGTGCCACTTCACACACACAGAACGTGGCTTGAAAGATACCCAGGCCTTACACAGGTTTCCTGAACAAAATGAACCCTCCTGCTGCAGGGAAGCATGGCTCAGAAAGCATTGCCTTGAGAAAAAAATCCCCTTCATCCAAGGTGCAATGCAGTGCAACACTGCAAGGCTCCAACACCTTGGGGTATGTTTTCACACACACCACACACTCATCTGCACTGTCCAACCCCCATCCCAAACAGAAACCAAAAGTTTTATTGGCACAGCCTTTAATAGCAACGCATGAACGTTTTTATCATGATATCAGCCACGATTTACCCAGAATGGTTCCCTAAATCAGCTGCCACCCAGGCACTGCCGATCTGCTCTTTAAGGGGAATAAAGACACAAAACCTCAACACCTGTGTGGGCTGCACTCACTCACAGTGTCCCTGCCGGGCACTGGCCTCCCCTAAGCCTCCCTCCTTCCACCCCCCTGGCTGAGGCCCGGGCAGTGCCCGGCGCGGTGGCACCGCTGCCATCGGGGGGGACACGACAGCCCCTCACTGCTCGGTTCCCTCCGAACCGAGTCCAGGAACCTCCGGGCAGGTCAATAACCCGCGTTACACCCCAAGAGCCGCTCGGCACAGCCCCGCATACCCCATCGCTCCCTCCAGCCCCTCAGGGAAGGGAAGGGGACAGCCCCGGGACCCCCCTGCCCTTCCCCGGTAAACACCCAACACCGTCGCCGGCGGGGATCGCTCCCGGGCAGCCCCCGCGACGGGGAACGGGTCCGGAGAGCCCGGTGCGGGGCAGCCCGGGATGGGTCCGGGGAAGGAGGGGTTCTCCTGACCTGTGGGCTCCGGGCGAGGCTCCGCCGCTCCGTCCCGGCCGGCGGCAGCGGGGACCCCGCGGGCAGCCCCGCTCCTGTCCCCCGGGGAGGGAGGGAAGGGAAGGGAACGGGGGGAGGAAAGCGGCCCGGGGGGTTGCAGCGGGAGTGCCGGGAAGGGGCAGACAGAGGGCCAGGGAGAGGCAGCCCCTGCTCCGTGCGGGGCGGGCTTTAAAATCCTCTCGCTGAAAGGAGATCGGCGCCAGGTGTTTGATTTCTCCAGCTGCCGCCGTTTATATCCCCCCCAAGCAGGCTTGCTCGAAACCTCCCCGCAACTTCAGCTGCAAGTTAATTGTAATATTCCTATCTTTTGTACCAACAGATTAATACCGGCCAGGGGAAAAGGCCGTGAAACCTCTTACTGAGAGTTTCAAAGCGGCGGCGGTGACATCGTCACAAAACCAAAATGAAATCCAACTCCTTGCGACTTGCAGGACGTCCCGAAGCTCCCAGGAACGCGTCCCTGCGCCTGCCAGAACCCTCAGCATCCTCCTCACCCCCATCTCCCCTGCTCTGCTCCTCCCGATCCCCATCAGAGGGTGAAGTGGTGCGGGGAGGATGCCCGGAGCTCCCTGTGCTCCCGGATCCTCAGCTGGAAAATCCTGAGCATTGGAAACCGACAGCAAGACGGACACTCGTGTGAGTGTATTTCTGACAGATTGTGCCCAACTGTTCCGCAGGGATCGGGTGATTTCTGTGGGTTCCACTGCGAACTGCTAGTGGTTTGAAATGATCCTTTTTCTCGGCGTTTCTTTCATCTGCACTTTGACTCTATTTTCTGCCAACTAGAAAAGTCTTTCCCAGGACCAAACCACACTGAGTTTAATGGCAAACCTGCCTGAAAAGCAACAGAAAGATTAGGAATAAGCACAGAGCTGAGGGCTTGACTCGGGAAAGCAGAACCAGAGCTTGCAACGAGCTACGAGAAACAAGAAAAGCATCAAAATAGCTATGTGTGGACATTTCTCTTGCAGCTAGTAACCCAAACCCAAATTTAGCACTAAAATACGAATCACACTCTAAAGGGTGTGCCTGATTCACAGATGCATTCACCAATTTTACGCTGGAAAAATCCTTCAGAATTCTAACACTGAATGGCTACAACTGCCACTGTCCTAATCCTCAACTCCTTCCCTCTTCCTCTCAGGACAAAGCAGCATCTTGTATGTAAAAACATGTCTGTTACAGTCTTTCAAGAAATACAGTATAATAATTCATTAATGATTATGGAAAAGTTGGATTCTGCTGGAGTCAGAGTCATTTCACCAAACATTTCATTATAATAATTAACTTCATCTTACGGATGGTCTGAATTAATTAAAACTACTACAGTCTTTCCTTTCCTTTTTCATTTGTTGTGCACCACAAAATATCAGATTTACTAAGCCATCAGAACATTTGCTTTCATAAATCGTTTATGTTAATATTTTATGTAAAAATATAATTTATTTCTTACAAAAGGGACACCTCTCCCTCCTAATTACTAGTTCTACTAACACAAAAATAGTTAGCAATATAACTCAAAGACAAATGAAAATATATTGCTTGAGTTTTATCCAAATTAAGGGCTGCTAAAGAAAGAAAAGAAAAAGGAAAGTAAAAAAGCCAACAAAACCCAGAGGAAACCTTTCCCAGTCCGGGCTTGCTACACAGCTCTGCTCTGGAGCTGGTGGATGTAAACACAGAGCAAGGGAAAGCCACCACTGGATTTAACACTTTGCAGCTATAACTCAGAATTTTGGTCCAATTACTGAAAATATCAAGAATGCCACAGTGACCCCATCCCCAGGCTGGTCCTGCTCAGAGCACAGCACCAAGCACCAGAGCACTCAGCCCGGGCTGGTGCACGGAGGAGTCAGCACAGCAAAGTTTGGCCTCCTTGGACAAAGCTGCACATTTTGCTTTTGTTCAGATGTTTTCCTCCTTTGGAATTGCCTTCCCTTTGTTTCTACTGAGCCACATTGCTGTTTATTTCCTCTTTTTAAAGCATACACATCTAGGAACCCTGAATAGAGTCACTAAATATGCATGTAAAATACATATAAAATATCTGTTGTACACACATGTAAGATGGGCTTCTTAAACAGAGATTTTTCCCATGACTGCAACTCCTCTTGGTCCTTTTTTTTTTTTTCCAGTTTACATAACTCAAGGAAAAGCAGCAGCTATCATCCAGAAAGCAAGCTCATGGCTCTCAGACTTAGTGCATATACTCTATTTAATATTACAGTCTCCTTAATAAGAACAGCTCAACTGCTGAAGTATTTGCCCCATGGAATCAGCAGTAGCAACATGAAAAAATAAAACCAAAGGCATGTATCATTTTCCAGATACATTTAGCAAATCTTATCATTTTTCTACTACTCTTTTCCAGTCCTCCTTTAGAAACACAATTATCCAAGTCAATCAGGAATCTTCTTTTCAAATACCCATCAAGTAAGAATAAATACACAGAAAACAAGCTAACGTAATTTTACATCTGAAAGTTGGTTTCACAATTGAAAAAGAGTTAAGAAAATGTCTCACCTAACCTCATTCTAAATCTGTAAATTGGAAAAAGCCCCAGCATCCAGAGGGCCAGATTCTGCTGAAAGTTACTTCACTAAAAATCCAGGAAAATTTTCTTTTAATTCCTGGGAATGCTCCCAAGTTACAGGAGTGTAAACCGAAACAGAATGTGGTCGGAGGGGGAAGCACAAAGGACCATCTCCCCACATTAATGTGTTTATTTTTTCCAGAAAAGGAAACAGTTTTGATTAAAAGCTTGTCTTGGCTCTTATCATCACAATGCTGCCGAGTTATTCCCTGGGTAATCTTTTATTGCAAAGGCTTTTCTTTCTTCATATACTTACAAACAAACCCAAAATCTTTGCATGCCCACTGCACAGGAATGATAAAGCCTTTCTCTTGGTTTTTTAGTCCCTGTTGTGGAAAAAAGATGTCCCCTGCTAGCAATGTGGAATTAAATAAAGTTGAAACCAGCAGCGTTAGCAGATAGCAGTCGGCAGAAGTCAGCACTGCTTATTCACTCTGAAAATCTGTAACATGTTTCTGGCTTTAGGAGTCACTCTTGTAAGGGAATGAGATCTTTCTGAGCATTCTACGTTCCCAGATCCCTCCTTACCCAGCTGGAGGATGCTCAGAGCACCAGCACCCAGCAGAATCTCCCCTTGAATCAACTGTGTGGGGTTTTGTGCCCAAGAAAGTAAGTTTGAAGTCAACACAAATTCAGTTTTCTAACTGAATTCTCCTGGGCAAAGGAGGGGATTGACTCTGAAAGCACAGCACAGCCAGACCCTTCTGGGAGGAGTCCAGCCAAAGCTCCTGGCTTCAGCAAAACAATCCCATGAACCAAGCTGCTCAGGCTCAGAGGTACCTGCAGGAAGAGGATCTGTAACACTCCCCCCTCAAACACTCCTTTTTTCTCAGTATTGAACTCACAGTGACACCAGCTAGGTACAGATACAGGGTAAAACCACTGGGTACCTTCTACTGATATTTGCACTTTACTCCTTCAGTTTTCCTGACAACCAAATACACTCCCAGCCATCCTCATCCTTTGAAGCTTCACAATCCAGCAGAATGACCACCACATGCAATAGAGGAAGGAGCCACCAACTGATGCCAGAATCTTTCCAGAAGAGCAAGTCCTGAGCCTTGGTTTTGTGCAGCAGCAGCGTGAGAGAAAACTTGGGAGAAATGGGGCATTCCAGAACAAACATGGTTAAATTGTCTCCTCTATAGACAATAACACAAAGCCCCACAAAGATTTTAATGTGCTGCTGATTGCTCTAAATACTGCCACCATCCAAACGAGACCATAATCAATAACTTAGGAAACATTAATCCTTACTCTGACTTTACTCCTCCCCAAAAAGCCTTCAGTGCCTCCAGTTATCAATCACCATCACCTGCTGCTCTTACACTGGAGTTTTTCATTCCCACCAGCTGGCCTGACCTAAGGCTCTTCAATCTTTTGGGAAAGAAGGCTGAGGGGGAGGAGGCGTTTTGCTTTGCTACTGTTTCATTATATTCTGAACTTTTTTATTTTCTTCCTCCTGAAGGAGCATTTGCTTGCTACTCACCCCCTTTTTTTGGTGAATTTTAGTAAATTTATTTATTAAGAAATTGTAAAAGAGTGGTCATTGCAGAGACAAAATGAAGAGAGGAAGATGGGAGTGTATGATAAACATCTGTTCTTTCCAATCAGATTGCTGCACACACTAAAAATATGCACAACCAAAAGTCTCCAGATGAGGGACACGGACAGAAGGACACACACTGGAAAGGGCTTAGAATAAAATGCAATACAAGCCTCAGGTTTCTGGAAAATTTTGTATATATATGTAGTCCTTAATCTAAGCACTTACAAGAACCTGGGAAAGGCCAGCATTGTATGAGTTAACATTTCAAAAAGAAGAAATGTGTATTCATGTTAGAAGAATCTTTATGAACTCAGTTTCTTTCTAAGATTTTTTTTTTTAAGAAACCTAATTTTTTTTCTCTCTTCCTTTAATATTTGTGCTTTTCTGTTGCTGCTGCTAAAAATTCCCAGTAACAGCTTCACTCCCCTTTAGCAAAGACAAATGCAAGGAAAAAGTCACCCCTGGAAAAAAAGAAAAGTTCATGGAACTGAGACCCAGGAGCAGCCCCGTGTGTGTCTGAAAGCACCGAGGGCTCATGGTGTCAGACAAGGAGTTGATGATAAATGTTGGCTCTTGGTTAGAAGGCTCCTTGTTGTAAGAGCACTTGTGAGTAGTGGTGAGTGGGCACTGAAGCAATCAGCAGCTCATTTGAACTAAGCAGGCTGAGTTTTAGAGCTCTGTGCCTCTGTTTCTTCTAAATTGCTTAAGTCATGAACATTGGTGATGGTTTTTGGTTTGGTTTTTCTTTTTTTCTTTTTTCTTTTTTTTTTTTTAAGTTATTTAGAAGTGTTTTAAACCAGGATCTAAGGTCACAAAGTGGGCTGACCTAGTAGCAGACCCTGAGCTCTTCTCATTTTATATGAGCTGCCTTAACTTCATGTTGACTGAAGTTTCCCTGTCAGATTTTTAAATTTTTTTGTCTGAAGTGTGTTCTTCCACCTTCATCTCATTTTCCTGTGTGCATCCAAACATGCCTCCTGGTTGCTAACTGGTAATAAACCACTCTTCTCACTTAAGTTAGGTCTGAAACAGTAATGTATATTTCAGGTGTCTGTTACTCTCAACTTGGAAAGCTCATCTTGAACCCATTTTTTTTTAAACTCCAAAGCACTTCATGAACATTAGCTAACATTATCAAAACACTATTAATCCTGTGCAATCCTCCTCACTGCTCCAAAATTCACCTATTAGGTGTTTGCTTCTCTTCATCCTCCCAGACTCCCAAACCAGCTCCCACTCCTCTCTTAACTACAGCTAACTGAGTTTACAGCCTGCCAGTGTGCTCTCTACCCACCACCACCAAAGGGTCTCCTCAACTTTCTCCAGTTTAGATGGCAACAAAGCCAGTGCTGGTGTCCAGTTGTCTGTGTTTTGTTATTCAGCCCATTTCAGGATGAAACCCTCTGTTGTCTCTGTTCAGCCCAGCCCAGGAGCTGTGGAGGTGGTGATGTGAGCAGTCCTTACCTGGTCGTTCAGGTGGCAGACAGCAAGGTTCTGCTCATGGCAGGAGCAGGCCCCACGGATGTACTTCAGCCAGTTCCCAGTTCCACCCTGGCCAGCATCCAGACACAGCTTCTCATTGCCCAGGTCAGCAGCAATCTGGAGAAGAACAGAGGAAGAAGAAATTCATGGGTCACCTGACACCTCATGCTAACTGCAGGAGCACCATTTGCAGGGCAGGATTCCAAACAAGCAGCAGTGTGCTTGGGCAGAGTCAGACACAGCAGATTCAGCTGGACTGCCAGGCACTGTCTCCAGGAAAGAGCAGAAGGTCAACGAGCAGCCCTGGGACAACACACAAAGTGTTTCAAACACAGCTATGTGCAGCAACACCCTGCACCCAAACTGTCCTTCAGCTTTCTAAGACACTTCAAAACTCAGTAACTGCACAGCAAGACATTTTCTGCTGGCAATCTTCTTACATTTGTATTAGCAAGTTCTGGTTAATGTGAGCTAATTCTCAGCCATTTGTTTCAGTTTTACAAACCTCAGGCTTTTGTCTCCAAATCCCAGGTTCCTTGCCCACCAGCCTTACCATCTTTTCCCTGCCTGGTCCCAAACAGAATTGTTTGCAAACCTCTCTTCTTGTCCCCTCAGTGCCTCTGCCCCAGACAGGTCTCACCTTGCAGCCCCTCTCCTCCCTCCTTCCCACCTCCCCTGTACCTGGCACTGGGTCTGCTCACTTGGGTACACCCCAGAACTCAGCTCAGACAGCCCAGCTGGTCAGCAGGGCCCTGCCAGGCTAGAAATCACCTGAACCTCTGGGGTTTCCTCTGAGTGGAGCTTTAAAACCCAAACAGGGGTGTGAAATCTCACCCATCAAAATGAAAAAAGAAGAGGCTGTACGAAACCCTGAGAACTGAAGCCCCTGGTTTTCACACACACTCACTCCAGTCCTTAAATAGAACAAAGTTTCACAAACCAAGGCTCAGCAGTGTCACTGAACAACATCCTGCATACGACCACCCCTTACAGAAGGGTTTGCTTATCTCAGTGTTATCCATAAGGAACTTTGGAAAGTTTAACATCTGGAAAACCAAATAAATGGTACAGAGGGAGAAGAGAGTGGCCAGAGCATTACCAGCAACAAGGCTGTTGGACAGCACTAAGTTATCACGTGCCAGCTGAACCAGAGTGAAGCAGTGATGTGAGCTCTCCTGTCCCACTCCAGACACCAGTAACAAGCATTATTTTTGCCTAAAGAATGTCCCAGGATTTTTGCAACAGATTTCTCCTTTGCAGGGGCAGTGGGCTGGAGGCATGCAGCTCTCTGATGAGCAGAGGCTCTGGTTCAAGCTGAAACAATATCATTACACCCAAGGAGATGGGTGGTAGTGTGGTGTGCAGTGCAATACCCACCCGTGGAGCTGGCTGGTTCTGGGAAGAGCTGCAAAACACACAAACAGCTGAGACACAGCAGGAAAGGAGGAGCAGCACTCAGGCAGCCCATCCCAGAACCCCAGAGGCAGCACTGGCCAGCAGCAGGCAAGTGCAATACCCACCCGTGGAGCTGGCTGGTTCTGGGAAGAGCTGCAAAACACACAAACAGCTGAGACACAGCAGGAAAGGAGGAGCAGCACTCAGCCCATCCCAGAACCCCAGAGGCAGCACTGGCCAGCAGCAGGCAAGTTTGGGACTCACTGGACACTTGCAATTTATTGCAGGTACAAAACTAAACATGAGCTATTTGCTATCAGAACACAGGCTAGACTCACAGCCCTGCCTTTCAATGGGAGACACAGACACAGAATAATCTTCTAAGTCCCTCTTCTCCCACCTTCAAAACCTCCGGAAAAATGAACTGGAACCTTTTCCCACATCTTCTTCCAGTTTAGACCAGAAGAAAATCAGAAATTTCCTCTGCCAAAATTCTTGAAACCAAGTGCTTACAAGTAATTGTCAGTAATAAAGAAGATTTTCTGTTTGAAGGTTTGCTTTTGGAAGGCACATGAGTAGTTCAGTTTTAGAAGTTTTCAAGAAGGAGCACAACCAGCACTGAGAGAACAACTGATGCTTAGGAGACCAAATGGAGAAAGAAAGGGCAGGGAAATATTATTTATGGGTAAATTAAAGACAGCAAATGGAAGCACAGAGAGGCTCATCCTACA
Source organism: Florisuga fusca (assembly GCA_038090715.1). NCBI lineage: Eukaryota > Metazoa > Chordata > Aves > Apodiformes > Trochilidae > Florisuga > Florisuga fusca. The sequence goes on from JAAWXA010000039.1 coordinate 2,901,538, forward strand.
GCAGACTGCTGGAAGGCTCAGATCAGCACAGCAGCCTGATGTGGGATGTACTCATTAAAATAATTGTATCCAGCTCTATTAAAGCATCAGTAAAGACCAGCACTGGCTCATTTTTATCAAGGATTAATCAGTAGCTTTAATTGTAAGACCATTCATCCACAGACAGCCCTGGTTTCCTGGAAAGGTGAAGGCTGACATCAGATGCTTAACATAAAAAAAAAAAGAAAACAAAAGAAAACAAAAAAGTTATGCCAAAGGGGAAAAAAACCCAAACCCCAAACTAACCAACCAATGAGCAAAAAACCCCAGCAGATTATCACATGTAATTAGCAGGAATCTGAGGAATCTGACTTGGTGGAGTTGAAATTTCATCCCTGTACAGTATGGCTGCCCCCCAAAGCTGGGTTCACTGCCAGAACACATTGTGTCTTACCTTTTCCCCACGTTAAACCACAGGCAGCCTGGGGCAGACATGTGCACGTGTAGTTCTGTTGGAGAAGGAGCTTTCATCTGGGCTGCAGCCCGCGGGCATTCCCATAAAACTAATTATTGAGGGAGCACTTCCTTTGCCTCATCTCCCTCTGATCAGTTTTCCATTTTATCCCACCCACTCCCCACCACGTCATGGATTTCTCATTGTGTTCTTTTTTTTTTTTCATTGAATGTGTTAGAAATAAAGTTTATCTTTTTTCCTGCTGCTGCAGAGGGTGACTTCAGTATTTATGTTGTCTCTGTTAACCCAGGGCACCTCTCTTCACTTTCCTCTGCAAACCCAACAGTTCACCCCAGTATTCCCAAGTTCACTCCCCTTCCCTGCTGATTTGCTGCCACCATTCTGCCTTCAGAGCCATCTGCTCTCTCTCCCCACCCCAAAGTCCCCATCCTTCTCCTCATCTATTGGGCTGAAACAAATGCACCCTCAGGTTGGTTTGGAGGAGGGGTCTGACCTGGCCCATGGCAGAGTCAGGGCTCTTGGCTGCAGCCCCAGAACACTGCCTGGGGCTGTGGTTCAGACTCATCTCTCCCCAGCCAAAAGGAAATTGTTGTCATGTTCCAGGACTCACTTTGCAGCTTCATCTGCTGTCTGCTGCACAGCACTCAGGAGTTGACTCCAAAAGGCTCATTGATCTTCCAAAGGCTCCGTTTCATAATTTATTAACATCAGAAATGCTGAGTTATGAAGCAAAAGTTATGGAAAAATTCTCCCGAACATTTACAATTTTTTTTGCACATCATTTGAGGTTTCCTGCTTCTCTAATTTGTGGGCTCTCTGTTGGGTTGTTTCTTTCACGTTTTAATGGGCAGCATCCAACATTTGGCCTCAGCAGAGGTGTGCTGAGGACTGGAATGCCTCGGGATCTGTCGTCAGTTAGCTTAATGGATTCCTAGTGTGCATGAAGAAACGAAGCAACCATGAGTTTGCCATCAGTGACCCAGCGTCCTGTTGCTATAACATCCCTCCCCAGAAGCTGGAAGTGTAATAAACCTTCTCATCCCATAGTTGCAGGATCTGCCTCTGACAGTTTGGCTGATGTACGCATTTTATTTGGCAGGAGTTAGAGGGAGATTTTTTTCCTTTTTTTTCCCTTTTTGCTTTAATGACCCACAAGTTGATTTAGAGCAATAAACTGTTGCCATGAAGTTTTGTTGTGTTTCTTTTAAATAAAGGGGAGGGAGGGACCGCTGTAATTTATGACTTTCAGAAGTAACTGAAACAGAAAGTCCATTCTTGCCACGAAATGAAGAGAAAAAGACTTCATCCAGAGAAACACCTCTGTCAATGTGTAGACATGAAGCCTAGATGAACTCATAAATTCAGCACTCTGCCTGCAATTAAGCAGGCTTCCTGGTGACTTGACAAAGAGCTAATGAGAATCGTGTCAGACAAAAACAGGTCATAGCACTGAAAGCTGATGGGAAGAGCAGCAGAGCCAAACCCAACGTGTTTGCCATCCCCAGCTTAGGGCCACAGGAAAAGCTCTAAGAATATGAAGAAAGAACCACTTTTTGTTGCATACAGTACATTGCTTGTCCAAAAGTAAGGTCCTCCAGCACTGCCTGGAGCCAGCTGCCCATCCCCAGAAATGCCAGATGATAAGGAGGTAAATTGCTGTTCCCTGGAAGCTTCTACCTGTGCTTGAAGTGAGGAGTGGGCAGGAGACCTCACGCCATCTCCGAGTGAGCTCCTCAGGTCCTCATCAGCAGAACCCTGCAGGCCCACAGGACACGTGGAGCACAGGGGACTCCAGGAGCAAGTTCTAAAGGCTATTAAATGGAGCAGAGAACTTAATTCATCGTTGGCTCTGTGGCCATCCTCAGGAGCACCCTCAGTGTCCACATTCACTCCTGTTTCCAAGCACTTGCAGATTTTCAGAACAGAGACACTTGCAGAAACCACAGGCCCAGCACAGCCAACCCCTGGGGAAGCTCAGAGGGGAGGAAAAGCAATCTTTATGGATCCCCTCCCCTCAAACACGTGCGTTGCTGCCTCACCAGTACCAAGGCAGCATGGGGAGACCCCAGGGCAAGAGGCAGCCCAGCTGGGGAGCACTGGGCAGCAGCTCCTTGGGACTGGGCAGAGGATGGAGCAGCTGCAGCTGAGCCCTGGTGCTGCTGCAGCTGATGGCAAACAAACCCATTCAGGTTTTTAAAAGAATGACTGTTTTTGAACTTTTACTCCCACTCAAGCCACACACACGTCTGGAGTGGGAATTTTCCACTGGTGTGTGAGCTTTGGAGCCCACTGTTGTGCTACCATGTTATCTGGTTTCACGAAGGATCTGAAGGAAAACTAGCAGGGAGCTGCAGGGAAGGCTGTTACTGAGACAGGCTCTTGTCATGGAAAAATAACCTTCTTCTCTTCTCCACCACATCTAAAGAACATGAGAAAACACATGAAACAAGGCTGTTTCCTACCAAAATGTCGTGTTTGATTTCCAAAGCAGAGGAGCCTGGAGAGCTCACACAAGTTTTGCAAGCCAGGCTGAATTTCCTGAGTGAATTTGGATCCAACTGAGGCCTCTGAAGGTCTGCCCATTATTAACTGCTGCTCTCTTCTGTACCAGCACAAACAGCCTCTGAGTATTTCCTATGTGTCAGTTAGCTTTGCATGAGGATAAAAAGTCTGCAAACTTGCTGTGTCATCTGTCTTTCAAGCACAGCAGATTCGTTCCAGCTGAATGTACACCAGACCTGAGTGTCCATGGAAAGCCTGGCAGGAGAACCCCACAGCAGCAGGAATTCTGTAGGACAGCACTTCAGAGATGTTAAATGTCAGCTCCACAAAAAACAGTAAACAATAAAAGACAATGCTTGAATCAAATCACAGGGTTGCTTCAGGTACTGTACACACAAGTTCAGAAATTTCTTTGTAACACACACACACAAACTTCAAAGTTTTCCACCGCCCTGGAAGAGTTCAAGACATCACACTTTTGTGTTCTACTTCATCTGGCCTCATTTTAAAAAGCAGTAATTAGTGAAGCTCTAGAAGCCCTGAATGCCCTTTGGAAGTGGCAGATGTCCTACAAAAACCTGAGTCCTGGTGTAAAAGTGCCAAAGCAATAGACCCAGCTAAAGTGAACACCCTCAGGTGCAGGGCAACATATGCCACAGAAAGCAGCCAATTTTTGTAAATTCTACAAATTAGGGAGCCCAAATCCTATTGTTGTCTGAAAATTCATGAGATGATAAAAATGTTGATGGATCCTTTTTGTTTTCTGAGCCTGTTGTCTGGAACTGATTCACCTGGGGGTTCCCTCGTGCCTGGCAATTAAGAAACCTGTGGTCCTGTTCTAACCATTTTTTTCCAGGAACAGGAACATTAAATCTAAACATTAGAAGTGGCAAGACATGCATCAGCTGCTATGATGGAACAAAACCAAAAAAGGCTGCTTCTTCTTATTGGTACTCCAAAGGTGCTGCTGCTGTTGACCTTAAAAATAACTTCTGATCAGCTCCTTTAGGTGTGTTTTGGGTGTTTCCCTTGACCAGCAGGGATGGAGGTTAACTGCTGCTTGTTTTAAATCATTTCTTATTACTACAACTTTATTTTAATAACGCTTTGGGAGCGGAGCTGTGGAGCACCACTAACATCCAGACCTCTTCAGGTGATTTATTGGAAGCACCGAGTGCCAAAACCATTTGCCGCGTTTTATGCTCTGGCCAAAAATGCAGCTGAGCCTTCAAGTGGCCACTCACAGTGCTGGGATCAGTCACAAAACACCAACCCCTGCCCAGGGTTACCACAGCCCAGGGAGAGACCCAGCAGAAGAAGACACCCATGAAATCAGATTGCTGTACAGCCCCTCCTGGGACTCTTCTGGGGAGGAACTGGGACAGTCCTGGCAGCTCCGCTCCCTTCCCTGCAAACCCCCTGCCCTCAGGTTCTACTTGACCATTAATAATATATGAAACAAATCAGAACATCAATTATCCAGGTAGCCCAGGGAAAGGTGACTGAATTCACAGAGCTGAGTGTCCTGAAATTGCTGAATTCCTGAATATTCCTGAATTGAATATTCACCTGGAAGTGTACACTTTGCCACAGAACAGCTTTGGTCACCTTGATCTCTCAGGCCAAAAGGGCACCCAGCAGCACAGCTGTAGCCACCACCTTACATTTTCCAAACAGAGAGTGATTTTTTTTAAAAAAAAAGAAGGCCTGAGGCAGAGGCTGGGGCTTGGCCTCCCCCAGAGCAGGAGGGGAGTGCAGCTGCACCCCAGGGCTTTTGCACAGGAACCCCCCCAAGGGGTGCCACAGCCCCACAAGGAACCTCCTGTCAGAACTGGGGAAGGCAGCTGCTCTGTGGCTGGTTCTGGTGCTCTTTGGAAGGTGTGAAATAGATGAGTTTGTGAACTGGGCTGACAAACTAATGAAAGGATGTTGCAGGTTTCCCTCCTGACCAAGGCAGCTGATGAGAAGAGGAGCAGCAGCCCCCTGAACACAAGGCAGCAACCTCACACCAAGCCAAAGAGTTTGCTCTTGCTGAACTGCTGCTGTGCTGCTCGCCTCTCACAGACCTGAAATGTGTCACTTCTTCAGAGTTGGGATTTACCAAAAACACTCCCAAAAGAAGGTGCAAAACTGAGCAAACCCACTCCACAGCAGCAGCCGAGGCTCCCACCCTGCTGAGCTCCAGCCTGCAGAAAACTTGCCCATGGGTTTAGTTTACAAATACACACAAACAAGGTGGCAAGAGACCTCCCCAGCACCAGAGCAGAACTGAACCTTTCTGCAAGGTCCAGGGGAGCAGCACCCTGCCCACCTCATGTCCTAGGGAAGAGCATGAATTATTATTTTTTTTTAAGCAAACTTCAGAACTCTTCAAGCCAAAGTGTGCAGCTCTTTTCAAAATGAAGATCTGATTCAACTGTTTCCTTCTGAAGCCCAGTGATCTGACCTCTCTGCAGCTGAAACTAAGCAAGTATCTTGTCTGACATCACAAGCTGCAATCTTAGTTCTAAAGCAATGCAGTCCCATGTGCAGCCTGGATGAACTTTACCCCAAGCCAATTCACCTACTTATGAAATTATATATTCCAGGGAATTGATTCTGATGATAAAGCTGCCCTTTGAATATGCTGAGAAACAACATTTCCAAATCTCCAGGTCAGATCTTAGACCATCTCTGGGTCAAAAGACAGTTGAGCAGAGTGAGGTTGCTGAGGTAACTGTTGAGCTGGAAAGGCACAGCACAGTGTGGAGTGAAAGGCACCTCAATGCCTCTGCTCAGGTTATTTTCCTTAGGCAATTCCAACACATCTGCTTCTCTGCAGCAGGTCTCAAAACAATACATAATCTGACATATCATATACCTTGCAATGCCCGGGCAAGTCAGGTTTGAGTTAGGGGGATTCTGACAACCTCCCCACAGAATTTCTTATCTTCTGTGGACACTTGTCTGAAGCCTTAGAGAAACTGCTGACCCACTAAAGCCCATCTTCTGCATTTTGTTCCACCTCTCACTCCCATAGGAGAAGACTTCTGCTCTTCTTAAACGAGCTGTTTTGAAACCAAACAGAAAAGAAAAGAAAAAACCATCTGCCTTCTACACCAATTTTCTCAGCTACCAGAAAGCCAGACTTCTATCTAGGAGATGGAGCTGAGGACAACAAATGTTTGCTTTCCAAAATGGGCCCAGTGGAGTACAGGAACATGTCTCAGCTGTGAAAATAAAGGACAGTACGTCAGGATCCTCAGGTCAGGAAGAGGGAACCCACATCCCATCTGAGCCTTTTCCTGCCTGTTAAACAGAGAAGACGTTTGCTGCTTGGTGGGTGAGGATGGCTGTGCCCCCTCTAACTGAACACTTTTCCACCACTGAAACACTGTTGGGAAAAAAATCAGAGAATTCAGGTATTTTGGAAGTGCACCTGAGAATCTGAAAGTCCTTCATTAACAGACAAAAATGTGTAGTTAAGAAGTGTCTTCTTAACTTAGTTTGAAGTTAAAAATCACAGATTACAGAACACAGGAATCCACAAATTCCTTGCAACTGTAATAAAAAGTATTAATTTAATGCTAAGTAGGAAGCACCATCTCCCATTTCTAGCAGTGTTTTGGCATGCAAAGGAAGTGAAACATGCAGTGAAAAGAGCAATATTGCCTTCACACATCCCCACACAGTACGTTGAATCAACCGTGCAAGCCTTGATATGCTGCTGAAACAGCTTCTTGAGACCTGAAGCCTTTTAAAAAAACTAACAGCATAGTATTTCCATGGTATAAATGATTCCTGCCTGTATCTGGCAGCCCCATGAGTTCTCTAAGGATGAACATAAACTCAATTATACCAAATTAAATCTAAACATACATAAGCCACATAACATTTTAATTGAGGCAATTCTTAACTTTTTTTGGAAGAGCTGCACAATAGTAGAGCCTACAAAGATGATATGGCACATATGCTTTCTCCCTTGAGCTGCCTGCTTTCAGTAATTACCCTGGCAGAGATACATTTATATTGATGCTGTCAGTGTGTGAACAAAACCTCACGGTCAAAAACGGTTTAATTAAAGCAGAAAAACTTGGTTTAGGGGTGGTTAGCAAATCTGTTCTTTAAAGTCAGTAAAACTTTCATAAACGATTAGATAAAAATAAAGCTGAGGAAACGTTTGCACCAAATATGTCTTTTACATTTTACACTGAAGCAAATCATGAGGGAAAGACTGAAGCAGGCACAGGGGCTCAGTGCTCTGCTGGCTGCTCCTCTGGGCTGAGCTCACAGAGCCCCAGCTCTCTCTCACTCTCTTTTTCTCTCTGCTTTGATTAGCAAATCAACCTCTTCTGTCCAAACTGCTACCTCCCTGCATCCCATTCTCTGTTAACTTCAGAAACTAAGCCAAGACACTAAAGCAAGCTACACCCCGTGCCACTCTGCCTCGTGATGTCAGCATGCACCAGTAAGCACCAGTTTGCAGTTACTGATGGACTGGAGGAAGAGTGAACTGAAAGCAGGGGCTCTGCCAGCTCCGTTTTCCTGCTTCCAAGAGTAAAAAAAGGAGGAGTCTGTCTGTAAATAGCCATACAAACGTTTGCAATCCAATGGCAGGGCAGAGCAGCCCAGCCCACGGCACTGCGCTCGCTCCGCACACGGACAATATCCCAAAGAGATGCTGCTTCAGACCAGGGCCAGGCCAGAGATGTAGATCTCACATGCTAATAAATAAAAATAAATATCTGACCTCAAGTAAAAGATCCTTCATTTGACACTCCTAATCATGTTTTATACTTCAAGTTCAGTTTTTACTGGACTGGATCCAGCCATCCCATGGTAACGTAACAGTCTTTTTCTGTCCGCGAACAAAAGTCCTTTTCTAGTCCTGAGGGCCAGCAAGTTTATCCAAATATTCTCAGTTTACTACTTGCTCCTTTTGGAACCGGTATCTTCGATACAAGTGCACTTTGTACCTCCAGCTCCACGCCACGGGCAGTGCAGGGGCTGGGATGAAGCTGCTGGATGGACACACGTGTGCCCAGAGACGCCTGCCCACCCGTCCTGCTGACACTGAGCTGCTCCTCCTCCCCCTCCTGCCATCTCCCCAGGAAGAATGTTTGGAAATGCTAAATAGTCTTTTCCATGTTTCTACATCAGTTCTTATTTTGGCTAAGCCTGTCCCGTCTGTTCGCAGCTGCCAAATGCATGAAGTAATGAGAAAGCATCAGGAGAGAAAGCTGACTTCATTCCAGCGGCGCTGGAGCTCACACACCCAGTATGTTCTGTGGCTGTCAGCACGTCCTGGAGTGGAGCTCATTAGCAAATCTGACTTTAACAACTGGAGGAGGTGCATTCCTTGGTGCCACCTCCCTGCTGCCACCAGCTCATCCCTCGCTTGGCTCGTAGGGCCACAGGCAGCTGCCAAGGTCCTGCCAAAGCACTGACCCCCCCACTGCCCCCGGACAGGAGATGCCGATCCCACCACCCCCAGCATCTGCCAGGGATTGACAGGAGGGGAAAGGCAGGACACCAAGGGCTCCCCGAAGGGTGACAGGTCTGCTCAGCAGCCAGGGATACAGCTCTGAGCATGGGGCCTGGGAATGTCACTGCCCAGCCCCTCCAGGAAACAAAATGTTTTCCCTGCTGATTAGAACTGAAACTGTTGTTGAACAACTCACTGGGGTACACAAAGGGACTGCAGCCCCCAGGAGAGATCAAGAAGTAAATCAACAGTCCAGAGAGTGATGCAGAAAAGGAGAATCACCTAAAGAGGAGGCTCTGCCATGAGCTGTGAGCAGATGAACCACACCAAGCTGATACCTGCTACCTCTGGAAGTGGCTGTAACCTCCAACCAGGCACTCCCCCAGCAAGTGCTACCATTTGAGGGGGAAAGTGTTAAATGGAAATTCTTTCTCTCATTGAATTAGCACAGGAACACAACACCCCAACCCCCTCCCAAAGAGTATCCTGCCCTCTGAGTAATTTTACAAATACTTGTATCATGAAGGGCCACTCTACTTATACAAGTTTACCCACACAAAGAAACCAAAATTTCAGCAGATAAAGGTCCATAAATCTCTTTCCCTTATTACAACAGCTTCTAGCTAAGGAAAATGAGCCCAGCTTAGCCCTGAACATGTGCTGTGTTTCTGACAAGGGGTTTGTAATAACAGCACAAGGACCTAGCTGAGCCCAGCTCTGTAATTTCCATGGGGCCGGGTGCCACAGGTGCACTAATATAGGCATTAGTGAATGATTAGGCCTCGTAAAATATATGAATGCTGTTTCTTTAAGAAGCCATAAAATTTTATTGAGGAAAAAATCCATGTGTAAGGCTTTTGGTTCGTTTCATGCGGTCATTCAGAATTTCACTCATTTCTGACAGGACTATGATAATTAAAACTGTGGCCTGGGTCTGGTTTCTATAAAGTCCATCTGGCCTTTCGCGATGGAGAGTTTTGGAAGTATGTAATTGCCTGGGCAGCAAATAACTATTTTGCCATCCGCAGTAGTTTAATTTTGTCCCTGCAGCAGGGGAGCTAAGTCAGAGGGGCAAAAGATCATTAACGGCTGTGGCTGGAGAGGGGGCTCCCCGAGCAGTCGGCTGGCCCATATTTGTTGAAATGCTTGACACCAATGGGCCCCATTAATGCATGGGTTAGATACAATCTGTGGAAAAGGGTCTATTATAAAGGGATTATTTGGAAGTGTTCTGTAGTTGGGGGTGGGTGTGATTGAAGGACTTAAAACTGTTACATTAACCCTTAGGGCACTCCAAGCAGTAACAAACCTGGCATTAAAGAGCTGGTGTTTGTCACAATTTCTTCACTTCCCTCCTTCTCTGCCACAAGGTCAAAGAGATTAAAAACATCCATAATGCTCTCTTCAGAGGCACAAAGATGAAGCTTGTTTTCGGCCCGTTTTATGGCTGCAGCCACCTCTCCTGCCTCTCCACTCTCACCCCAAACAGAATCATTAAACAAGAAAACAAATCACGGAAGAGGGACATCAGCAAGTCCTTTATATCCATGTTATTTATGTATGTATCAAAAGAAAGCCAGCACAGGTGGAGTGGTGACAGAAGCAGCTTTAGCTTCTCTCATGTTCCATCCAGTATTTACTCTCCCATTTGTGTCCAGGACACAGATGCAGCTTGAGATGAAGGATACCTGTGTATTATTTCTAATGATGCAGATGGTATTTCTGTTATCAAACCACAGTGAACTGAACAATGTGTGAGCAATCTGCCTGAGCTGTGTTTTGAACCCCACTGTCAAATTTTTGGAAGGCTCTTATCTCTACAAATAGCTCTGCACACACCGTTGAGCTCAGCTCTGTGCTGTTCACCCAGTGACTTCTTGAACAACATGGGCTCCTGCTTCCTTCTGCTTGTACTAAATAGCAAGGTCTATTTGGCCTGACGATCTGTCCATCTGATGAGATGAGGAGCTTCAGAATTAGCTGAATTCAGACATTCTAAGTGCTTAGAAACTCCATTTGTGGCATAAAAGGCATAAAGGGAAGAGATCAAATGTATCAACACATGAGAAAATAATGTCTCAGGGTGAAAACTCAGAGCTGCTAAGGCAGGTTGGATAAAATCCTGAGCTGCTTGGGTATCACCTCAAGACTCCCATGTTCTTTGCATTGCAGCAGTAAGAGATGAAGGAGTAATGACCAGAAAGAGAACATTAGATGCAGACACTGGGCAGACCCAGTCTGTGAGGAGCTGGAGCATGGTCCCCTTCCTTTGGCTGCAACTTGTCAATGTGACAAATTATTTACATGAGTGTGTATGATCATAACCCCAGTGACTGTGACCATCAGCTATTTCAAGTGCAATCTTCTCTAGAATAAGTGACTTTTGCTTTGCTTTCTTGCCAAGAGTTCATTCAATACAACCCTCAAATCACTCCCTCCATCCCTGGCATCCTCACCAGACTGCTCTGAGTGTCCTCTTTGCCTCAAGATTGTACCAGGCTTCCCTGCAGCAATGTCAGTTAATGGCTTCACTTCACTGGGCAGCTCTGGAAACTCTGAGAGAAAACATGTGTGTATTAACTGTTCCCTAGACCCCACTTGACAGAACAACAGCAGATATCACAGTGGAAAACACACTTCATAGAGAATTATTGAAACCACAACTCTTCCAATGCACTTTAAGGTCTGTTTGCTTTGGCGTGCCCATCCCTGCTCACCACAACAATCTCACAACGTAAACTACAGTCAGAAACGATCAGCATTTAAAATGGTTCTGCTTGAGAGACCAAGGAGGTTGATTAAAACCCATAAATCAGAAAAAAAAGGTTTTACAATCTTTCTGTTACAGCGTAGGAGCCCAAGCCACAGCAGTGTGCAGAGCCCGGGCAGTTGGGAGAGCAGACCTCCTCGTTACCAGCATTTGGAAGTTGCTGCTGTTAGTTTCTCTCTTTGTTATTTCAGGGCAGGGCAGGTTTGATGTGGCTCACCTGCCCAGGCAGATGTTGTCCTGCAGGCAGCCCACACATCAAAGGATGTGAGGAGCAGCCTCCTGCTACAGCAAGACACCCAGCCCAAAGCACAGAGCCCCTCCTTGCTTCTGAGCATCCTCCCAGGTGCCCCCCAGGCAGCTCAGCTAACACTGCCTGCTGGGGAACCACCCCCTAAAAAGACAGAACCTTGGAATGGGTCTGACCTGCAGAGCTGCCTCTGCCCTGCTCCCACCCCCACGGCCTGGGTACCAGACACTGCAATGCCTGCTTTAAGGAAATCTGTGAGAATGGGTAAGCTCTCCAAGCCAATGATATGGAAGATTAAGGATGTGTTATTTTTTTTTAAGAATGCAAGTATTTCAGAATGAACATTTACAACTCTACCCAGTTGGTGATGGCCTGCAGCAAGAGCAGAGGTGTCTGCTCTCAGGTAAGACACAAACAGAAGTGGTGTTAGCAAAGGAAGTCCTTTCCAGGAGGTTCAAAAAGCAAACAGCCTTTTTCATAAGGCTTTTCCCACAATGATGTATCCTCGGTGATGCCAAGCAATGAGACCTTCAGTGGTGCTCTGAAACACATGCTGCACCCTCCATTGATAAAGCTCTTAATTAGATCTGCCAGTAACTTTTGTTAGACAATATTAAATACAACTGGCTATAATCTTAATCATCAAACCCAAAAGATCTGAATGAGCCCAGCAGTAAAATTTGTTAGAATCCTCTGTACACAGCTATTCAGAGTGTGAGCAGATTTATTTACCCACATCAAAACAAGAGCATCCTCCTGCTGGAACAGCTTGCAGACAACTCCCCCGAAGATTTTATTTTCCTGTGCCACAGAAAATATAGCTACAAACAGTGCTAGGGTTTTTTGGAAGTCATATTAAACTGTATCAAAAAGATACTATTCCCCTAAAGATATTGTAGATGCACTAAACCCGTGTCATTTCTAAATCAAGGAGTGTGAAATTTTGCTAGGCAGAGTAAGCAGAAGATTGCCAAAAATCCTGAAAAGGGCTCTCAGAAAGAAAAAAGAAACAGAATAAAAGAAGCTGTGAAAGTTTATGAGGATAAACACTGATGACAGGTGGAGTAGAAGCTGAAATCTGAACTCCAAAGTAACTGCAAATAAAGATTTGTTACAGATGGTTTTAATATGACCTAACACTGGGATGCCAGCTACAGTATCACTTTTTCCTGTAGGCTGGACAAAACTAATAGTACAGTTATGGAAACATGCTACACTAGTACAGACACCTAAGGAATAAACAGCCTTTAATACCTATAAGTTATCCTCTTATGAGAGCAAGACAGGACCAATAAAATGCTGATAAAGAGAAGAGAGCTGGAACCAGCAACCATGTGTACTTCATGGGGGTGGAATCAAGTCCTTCCCGTGCAGGCAGACTAGCAGTGTGCCTCTGACAGGCACACGTATGTGTGTGGAGGGGGTGTGCCTGGGGGAAATGCTCAGCCTTGGCACACGTCTCATTTGTGCCACCCATCTTTTGATCTCTGAGAATAATAACTCTATTTTCTAAAGACTCCATTTAGCAAATGGGGTTTTTTCTCCCCCTTCACTTTTGTGAAAAGAAAGCACAAGCCAACAATATAAGCGCTCGTGGTTGTAATTGTTTCACAACTTTCCAGAAGGGAACATTTGGCCATTTTACAGCTATTAACAATTTTCTATTTTATTCAAGGCACCGAGAGTCCATTTTCTTCACAAGAGTTTGAATGGCATGATACCCTTGCTGCTCTCCTGGCACGAACCATTGTGCATGCTGCAGAGAGTTGGTAGAGGAAAGAAATAAGATAAAAATCATATGATGGGTACCTCGAGTTCCTTCTTGGCTGTATAGTGTTGTATTCCAGCACCCACAGGAGGGGAACAGAATGCTGGGTGTCATTACAGAGCTTACATCTGAGTCCTGACACTGGTCACTGAAATCCCACAGTCCCTGCTGCTGGAAGCTGCCCCTCTGCAAAGATCTCGTTGTCAGGGAGCAGGGACTGCTCAACCTGTCCCAGCACCTCCCGAGCCTCAGCCCTCGACCCAGGTGACAGCATGACTGGCTCCTTCCTTCCTCCAGATCTCTGTGCTGTCACTTGGAGGTGACAGAGGAAAGACAGCTCTCATCTCCACCAGAAACTCATTATTTTGCCAGCTGGACCCTCTCAGATAAGCAAACAAACTGGAGCTTCTTAGGGAGAGTTGTGAAGATTCTTGTTTCTGAGCACTGTTTTCTGACCTTCAGCCCCATTCCTGGAATCTCTACTTCATTTCAAAAGCAAAACCCAGCTGAAACACAGGCGTGGTTGCTCCATCTCTGTCTAGACTCCAAGCATGTAACACAGTTGGCAGGTTTGAGCATTCTTGCCGAGATCAATGACAACTTAACCTACTGCACTGCAATTCTAGGAGGACGTGGGGGTTTTTTCACAGCATGGTAAACATGAAATGCAAGGCAGGGTAGGAAATGCTGCATTGTTATTGTTCTTTCCAGTATCAGCTGGCTCATTTATTTGTCATTGTTGCTTCAATCAGCTTTTAGAGGAACGAATTCAAAAGCTATTGAAGAGAGAAAAACTTAGCAACATTTTTACAAGTGCCAAATACCTGACATTTCAAGCCATATTCATCAAAACCACAACGGAATGGGGAAAAAAAAAAAAAAAAGAAGAACATTAAATTAGTAGTATGCTGAAGCAGATGTATAAATGAAAGGACTAATGAGCACATTATCATATTAGCCACACAAAGCAATTAATGCAGCTAACAATAAAGGTAGAAGGAAGCACTCGGTTTGGACAGTGCAATATATACAGATATTTTATCTTTACTGGTTTTATATCTTCTTCTTCTGAGTGCCATACAGTAAAAAAGATTAGTAAAGAACTAAACAGTGTGGAAAGCAAGTAAAAAACCTAATCTGAGAAGCAGGCACCTTTCATCTGTTGCTCCAGTGGGACTGGGTACTCTGACCCCCTTACTCAAAGGGATTCTTCATCAGCATGCTATGGGCTAGTGATTTCTGCAGGGTGGCTTGGAGAAAGCCTGGGTGGAGAAGGGAGGAACTCCTGGCCCTGGCAGCTGCCTGCTCCTGCTGGTCTGGGTGCTGCCCAGCTGCCTTCTCTAATGCTGGCAGTCAAAGCCCAGGAAGCAGTGCCCTTGCTGGAACAAGCTGCAGCTCCTCTCACTTGCCAGTGAAATTCCCTGCATTTGCCTAGGAATATTGTCACTGCTATGGGAGAGCTTTGCCTGTAAAGTCCTACAGCTACTCCAGACACACCTGAGCATCCCGGGGTGGAACTGGGAGCCCATCCTCCCTGTGGGCACTGGGTGCCTGAGGAGAACAACCCTGTCAGGGCTGGCAGGAAAGTGCCCAGGGGCTGGTGGAATGCCCTGCCTCATAACACTGGATGGAGTCATCAATAAAGCCAACATCAGTCATAATAAAATTTTACCACTCACCTTGTGTAACTTTTATTTTACACTCGATTAGCTTTTATTACCCAGCCCAAAGAATAAAGGCATTCTTACTGCAGAGAATTAGAAACAGCCTTTTGGAAAAACAAAAACAAAACAAAAAACCCCCACCACATTCTAATATTAGGGGCTGCATTCCCTGGCAGCTCAGAAATAAAACAACAGAGTTTAAAACGTACATGTCTCGTTCACAGCCAAGAGAGAAAGAGCCTTACCTTTCTTCAGACGTGTCAAGTAACCCCATGCTTTACCAACACGCTGTGCTCTGCACTCCCCAGGATCAAATTCAAGTGATACACTGAAGCAAGAACTCCCCAAGCTCTGTATATACAATAACCCAGTATGACAGCAACTAATTTAGCAATTATTGTTTTGTAATTGCAGCAGAAGAGGACCCAACTGCACTAAATATTTATTAAGATCGCCAAGGTGGATGCATCTGAACTACACACACAAGCAAACTATTTCCCAGGAATTTGTGTTGGTAAATGGCAGGGGAAGCCACGCCTTTCTATATTTCCTTTAACTCATTATGCTTATTTTCTGAAACTTTTATGAACGTCAATCACCGAGAGCCCGGGCTGAAAGAGCCATTGTCTGTCAGACTGGACAGTGCCCTCGGCCATCATGCCTGAGAAGTCAGGGGACTGTCTAATGTCTGCTTTTAATATGGGCCAAGTCCTTTTTCCCCTCCTGTTTAGTATAATTTTATACTGGGTGGACATATTTAGGGCCTGAATGGTTTGACAGTAATGATTAATACCCTGCATTAGGAGATTCCAGTGAAAGTATTCAGGAGCATGCTGTGCAGTTTGGTTCTCATCAGATGGTCAGGTCTACAGGCCTATTAAAAACAGCAGGAGAGCTGCAGACTTAATCACAGAGGCTGGGCCCATGGAGGGAGGAAGAGTGAGACAGAAAAAAAGGAGAGAATGAATAGAATGATGGAGCAGAGGTACCCCAGAGCAGAGTTTCACTCACACTCAAACCAGCCATGAAACCAGGATGGGTTTTTCTCATCTAAAATCTGTGTCCTAAAAAATGATCCAAACACACCACCTCTTCTCCACGCCAAAGCAGGCAAGGCTGGGAGGACTGCACGACACAAAGAGCTGAAGGTGAGAATTGCTTACAGTCTTTTAGCAAAAATTTTAGACAGACAAAAGAAGAGCCAAAGCAGAAGAGGTAACACAAACAGTTGGTATGGCACCAGGCCCTGGAAAAATGCATCAAAACAGATTTAGGAGGGAAATGGGAGAAAACAAACCTCCCAGAGAAAGGCACCATAGGTCACTACTGTTGTCTGGCACTTTGCTATTAGTTCATAGAGTCATCTCTGGATGGCTGGAAACCTCATTACAAAGCACAGGCCCAACTGAGGTCCCCAGGAACTCAGCAGGAACACTGAGAGCTCCAGGCATACCAAGGCTGAACCCTCTGCAGCCTCCTGACCCTCGGCCCAGCAGGGCAGCACCTTTCTGATATGTACAATCAATGGCTCCTGGTGAAGAACTGCAGCTGATCTCCCAGGCAGGGCTAGGACCATGATCTGTGTACTCAGATATTCAGCATCCTCCATTTGATCTAAACTGGGGAGGGTACACAAGGATGTTGAGTCTGAAAGTCCCTCTGCAGGGACATGTATGTGTCTGAGGAACTCAGGACAATGTGCCTAGTACCTGTTTCTCTGGTGCTCAGAGCTTCAAATATTAAGGTTCCTTGAAACATTACCCCAGCTCTCCCTGTGGTTCTGTGCAGGGCTGGGGACTACAGAAGAACTTACTCTGCACCACAGGAAAAAACCAAACCCAACCACATAGAGATGCTACCACCTTCACCCTAGTGAAGAGCCTGGAACTTCAGCAGACTGGGTATTTATTCCATTATCCAGAAAACAGTCTTACAGACCATTGAGTAGCAGACCACATGCCTGTCTCACAGGAAACATAATGCCCAGCTGGGGCAGACACCTCACCTGCCACAGCTGGAGGAGAGGGGCAGGAGCTGGAAGCTCTGGAGGAGGCAGCTCCAACCCCTGGGGTCACGTTTCAGGCACCAGAGTGCTGTGTGAAACCTGGCTTGTGGGCTGGGAAGAAAAGCTACAAAATATCTACAGGCTAAACATAAAGGTTCCATGCTGTCCCTCTTTGAGATCAGCTATACAAGGGGGACAGGTTAATGGATTGTGACAGGGTTTATGGGGCAGTTGGGCCATTAAAATGCTCCAGGTTACTCACCTGGTCTCCTATAAAGCACACAGCCTGTTAGCAAGGAGGATGCAATGCCAGCAAAATGCTGCTGATAGCCAACAGAGTAGGGGTTCCTCCTTCCAACAAAATGGCTAAAATCTACAAACATGGGGCAGGTGAAGTTCTGTTTCTAAAACTATTAAGACTCAACAATAATTGGTTGTTTTCAGCAGTGGTGAGTGCTTAGCAGCTCCCACTGAAGGCAAATGAAGCCTTTGGAAACACAGCTTTTCACAGGTTGTGCACAACCAGCTGTTAATGCCCAGGATGTGAGTTTTTGAGCTGCTCTTACAGGCAGGAAACGTTTCTGCTCTCCTAAATCTGCAGAGCTGAAATATCCCTATTGGGAACATCAAGGAGGAGCACTATCAGAAGAGTTTGTAAAAGAAATCCATAGCATGTTGACTCTAGGAAAGCTGGAGGCTACAAACACATAACCACAGCTTGATGGAATCACTGACTTTTGTTTGTGATAAAAGGGGGAAACTTCGGCTACTTCCATAGCATTTGGGGAAAGCTCAGTTCCTAACCCGAGGTTCTTCCCTCCTGATGGAGAGGGCGATCTCCTCCCACGTTTGGAGCTGCTCCTTGTGCCACAGCAGAGTGCTGGGGCCTCCAGGGAAGGCTGAGCTGCTCCAGAGGTTACAGCAGCCGTGTGGGCAACCGAGGACTTCCCTGGGTAGGGCTGTCACCCCTCAACAGTGCTGAACTTCCATGAGAAACCAAATCACCATTAAGACCCCAACAACATACAACCGGCATGTAACAAAGCCCCTGAGGTGTTCAAAGTCTGTAAATCCCCCTTTTTTTGAACGTCTGAATAACAACAAACCCAAAACAATAATTAATTCTTCTCCAATGCACAGATCCAGTTCAGTAACAAGCACTAAAAATACGTCTGAACTGCAGAAACAAAGGAGGAAGCATGAAGCACTTTGAAAGTTTGCTCCAATGATTAAATAAATTAGACCTGAGCTGCTAAGATGGGAAGGACAGAAAGTTCACCACCAGCACGACAAGATGTTGCCGGGTCTTGACTTGTTTACGCAGAGGAAAAGGGGAAAAGCAGGACATTTAACACATTTCCAAATTCCGGGCATTTTTTATTATTAAGTGACAATATGATTTACAAATCTATGAGATCACATGTGATTTTTGAATAAAGCCAGCACAATGCCCTCTCACATGGCTCTGACAGCTGCCAAGCAACCACCACCACTTGCTGACCAGCCAAGTACCCTACAGCAGAGGAGAGGCAAAGAGCTCTGTCCTAAAAACCTGCTCTGCTCCCTCCAGCCCCGGGGCAGCTCCCAAGCCCCTGAATGCTCTCCCACAGGCTGTGATGCCCTCTGAGGCTGATGCTCCCAGCCCCACACATCACTCCATCACTCCCCACAGCCAGTCCCTGCCAGGGAGACTCTGTTCCTTACTAAAAATACTGTTCCTGAAACCCAGAGCTTTTTGTGAGACACGAGGCGTGTTCCCTTCACATATTTAGAATCATCAATGAAAAAGATCATTGTGTGGGGACAGTGACTCTTTGGGTATCTGTTTAGTGGCAAAAAGGATTTCATAATTTGTAGTACATTTCAACTGAACTCACTGCCCTCCACAACCTGCACACGAAGCCACGTTCAGAACTATCCATCCAGGATAACAATTCCCTTCTCAGACACAAAAAGAACACATGGCTCTCCAAGACAGCACTCAGCCCAGGCTGAACAGAAATTCCTGATATCCAACTGCTTGCCCAGAGCTCAGAGCAGCTCCGGGAGCTGCAGGAAGAATGAGAGTTACCCTTTTGGAAGCATCATCATTTTTTTTTATTGGGTGCTTGGATGTGATGGACAGCAAGAGAATATGGGGACAGGACTTCTAAACACCCTACTGATATCTTCACATTATTTGGATTTGCAGGTTATCAGTGGGGCAGCAACTTCAGCTATGACCTCATTAACTAATGTGGCCACATCAGCACCTCTCCCCAGCCTTTATCACTCATCATGTGTCATAAAGCAGCCCGTTGACACCTCCTGGTGAATACCGGTTGTATCTTATCTCCTGCAGGGATAGGACCCTCGCTGGGAGACAGAGAGCATGTCTAGGAATGCAGCTCCCAGACAAGTTCACCAGCAGCAGCTGACAGGGGATGATTTCTCAAACAAACACTGAGTGGGAAATTAATGGGCTCTGGTTTGCCACTGACAATACCGAGCAGAAATACATTAACTTCTGACTGCTATAATTTAAGAATTATTACTGTAATTTCAGAGCAAAGCTACTGGGACACTTCCATCACTGCATTCACAATACAGCTGCTTTCCTCTCCCATCAGCACCACTACATCAGCAAGGTCCAGTATTTACAAAAATATAGATTTATTCCTGTTGGCTGGACGGTGGAATTCTCTTCCCATATCAGAAAATTGCGACAGCATTTGCTCCTGATTTCTTCATGTAAAAATCCTTCCTCTGCAGCTCACAAACCGGATACTGGTTGAAAAAGCAGCAGCTCCTAATCAGCTGGACTGGAGACCAAAATGATGCCAGAACGTCTTACCTCGTTTTACCTACTATAACTGTAGTTCTAAAAAGGTTTTTCTAAGCTGTATTTTGCCAGGAATCTGGGCATGAGTGCTTTAAAGCCAGTCAAAGGGGCCAGTACATGGTATTTCAAATACAAAGCAACAAAACCAGATGGTGTGGAAAAATTCCTCAGACTGAAATCGAAGTAAACGTAACACACACTGTGGGCACGTTGGTCACCAGTGCCTAAATCAGGACACCAAAACAGGCACAGAAAAGATGGAGCATCCCCTCAGAGCCAGGCAAAAAAACAGCGGGTGTACAGCTGGCGAGGCCTCCCTGCTCAGAGCAGTGAGGACACAAAGCTCAGCCACGTGCCCCACTGTGTCACTGATGCTCAGTGCCACTTCCAGAACCTTCTCTGCATTTTTTTCTTAACACCCCATCTATAAAATTGTGTTAATAATCTTTGCTCTGACTTGATTCCAACCTCTAGCCAGTGGAAACAGTGATTCTGGAATAATTATGGGGGGGGGAGTAAAACCCCAAATTCCCATTCTAGAGACTGCAAACTGAAAAGAGAGTTCCAGCAGGGAAGAGCTGCACGTCTGTCCTCATCACCCAGGACAGGCACAGCCACTGCCAGCCCCCAGCCACGCAATCCCTTTGCACCAGAGGAACACCAGAATTTGCTCAATGAATTCACTGCTTTAGCATTAAAAACAAACAGTCCCCTGAGGTCTGGCATCCTATTGCAAAATGTCCCTCTAATGCTGGTGGTGTTCCACCCAGCAGAGGAGATGAGCTGAATGAGCAGTCCATCAGCCACAGGGCTGGGCAGCTGAAATCCACCTCGGGAGCATATTCTGTCTGTGGCTCTCCTGGTAAAACACAATTCCCTTCAAGGACTGGGGGTGCTTTTCTAACCACTTTAAGTAATCTGTGGAGTCTTAAAATGTAGTTTGCATAGCAACTTGAATGTTCTCTTCCTAATTGCCTTTTATTCTCTGCTTTTTAAAAGAGCATCTTGTTCTCAGCTACATTTTTTCTTTGGTTAGTGAGCTCACAGCATAACTGGGGAAGATCAGCTTGTGGGATCTAACAGCTGTAAAATTCACAACTCTGACAATTTGGTTCCCGACAGCTAAACGATGAAAAATCACTTGATCTTCCATATTATTTTCTTATATCCAAAAACTGTTACTGAGTTTAGAGACTAACAGATCCTTTACAATCAACACTGGGATAAAGACTCTTCTCTATGCCTTTCCCAGACTTAAAACCAGATCTTTTATTAAACCACATTAACCTAAACATCCTCCCTTTATTTCTCCCCTGCTGGGTAACACCATGTCAGAACATGAGCTGCCAGAAAAACTCAGTGTCCTGCTGAAAGCTGTAAAAGAGGCTGCCTAAATGCACAGAGCAGAAAACATAAACACATTGGGCTGACATATTTTGCGTGGATTAAACTGACCAGGAACGTCGTAATGACTCTTCTCAAATGATATAAACAAAAGCAAAACCTGATAAACATTTTCCATACCCAACACACCAGGAAAAGTCATTTTTGAAAAATGTAAAAAAAGGAAAATCACACTGGGGGATGAAGGTTCCACTGCAGCAGAGAGAGCAAAGCCCATCACAAAGGCTGTATTGTTCCCCAGCCACCACAGCCCTGCCTGCTCTGGAGGCACCACTGCTCCTGGGATGAGGACAGCCACAAGGACCCGTGACCCTGTCCCCCACAGCTCTGGTGCTTCACTCTGCCCTGCTGCTTGGCAGCTTCCTGTGTGGGTTTGAAAGTGGCCACAAACCACTGTCTGTGTCCTTCAGATGGGGTCAGTATTCATTGCTCACACTCAGGAAGAGCTCTAGAACCTCACCGTGTGGCACTGATGCATGAGAAGGTCTTGGCTAGCTCTGCCATGCTCCAGGGCTCTTTGATGTGACACATGTGTCCCCTGGACCAATCTGTTCTCAAACCAAGTCACACCAGACCTGGCCCACCCCAACAGTGACTCTTCTGAGAAGAAACCAGTATGAAATGCAAAACTCTTATCTGGCCACATCTCCATTATGAAAACCCAGTCCCCAAAGGACATTTCACTACAATGTCATCTCAATACAATGTGTTGTTCCAAGTCCTCCTCCTCTAAATTTTTCTTCCCAGTAAGAAAAACAACAAGACCAAAAAGGATATCTGATCATCATTTCTGTGTGGCCACAGAATCTGCAATATTATGGAAGTATTACCTCAATGTGGAAGTATTTTTTCTTTTTCTTGTCACCTACATTACCACTGAGGGTACGTGGGCTTTCTGGCAAAAGAACAGTTGTGGAATTTTTTTATGTCGTATTTTTCAAATGATGTCAAATGTCTCCAGGGTCTAATCCAGCCTTTATTAGAAGTCAAAATACACACAGAATTACCTGACAGCCAAGCTCAGCACTATGAGTCACAGCACCAGGACAGCTCAGCAGTTTCTCAGCTGGTTGTGCCACGAGGCTTTGCTCTCATCCAGAATTCAATGCACAGGGACCCAGCCAGTTCAACCCAGGCCCCATGGAGGTTCCCTGCCCTCCCAGCCCACATGCAGATGCCCACAGAACACACATTTCCACACCATGGAAGTGCTGAGAGGTGGGCAGAGCAGTGAGAGAGGTCTGCTGCTCCCCTCTGCACCCAGGCACAGCCTGCACACAGCTTTGTCCCCGCAGTCACTTCCTGCTCCATACCTTGCCTGGAAACACACATTCCCCTTGGACTCCATGGCAGGAGCCCTTTTCATTCCCTGATGCCATCCCTTTGTCCAGGCAATGTGCAGGATTGTTTTGCTTTTCTGAAGCCCCATTCACATCCCCAGTGAATGATGATGTTTAGTTAATAATTTAGCCCTGCGCTGCCTGCTAAAATCTCTGAATCAAAATGTGATCAATGGGAAACCAGTTGGTTTATTGAGTTTTCTGCCAGTTTTACTTCCTGAAGACGTGGAAGAGAGCACATAGGATACCTGCTGTGCAGAGCACACTGCTGAAAAGTTAGACTGGATCGATGCAAGGCTGCAAAAAATAATTATTCTCTAAGGGAATGTTCAAGACACTGACCTCTAAAAGCTGAAGTTTGGGAAGTGCTAAGAGTTTGGCCTTTATTGCTGTTTTCTTAGCAACTTCTGAGATTCTGCAAACAAACAGCTCTGCTTCAGTAGGATACTGTTACTTTTTATATTATCTGTATGAAAAGGAGGTGGCTGGAAATTAGAATATGAAAAAAGTCAGTGAACATCCTGCTGATGGAGGCAGATGGCTCCAGAACCTCTCCTTCCTTCTCCCTCAGTTCAAAGCACGTCCTCTGTCTGCTGCATCCACTGGCAAGCACTAAGCTCTGCAACAAGATGCCCAGCAAGGAACACAGATTCAGTCAGTACCCCAAAGCAGGGGAAGATACTGGGACAAAAACAAAGGTGAAAATGAGCCTCCAGCACACAGGTGAGCTCAGCCCAGCAGCACCTCCACTGAGGGCCCTGTGGGTGCATTGCTGACCAAGGACATTGCCCTCTCCTAAGGACTACAACGTGACAAAATTCAGATTTCCCTGTGCTGATGTTTCTGATCCTGTCATTGCCTTAATGCTGAACCCCACAGCCTGGCCATGTAGTGTTATTTAAGAACCACCAGAAGGTGCCCAGCAGTAATGGCACAAAGAGCAGTGCAGGGAACGGGTCAGAAATGGACAGTGGGATTGTTTTCCCTCAGATATTCAGAGCTGCAGTTTGTTCAGAAAGCATCCAGTGTTTGCCTAAGAAGGGATCTTACTTTCTCTGTGCCTTTTAAGTTCCCTGTAACCTCACAGGTGTGGGCTGATTCATTTTTTCTCCTTTTCTTCTTTTCTGTGAAGATTGATTACATGCTAAGCAGGGTTTCTTTAGTGAGCACTCACATCTGTAATTATTAGCACTGCCAACTTTTCCAACACAATGCTCAGTGTCAGATAAAGGAAATCTGTTCCTGTCTGTTCTGTAACTGATATCAGCTCCATAGTGACAGTCCCTGACCTCAGGACCCCAGGCTTTGTTCAGTGCTACATCTCTACTCTGTTGAGAATGGAGTCCACACAACTCAAAAAATCACCAATATTAATTAAATCACAGATACTCTTATCACTCTACTGAATAATGGGCTTTTTCAAACCACCCAGAGTAGCCTCAGAAACGCTATTCTACTGACAACATCCAAAATATTAGATTGCAAATACTTTCAGCTTACCCACAACCTATTTGAATTAGTGGTTATTACAGTACGAGTCAGAAACCTGTTAAAAAAATCTATCTATTCACAACACAATCCTCTGCAGACACATATTTAGATTCTACATGATTCTTTTTCTAATGGAAAAAATAGTCAACTATTAAATACTCAAATACCAGCAGCCTACCTGCAAAATGGGTGTTCTGGCCATGTGGATTTTCTGGTAATGTCTGGCACAAGGGGCTCAAAGTAACAGAATTTGGGGTTCCTAAGTGCCTATGATGAGGATAACAGCATCACCTGGGAGCAGTGGCATTTTTTGTTTGTTTTTTAGGGACACCAAGCATACCACATGTCCTAACCCATGGTTACAGACAATAAAACAGAAGATCCATCAAGGGCAGCAACCTGTGCAGGCACTGTGAGGCAGCACAGAGTCCAGAACAGAATCTGGGAATCCTGTTTTATTCCTGAGTGACTTCTTAAAGCATTATATCAGAATTAGAGGGATACCTGCAAGAGCCATTTGTGGCACATGTAAGCTACAACAGCTAAGAGAGAATACCTTTACAAGGGAATTTTTTTTAAAGCATGATGTATGAATACCTCCTTTTTATTTTTCAGTGCTGTCCAAATCTAAAGGGTATATTCAAGAATGTAGACATTTTCTTCTAAAACTTCACAGCCAAGTCTAGCTGTCACAACAGGAGAGCCATCTGGCTGGCTTTCCACTGATGACTGCAAAGGGAAATTATGTCATTATTCATGAAAGGACTGGCCAAAGCCAGCCAACTCCATCTACTTCTTTCAGACAAGGACAGAGACATGGAGACAGACAAAACTGAAAATGGGGAAATAAATAAATAAATAAATAAATAATGATAATAATAATAATAATAATAATATAGCTTTCTTTGCCACCTCCACTCTACAAGCAAAACCAGGGAAAAACAATTTTTCATTACTGCAGAACTTCTGAGAAGTAACCAGCTCCTGAGTGAATCCAGTTTGAGTCTGCCATTCCTTGAACATGTCACAAACAGAGGAATTACCTGAGTTTGAAGAAATCTAAACCTTCCCCCTCTGCAGAACATCACTAGTTCCATAAGCCAGAACATCCCCTCCAGATGCAATCCCACTCTTCTCCTCTCCAGTAGTAATGCACAGAGGAATGAAAGCTCGGCACAAATAGTGACCTGCACTCCAAGAGCTCTCTCAGAATGTCTGAAATTAGAAGCTGGAGCTGGGAGTCGATTTTAAAATATTCGTACTAAAACTACATCTTTAATCAATGTGAAAATATCCACTGTAATCATTTCAATACCTCTGCTGTTTATTATTTCATTAGCTTTATCGGATTGATAAATCTCTGTTTGTTTTGTCCTTTGGATTTCTGTGCAGCTCAGAGGCAGGGGCAAAGCTGAGTGATGTTTCCACCTGGGGGCAGGGATCCTTCTAGGCAAGATGCCTTATTCTGTGTAACTGGAGCCCAATAAATTGTGTTATATTACAAAAAACGTGGAGTGAGATTAGAGCCTAATTTAAAGACTACCGAGGCAGCAGCTTAAGAATATTAACATTTTGTTTACTCTTTAAAATTGACCTGCATTTCCCCTTTCTAAGAAGTACCTGCTGTAAATTAGCAGCGAAATAACCAACACGACACACTCAGCAACGTGCATGCTTTTCCACTGGAATTCCCTTTTACATTACTGTGTCCTGTTTCCAAAGGGCCTCGCAGATGGAAAAAGCACCAGTGGCAAGTGTTACTGCCTCGGCATTAGGAGAGTTTAGCAAAAATATTTCCTACCCTCTCTGGTTACACCGATGGGCGACACGAGTGCTCAGACTCGGCGTCCTCAGCAGCAGGGAACGCGTCCTCCTGGGGTGGCTGCTGCCTGCTCCGTGGGAGAAGCTGCCCAATAAATCCCCTTGTGCTCCTTGCTGGCACCACCAGGCAGGCCAGCATTAAAATGCCTGTAAAATGAAACCTGCAGCTCACGGGGTCTCAGGCACACACCCAGCAGCAGCATCTTCCAGAGGCAGAGGGCCCAAAGGGACGGCAGTGTGCAGTGGTACTTGTGTGCAGTGGTACCCAGAGGCGTGGGTGAGATGGGCTGAGATGACACCTCACAAGAAAGAGGTGTGAACTGAACTGGTCTGTGGTGAGCAAGTCAGTTTCTGTGTGAATGCACTGGATCTGTTCACAACAGGAAACTGGAAGGGACAGAGGCTGCTGGATAGAAATGGGTTTAGAAACGTTTTCCATTCAAAGAGGTTTGTGCTGTAAGTTTGTACTTACTGGGAGGTCTGCAAAGCTGGTGCTTGATTATTTTTACACCTCTGATAGATCTGTGTGACTTGTGTGATCAGACACAGGACAGGGAGAAGCACAACACTTTGAGACACACTGGAAAATCTGGCCCTACACTCCTCTTGCAAATATGAACTCCTTTTTAATAAAATAAAGATAATTGCCCTTCACGGATGGTGACATAATGTATTTTATGCTAATTACCATTAAGCCAGTTTATTTTTCAGCCTTATTCCAGGTATTTGTGGAATAAAAGGGATGTGGCAGTGCCTTCCCTTAGCCCACGTTCCCAGCCCTTACCTATTTAAAACATCTGACTGGCACGACGTGGTTACTGTCTCTGTCCCTAGAAATCACTGCAGCTGAACAATAAATCAGTGTAATAAGCACTTTTTGACATCCAGAATGTTGTCCTTCCTCCCTAAACTCTTTTTCACAACTTCTTTTCATGACAGTTATTAAAGGCATGTTGATGACTTGTATAATTGACTAGTACTGCTGGTAACAACACAGCAGACTAATTGAAATGTATGAGAAACAATTACGTGTAATTGGAATCAATTAATTGATGATTTTCTGGGGAACTGCTGCTTGATGCAAGCAAATTCTAATTACATTTACACAGCCTAGGAAACAACTGAAATCACAATATAGATTTTGAAGTAACATAGTGTGATTTTCATTAGACCAGTTTCTGTTTAGGCACAAGTTTACAGCCCGAGGAGGGGAAGGAAAGCCACCTCAGCCCCATTTCCCCTTGCTCACCAAGCACTGACAAGCAGAACAAAGCCCAGGTCGGTGGGATCCCCCCAGGGACACCCCCAGCATGGCAAGCAGCCAGAGGGAACTGGGACACGTGGGTGGCTCTGGGCCCTCTGCTACCCTGCATCCCTCAGGAGCCCTTCTGCCCAGCCCACCCCAAGGCAGGAGTGTGGATAATTTGAGGGGATATATCCGGCTCTTCCCGAGGCAGGCTGACAATCACAGCTTGGAATTCCGCGGGAAAAGGCCCCCGGGTGGTGGCAGGGGATCCCTCCTGAGCACCAGGCAGCTTCCTGCAGCCAGGCAAGCGGGCAGCAGAAAGGGAGAGCGAGAGGAGCCGGGGTCAGCAGCGTTCCCACCGACAAACACTAAATGATGTTATTGCTTTGATTGTAAATACACAAAACAAACCCGGGCAGGCCAGCGGCTGCCTTTCTCCTGCACCTCCCAGTCCAGCCGCCCCGTCAGTGTTAAGTTTAGTGTCTCTTTCTTATCAGATGAGAGCGGGCTGGAGTTTCACCATCCTGACTCCTGCCATTCTCCCCGCATTCATGCCGACTTCCTGCTCTCTGAAAGTCAAGCTCCCATTCACAAAAGACGGGCCTTATCTCCTTACCTCTTGACCCTGAATCATGGCTGCAAATATAGGATTTTATTTCTACTGGGCAGCTAACAGGTGACAAAGTCCTTTGGCTCTGTGTCTTTAAAGAATAAAAGAAACACCATCTTCCCATCTACTTTTGTTCTGCTGAACACAGGAAACCTCGATCTGCAAAACCCCTTTAACACAACCTCCTCTTTATAAAAAGCTCTTAGAAATTTAAAATCCATTTGCATTAAAATCAGAATCACCTCAAATGCTGAGAAATTTCAGCAACAGAAATGGCTGGTTTCAGTGAAGGTTCTCTCTTGCTGAAGGCCAGAAGTCACAGTGACTGTCTCTCCATCCTTAGCCTGCCTGGGGAAGCAGTTTGTCAGCCCCAGCCCCAGCACCTGAGCTGAGAAGCTTCAGTGGGGAAAGGAGAGGGGACAATGAAGGTAACTATGAGCTGAGCATGCAAGAAAATTTCAAGTGGAAGAAATACATGTGTTGTCTTAACAGTTCTGGAGAAAAATCCTTTGCTTGTGAGACAACATTTAAACTCCAGCCCTTCAGAATTAACTGTTAGCCTTCATAAGTCTAACCATTTTGTTTTGTTTTGTACAACCCCATATTTAAGGCATGTGTTACCCCCCTGGGTTTACACTCTTTCCTCGGTCCCTGCTGAGAAGCTGGCACTGTCCTTACGTCTGAGCTGATTGTCATAATTCAGCCTGCAGCTTACTCAATATTTTGCAAATTAGAAACATACAAAACCTCCAAATCTAGCAGTAAAATTGCTTTACATATTTATGGCTACTAAAAACTTCTGCTATGATTTCTTCAACACCGTATCTCGCTGCTCAAGTGAGAGACTGAGGTACGTGGGCACTGGTGAGGCTATCCAGAGTCACCTGGACAACAGGAGGAAACAGGGGAACCATCCCACTGGCCAGATGATCATACAGGATGGTTCATCCTGGCTCAGCAGAGTGACCCAGTGAAACAGGACAGTCCATACAGACCCAAGGAAAGCCAGGCAGGATCCTACTGCTATTTATTAAAAAGAATCCCGTGCTACCTCAGTAAACTTGTCTCAGGCGTCCAGTGTCAGATAAAAGTGACATGAAAGCATTTCTCCTCGCTGCATTCAGAGCTCCCCGTGTCCCATGGTGGGACAGTGATGGCTGACAGTGTACAGTAGTCCCCAAATTGTTCAGCAAACTATGTCATGTACAAGATAGCACAAAGAGCCTGCATTTAACAAAGTGTCTGTGGTCCTTTGAACTCGTGATGAGCTTTGTGTGCTTTCTCCTCTTTATTTTTGTCACTGCTCCAGACCCTGAGGCAGGTGGTGTAAAAAGATCAAGACAGGGTTACAAGGAGCACCAGATGCTTGGTTTGAGGGGTGAGAGAGATGAACAGACATTTGCTACTGCAGCTGATCCAAGTATGATCCCATGACACAAGGATTTCAGACAGGCCCTTCACCACGCATGGTAGAAGAAAGGAACCCCTTTGCCTGCACAGCTCTTTCCTGTATTTCCACATGAGGACAGAAAAACACAAACACTGCCTCAAGAATACCTGTCCTTCCCTGAGAATCCTGTAGCAAGTTGTACACATCAAGGAGAGCACACAGAAAAGAGATTCACCTAAAATCACAGAACAGAAGAGGGTGAGGCACCCAACACTGCAGTGCTGATGCCAGCTCCAGCCAGCTCTGCAGCAGAAAACAGAGTTCCCTTGGGGGAAGCATCACTGGTCAGACTGACAAACCCTTCTCACCCTCCCTGCAAAAACCAGGTTCCTTCCAAAGGCCCATTGAGTACACACACGTGTGCCTTCCACATCAGGCATTCAGAAAGAATCAGGGCCTTTGAAGGAAGAGTTTGGAAGGATGAGTGAGAGGGATATGGCACACATCTTTCAAACTGCTGCTGTAATTAAAGCATCCCAGTTCAACTTAAGGATGTTCAACTGCATCTACAGGTGAAGCTTCCAGCTTCATTTTCATTCCCTCTTAATTGTTTGATCACCTTTCCAGCCAGCCTGAACAAACAGCTACTATGGCTAATCTGGAATGAATTATTCAGAAGACCTTTCTCCCCATCCAGGAGAATGAAAAATGTCCTCATTTCAAGACATTTTTCTAGAGGATGTAAAAGCTTTTCTAAGGTGAGATATTCTTCCTTGACACTCCTTCTCTGCCTCTAAAGACAGTCCAGCTGCAGCATCCCAGATGTCAATGCAATGGATTTCACATTATCAGCAGGTAAGCCAGTGAGCTGATACATTCTGTATCAGAAACATGATCAGCCTGAAGGTCAAATAACTTACTGTCAGCATAAACAGAATTACTCTAATAGGCCCATCTAACTTTGTTGGCCTGAGTTGTAAATGGCCTCAAAGAAAAACAACTCCCAGTGCACAGAAAGGTGTGTGGGTAAGGGCTCAATGAAATGGGTGCAGCAGCTGATTTCTTCAATTTCAGATGCAGAAGAGACATGGATTAAAGAAAATGCTTGGATTGCAACTACTGTGAATTTAGGAAAAGCCAGCCTAAAGCTATCAATCATATGGTATCCCTGTCTTTGCCATGGATCTCCCAGAAGCCACAACAGATTTTGCTTTCTCTTTTCTCTTTGGTTTGTTTTTTGCTTTTTTTTCAGAGAATCTGTGTGTGTTAGATGCCTGAGATGAAACATGAAAGGCTGTGGTTATCAGTGGGGCCATGTGCCCCACACCTAAGAACACTGAGGAGATGCTGTGGTGCAGTGCCTCAGGAACACAGACCTTCAGCTGGGACACACCAGAGTTAAGGGCTGCCCTTCCCTTCCCCCTGCCTCTGCCTCCCGGTGCAGTAATTCTCATTTCAGAAGGCTGTGGCAAGGGTTAGCTCACGGATTTTTTTTTTTGAGGAACACTGAGTCATGAGACTTTTCACGTCAGAAAAATGTCCAAGTCCAAATGTCAGCCTCAGACTCCATGCAAGCTCACTCCAACGCAGGGAACACGCAGAGGAGCAGCCTTTCTGTCCTGAAGCCCTCAGCGTGGCAGAGCAGCAGGAGCAGAGGCACACGCAGGCTCTGACGCTCGCACACCCACCGAGGGGCACTGCCTTCCTTCAGCTGCCATTTTTTTCCAACTTTGACAAACCTTCCTCGGGATGCTATTTTACGTTTTTCCCCCGGAACCCGCAGAAACGGCAGCGCGAGGCAATTGAACTGGCGTTCAATCTCCTCTGATAACAGGTTATCTGCACAGCAGCCTGCAGGTCGGGCCTCCCATAATGAGAGATGCCTGGCAGTTGACTGAAAGCTGATTCCTGTCAGAAGCTATTTTCTCTCCGAGACAGAGGAGACATTGTGCCCCTTGGTGCTTGAGTGTGGCCCTGGCTACTGCCAAAAGACCACCTTTTTTTTTTTTTTCTTCGCTGAGACAAAACAGCATCCCCCTGCTGTCAGCTCTATCTGGAGCTGCTGAAAGGAGATGTATAAGCCCAGTAATGCTGCTGAGGAGATAACTGTCAAACAGCATGAAAAACGCTGCCTATCTACCGGGCGGAGGAACTGAAGCACCGTGGAGGCTACAACTCAATGCTCAACAGTTCTTGGCATCTGTGAGGTCTCTTTCTTAGTTGCTTTTTAATACCCTGGTGAAAGAAAACACTGTATGCACCATTTGGATGCAGAACCTACTTCTACTCACCAAAGACTCCGGGAGCTGGTCAAGAGGGTGGCTCCTGGAGATGGGGAAACCAGCATTGTCCTCCTTGAAAGGGGAAGGAGAAGAGGCAGACCCTGCGGTGCAGGGTGTGAATGTGAACTGGATTTTAACCTGGTTTGTAGTGCTGGGTCATCAAGAAAGACAACTGGACCCAAAGACAACTAGAGATGTGTGTCAGAGGCAGAGGAACAACACTGCACTGCTGAGGAGTTGTGTTTGCTACCAAAGGCTTCTCCCACTGCACATCCACCCAAAACTGTTCACTAAGCACTTTGCACTGACTCCAGAACAGAAGCTGTCAGTGAAGCATACACAAAAATCTGAGAAGTAGTTTTAAAAAAAGATCAAATACAGTACGGATGACCATTAGAAAATGGTATACTGCTATTTGCAATTATACATCAGAAACAGGTAAGCTCATGTCTTCCTCCCAGGCACTGCCTGCAAGCTGCAGCTGTCAGGAACTAATCCCCACCTTATTCCACCTAATGGCACCTTCTGGGGCAGAGGTTTATCAGGGTGGGCTCCAAAATTATCTTCAGTTGCCATCAGGAGCTAAGTACACTTACGTGATCCCCATCTCCTTGGTTCAGAGATTGCAGCTGGTCAGTCAAGGTGTTTATCCAAACCCCCTGCACTTCAGCAACTTGGAAAGGCAGAAACCAACCCACAACACACACAAGGGTATGAGCAACAGCAGGCAAGAGGAGTTAAGCAAAACAACACCTCCACCCCAATTAAAAAATTTAAAACTCCTTTCCATCGGACTGAAAGTATGAAGGTAATGAAGTGACACAAAACACAATGAAGAGAAGGCAGATTCCTCACTGTAAGAAAAGGACTGTAATGTCCAGAACTTTAAACTGCTGAATACAAGAGCAAGGTGGATTAGTCCAGGTTTGATTCTGTTACCCTCCAACAAAACTCTGTGCAAAATCAGTGCCATTAGGATGACGCAAAATCAAGTTCAAAAGTATTAGTTGGCAAAGGGGTTTTGCTCTCAAAAGCCTTTTTTGCTCCAAAAAGCCCTTTTTGCACCCAAAAGCTTTTGTCAGGTTTTCTTATGCAGCTTATGGCAGGGAGCTCACCAGTGTCACAGGCACTTGTCTTCCTTATGAAAGACAGTCTTTTTTCAGAATGGGGGGATTTGCACAGACTCCAGATTCTCAAATTACTTGGAGGTTTACTCTGTAACTTTTTATTCTCCACTGGGAATGCTTTGTCCTCAGCTTCTCCTGATGCTCTCACTGTGTGATCCCCACTGTCCCAGACAGGCTTTGCCCCCAGTTTGGGTGCAGGTACAACATGGAAGACAGACACACAAATCAAGAGTAATGCCTGCAGTAATCCCTACCACTCTCTTAGGGCTTAACTCCATGTATTACAAAATTAACTTGGCGACTCACAGTCAGCCCAGTGCATCCTTGTGGGCATTTTCTGAATGAGAGCTTTGACAAAAAAAAAATTAGTTAAATATTTAGGTGTCAGACAGGCATTTCAAGTGCAGCTGCAGTCATAAGCACAATTACTCTTCACTATATACAATGGAACAGTTCTGTGACATTGCACTAACATACAGTGAGGACTCAAGAAGCAATTACCACCACATGAAGTCTTCAGATGTCATTACTCCTGCCCTGGCTGGTCAGAAGCCTTGTGGATGAGCACCAGGCTGGATGTGTGTGGACGTATCTCCTCAGAGGCACATGTGTCCTCAAGCCTACAGGCATCCTTTGCCATTAACAGAGTTTCGTCAAGCTAAAAGGTTTGGAGAGGAAAGATTCCACCAGATGTTTTAACCCAGCCACTGAGTCACATTTGGAAACTCCTACAAAGAAAGTGCAAATTGAAATCAGAATGTCGTGGGGACAGAGCACGCGATAGAAGTGCTGCTTAAACCATCACGACACAGACCTCAATCTGCAAAGTGATTAATCAGATACCTTCTTTTTGTTTTCATAAATGATAAGTAAATCCACTCAGTTTATACGAATTGTGCCTGCAGGGATTCCTTCTTCCTCACCCTTGTGCTAACTCTGGGATGGCAGCACGCCAGAAACGAGCAAATACTCAAATACTCACATTTTTTAATTATGTCAACTTGTATGTTTATTTCTTTTCTTGGGGAAAAAAAAATCAGTCTAGAAGGAATGGCTGGTTTCACTATTTAGTTCTACTCTTCCGGCACTTAACCACAGTATCACTATCAAAGCAGCCCTTGATAAGCAAAATACAAACTCTCCCCCTTACTGACCAAAAAGAACAATCTTCACTCACAGTGTCTAAGAAGTGGCTTAAACTACAGATTTTTATATGCTTGCACACCTAGCAGTATAAGAAGCCACTTCAGAGCTTATCAGCTGCAATAAGGAGAGCAGAACTTTAGGGCTTTGGTGTTAAGACTTGGATATTAGCCATTAGAAAGCTTGGACCAGACTGAGAAATGCCTCTGACATCACTGTGTAAAATATCACATTGTTCCAAGCAGTGGCAAAGGGCTGCAAATAGACTGAGAAAAGCCCCTTATGTTCTTCAAGGTTCCTGGAGACTCCTGACCCAGAGCTTTTACTGCCACAGATTAAGGAATGAGGACTCATTCTGGGTTGGTAAATCCAGTCCTCTCTCCATAAACTCCCCATCACTGTGTAACAAGTACAAAAGTCATCGTTGAGACTTGGCTTCTGAAAGAGACAGACCCAACACCAGCTCTCCGTGGTGCCTCCAGCCCATAGGTGCTGGGCACTGCTACATTACAATGTGCATCGTTCCATGTCAGCCCCTTATTCACCCCTCACAACACTGATAACCATCCAAAAGGCTGGCCCAGCTATGGAAAGAGCCACTATATTCTACTAGTGATGAAAAAATAATAAAACACAAATCCCTGCTGAATTAAAAAAATTTCTTCCTATGTGAGATTGAAGGCAAAACTAATGAGCACCGCAGCAAGCTCAACAGTTGAGCATTTTTCTTCAACT
This sequence comes from Florisuga fusca, assembly GCA_038090715.1. Classification (NCBI taxonomy): domain Eukaryota; kingdom Metazoa; phylum Chordata; class Aves; order Apodiformes; family Trochilidae; genus Florisuga; species Florisuga fusca. Next base: position 2,935,822 of record JAAWXA010000039.1, read on the forward strand.
GCAAACCCTTTGAGCAAAGAGGCCATAAATTGTTCAATAATCAGAAGAATCCACTTTTTAACAGAGGCAACTCTGCCAGACTGGGTGACTTTGATCAGAAATATTATTGAAGAGAGGAGAAACCTGAACGTGTGAATTAATGACTCTCTGAGCTTCGTGGCTGAGTCAGGAAGCTCTGCTATTTAGCTAAAGCCCCGTGATATGTATGGGGAGAGTGTTATCTAAACCACTAGGACGACTATAAAATATCTTAACAGCTTCTGCTGCTTAGCTGGAAGCAGGGCTCCCCTAGTATCTAATATGAAACAAGTGGTCCAGCCTGTGAAAGGCAGCTCTATATTCAGAGGCCACAGCGGCTGGAAGCTATGGGGTCGTCTCAGAAGCTCTCAATTGTTTTTAAATTCTGTTTTTACAAGGAGCGTGAGATTTATAGGCTCTTGAGGGGAAGAAAATGATGTAACTTGAGTAAATCAACAGGCCATTTATTCCTGGCCCTGTTTCCTCTCTGTCACTGAGCTCTGGAACTAGCCCCCAAGCACTCCCTCTTCAAAACAAGAGGCAGCCCCAACTGCAGACATCTTGCAGGGACACTTAAAGGCACAGCTCCTTTTTCCTTTGGTGCTGGGCTGAGGGGGGGCCAGTCCTTACCCTGGGCTCTGAGCCCCCGCCGTGTGACCACTGCCTGAGGCAGCTGTGAGTCCCCCCACAGAAACCCCAACCTTGCAGCTACTTGTTGCACTTCCAAACTTGACATCTGCCTGCAGAGAGCCAGCATGGGCAGCTCTGCTCCATCCAAAGGCACACACACACCTCTGTCACCATCAGAGGGTACACCCCAACACTCTGAGCTGCCTGCTGAGAACGTTTCCCACAGCAGTGCACTGAGCAGGAACGAGCTCAGGAACAGAGGGCTGGGGGGGGCTGGAGAGAGGAGGTGGATTTTTTTCCCCTCTTGCATTCTGGTTCTCTAATGATAATGGATTAGCTCATTATAAACAATTTCCAAACTGCTCCTAAACCTTCAGCTTAGTTTAATTGCTGCTCAGTGACCACTGGCTCATGAAGGGATGTCTGCTGACCAGCAACACAACTTTGGAAGTGAGGAAAAGAGGGATGATTTTCCTTCCAAGGCACTTTAATTTGGCTAAAATTGCTTTTTGCCTATAGTCAGTGGATGACCTCCAGCCACCAGGACCAGCTCAGCACAGGCTCAGCACTCATCAGAAGGCACAGGGACACAGAGGGACAGCTGTTTACCCTGCTGCTGGTGCCTCTCCTCCGAGGGCCACCTTCCTCCTAGGACATGTCCCCTTCCAAGGAGCAGTGGTGCAGTGCAGAGGTGATCCCAAGGGCCTGCTGGGATTTCCTCGGGATGCTTCCCAGATGACACTGTGACTCCAGGGCTCCTGAGGAGTGGGAAGTGTGGCCTAAGGCTGCTCCCCACTGCAAGTGGTCCCTGCAGCCCGTGCTGGGTGCAGGGTGCTGGGCTCCACGCCTGGGGACAGGGTGTCTGCACAGGCTCAGCATAGCAAAGCCCTGGGGGAGGTTTGGTACAGGAGCATGTGTCTGATAATGACTTATTTCACAGAACAAACTCTGAATGGCTGAAAATCCTGCTCTAAACCCAGGTATGCCTACAGGCTCCAAATTAGAAGAACATTTTAACCTTTGCACTCTTCAAATTTCAAGCCTTGTTACCATCCCCTAATCTGCTCCCTTAACCTTGACCAGAGAAGGAGATTTTTATTATAAGCACCATTTGATGGATATATGCTGTAAATAGAAGACCTTTACTCCCCCAGCTCTTCTTTTTCAATTCTCTGCATATGCAACAGAGCAAAAAACTTTTGTTTCCTGCTGACACACAGCTGCCTTCAAGTTGCTGCTACAGCAAGCAGGGCAATTTTACCTCTCAGGTCAGCTAGCCAGGTTGACCCCTCACCTTTGACAGTGATCTTTATCTAGACTCCATCTTAATTATTTATCTCAGGAAGGTCAGAAAGAAAATGCCTCTCTCAGGACCCCCACTGCTTCAGCAGTAGAACTTGTTAAAATGCAAGTTCTTTGAGGATCGTAATTCAACCAAGCCAGCTAAGAAACTGCATCACTTTTGCATCACTTTTATAACAATGAGGAAATGCTGATGTTTAGAAAATGGCTTTCAGCTCACAATTGTCAGTCTTAACTCTAGCAACCGAGAAGCTTTGAGCATAAAACTCTAAGACTCAGAAGGGCTAGTAGATCCTTGCTAACAAGAACATAACAATTTTACATAATTTTGAAACCCATTAAAATATTTTGGCTAGAAGATTAGAAGTTCAGCAAAGAAAAAATGCTCAGATACAATAAAATCTGAAAACTCCCAGAAAATACAGGTAAGACTCATCTAAAGAATTTTTCAGGAACTTCAGCAGTGTTAGACCTGTAAGAGTTGTAAGTGAAGTTTTAATGAAGTTATTAAACATGGAATACTTTGTCTTCCTTGCACAGCATTTCACAGCACAATTTAAGAAAAGCCACACACACAATGCGAGGAAGAAAAAGAAAAAAAAAAAAAAAAAAAGCTTGTAGTAAAAAACTGGGGTATAATTTTCTTCAATCAACTCCAGCTCATGACTGCAATTACCCCAAATCTTTCCGAACCTTGCTGTGATACACCAGGGACAGGTCTTGGAGCCTCGGTGGGTGGCAACCTTTCATCTGCCTCTCAAACTGTTCTTTATTGTAAGGTTTCAAATTAGTGCTAGCAGCAATGAGCAAATTTGATAATTCGATCTCAAATTAGTTAATGTAATGTGCCAGGAACCACTAACTAAAGCATTGCAAAGATGAAAATGTATCTTTCCAGACTCAGGATGCAAAGTTAACCAGCCTGACATTTCATATTTGAAACGTTAAAACAAATTTTTTCTTTAAATCCCCTCCCTCTCTTTCCCCACTGTGTATTTTTCTCATTCTGTGTGGAAAAAACATACTATAAACACATGAGGCACACATTCTTCTGCGATACTACATAAATTCTGTCTGACCCAGATAGCTGTGAATTGGGTGGAAATCATTAGGATCGTATGTACTGATTGAGCCTTTGTAGATAGTAAAGCTAACTGGGGATATGTTTCCATGGCAGCTTTCAATGAAATGAGCCAGTGCTTCACATTTCAGATCCTTATCTACAGTTTACCCGAACTCATTTGTTCTGGAAATCAAGATGAAATATTTAACAAAAAACCATAGAGTTTTCCAGTGGTCATTGGTTTTGACAGGTTGGGACCATGAAGGCCCTTCGTTGCACCTCGGTGGTTTTGCTTCTCGTTAAAGATGAAGCCAGAGAGACCAGGTCTGATCTTCACTTTTGTTTGTCTGGGAAGAACAACCTCTCCTCTGTCTATATAGTCACTTTTTTCAAGATAAGACTCCTCTCTGAAACCATCTCTGGATTTCTGCTGGTTTGAAATTCCTCTTTCTTTCAGTTCAAAATACCCATGAAAATTGACTGAAGCTGTGATTAGTTTCAGCCTCCTGAATTGGACCTTTCTGGTGAATAACCAGTTTTTAACATGAAAAAAGCTGTCATAGTCTGGACTACCTGCACGTCTGTCTGCACTAGAGGAGCACAAGAACTGTAATAAAACCTCCCAAACACTTAACACAGATACTCCTAGCTCAGCTAACACAGGAAGCTTCAGGTCTTCCCCAGGCATTACTCTGCTCTACATACAGGTTGCTGTCTATGCTAGATTTGTATTTACTTTAATACTTTTTGCTCTGATTTACTCTAAGACTTTTATTTTAATAGGACAAATTATGTCTGAACTTAGATAAAACTCAAACACACGGAGACAAGTTGAGGATCCGCCCAGGAAAACTGACTGCCCATACAAAATCTGCTTCATGTGTTGTTTGGTTTATTTCCTTTTTGGTTTTGGCTAAGATGGAAAGATACTTGCTGGAGGGGAAAAAAGTGAATGGACCCAAAATTCATAAAACAGCAGTCCTACAGACACGGGGGAGCAAATGCCTGCAAGGCATGACCCAGCCTCCCCTTTCCCAGGGGAATGCTTGTGTGCAGTGCAACTACCTGCAGTGCTCGGCTGCTGGGCAGTTTGTTTTAAACTATGAGAAGCTGTGAAGCAAATTCTGGAAGTTAAAATGGAATGAAGGACTGGAAAGAGTTTGAAAAGCGAGCCTGTTGTGCTGGACTCCACACCTCAGCCAGAGCTGAAAGGCCTCCAGCTCGGAGCCGAGTGACAGATGATTCTGCCCTGAAATGTTTTACAACGGAACAGAAGACGTTCTTTATCTGTGTGGTCTGAGCTCATTTACTCCAGGAGAAATCTCCAGCTCCTGGCTGACTGAAAGCCAGGTCTTGTTCTCCCATCTGATGGATGAATGGAATTTAGAAGTTTGATACTGTCCCCTGAGATGTCATTTAAATCCACAGATACATTCAGCCAGCAGGTAAAGTTATAATGTCATTCCACAGACTCATCTCTCCAGCTCCCCACCCCCTTCTCCTTGCCCACAAGCCTGTCTTCACTTTTCTTGCTGCTAGAAATTGCAGCACCTCTAAAGGAATGATCATATTTTCTTTCTTTGGAGATCTCTGTCTGGTTTTGTATGTTTTGCTGTGAAAGGATACAAGCAAGCTCACACACACACACAGAGCTTCTTAATCACCTGGGGAGTAAAACCAGCTATGGCAACCCAATTGCTTTGTTATTTTTAAGCTATATAAACAAAGATGGACAAGTAAGAGTTACTGCCACTTCTTGCTGCAAAGTTGTACTTGTGTAAGCTACAGAATGTCAGCTTGCCCCGTGCCTTCTGCAAGGTGGGGAAAACACCAGCCAGTTAGTACCTTGGACTGGCAGAACCAGCATTGCTTCATGGCAAATCAACCCATCTTCTTGAAATTCAAACATAAACCCCAAGCTCTATCCTAATCTTCTGCAAAGTATTTACAGCAATATTTTCCTTGTTCCACTGCTGCTGCAGATTCAAAACTTGGAAAGCAAAAGAATTCAGCAAAGCAGTAGCAGAACAGAAGCAAGTCCTTTTTTTTTTTTTTTGGAGCAAATGACTCATTTGCTGTATTGACAACCAGAGATCCTTCTCCAGAGCAGGCTGTGCTCTCGGGTAACTGCTGTTGAACTTGACACAAAACAAATTCTTCCCATTATAGGAACATATAGAACATAAGGTCTATTGCCTCCTATCACCCACCAAAGATGTGTGCCCATCCAGTCCATCCCGAATCAGAGAGCTCCAAGCCTGCACATTTCCCTGGGTCTGAGGTTACCTCTGCCTGATCACAAAAAGGGCTCCAAGACAGTCGGAGCTGCTACTGTTGTAATGCATCCAAGATGAATAGCAGAAAAGCCTGAAACAAAACCCAAGCTTCCTGTCCCATGTGTCTGCCAGACTGCTGGTAAAAGGTCAGGGGCATCCTCACTGCAGACTGGTAATTGCAAAAAATGAAGGAGGTGAACCCTAAGCAGCAGATCAAAGGAGGAGAGGAAGGGAGAGGATTTTACAGGGAACAGACTGACGACAGGGGCAAAACATCAGGGGGAAAAATGGCTTGTAATAGAAAAAAAGCCAGTATAATTAGTATTGCCTCCTCCACGAATCAGGCAGGTACCAAGCAAAACTTAGCAGATAACTGAATATAATGATTGCTGGCCAGCCCTTCATTCCTCTAAACGCACAACGTGATGATGTTTTATTTGGGTAATTTGTCTCTGTAAGTCCTACTAGCCAGTCGTGCACAAGTGCTGGAAAACTTGCAGTTACTGGGGAAAACCAAAACTGCAGCAGGATCAGAATCTTCACAGTCCTCAGAACACTCAGTACACACAAGAAATGAGAGACCAAGAGTTTGCTAGGACACCCCCAGGCAACTGTCACCGCACAGACCCTAACCCAACCCTGTCTGCACCCCAGCAGCCCCTCTGCTGCCCGCTCCTGGGAGCCAGGGGAAGAGTGGGAGAGCAGTGAAGGTTTTCCCTCTCTCCATGCAGGTACAGGATGGCTGGGAGAGCTAATGCTGCCCAGACATGTGAGAGGGAATTCTCTTCCTTCCAGGCCTGTGTATTTAATCAACTAATCCATTAACGACATTTCCTATTTAGAGGATCAAGATTATGCAACTAAACAATATTTTGCAACCAACACGGATAATAAATCATGCCTTTGGAAGTGCTAATGGTGCTCACATTCATTCCCATTAATACTTCCTGGGTTTGAAAGCTGGGCTGATTCCAGAGATAATGTATTACAAACTTTCCCGCTGAAGGATTTGGGTTCCTCTAGGCTTGATTCCAGTTATAACTGGCAGCTAATACTTTCACACATTCACAAATCCCTAACTCCTCCCCAAGAGCAGAAGAGAGTGGGGAGGTTTTGGCTTGGATCAGCAGATTTCGGAGTGTTCCAGCAGTGGCTGGGAAGTGATGCAGTCCTCTTTAAACACCAGGCTCTATCAGCCAGAGCTCTTCACAAATACATTTCCTCACCTGCTCAGACACCCAGGTGTACACATCTGCACACCTCTGTAATGCTCTGCACAGGACTCAGAGTTAATGTACAGAAACCCAGCATTTTCCTTCATCTGGAAAATTCCCAGCATCTAGAGTGCCTCTAGATGACTCTAAACAATATCCCTCTGTAACTAACCAAGCTGCTCACAAAAATCACAACTGTGTAACACTCAAGAAATGCTTGTGACAGACACGAATACTAATGTGAAATGGCCATGGACTGTGATTTCATCTGTCCCCAGAAGAAAGCTTTACAGATGGCATCCCATCATCACACACACCACCAAGCACACTCAGAAGAAACTCAGACCTCGGAGCATCACTCAGTGATCATCAGATGCACCAAGGAAACTCTATCATAGTTTATGGAAAGGATATTGTTTCATAACAACCTGAAAAAACTCCTTCAGTTTTCCACATGCAGTCTTTACTTTCTGCAATACATGTTAGCATACATTGTGCATTGTAAAATACTTCTCCAGTGGAACTGACAACACCTATATCCAAGACCCTCAAGCACCTTTTAGAAGCTATTTCTACAAATGTGGAACCTCATAACAGCAATAAAAGGAAAATATTGTTGCAGCCAAAATAAATGTCTATCTGGAACATATTTAAAAAGCATCGGAATATTTGTGTTAAGTTTGAAACATGAGCCTTCACAGAAGAACAGCTTGACTGTTGAGAGATATCAAGGGCAGGATAAATTTATAAAGACCTCAGAGCTGATTTGTCTATTTAAAGGCAGTGCTCAGTAAGGTAACAGTCCAAATTCTGATTCTTTTGCAGTCAAATCTGAATCCTCTTCTACCCTCTCTCCAGTTGGTCACAAAGCATGAAACCCAAACCAACAGCTATAAAAAAGCCTCAGCAGTGGGTATGTTGATCAGATCACTACAGACCCCAGTGTATGCTGCTCCCCAGGTCAGCTAGCTGGAAGCAGACAAAAGCCTTCACGTGTCATCCAAGGAACAGGGACAGGGGATGTGAGATCCCAACAAGGATGTGCAAAACTACTCACAATTCAAGGAAAAGTGCATGAGAAAACTGCACTTTCAAGGTTCCACTAAAACAAGACCAGGATTAAACTTGCATTTTTATTAAGGAAAAAAAGTAAAAAACTCTGTCCCAGTTGTAGTCACTTTACATCTGCCTAATGAGGTCAGAAACAAGTATTTGGGTCTGTGCAAGGGCCAGTGAGATTCAGTCCAGAAACTCTCTCATCTTCCATCCCAAAGGTGACAGTCCCACTGTGCACTAGGCAGTATTTCTCAGGTCACTCTGCCTTTGGGTGTGCAGTCAGGTATGGCAGTGAAGTTCAGCAGCAGGAATGGGGCAGACAGCAGGATAATATCTCCTTAACACAGTGAAATACGTGTGCTCTGGAAGCAGCCCTTGAGTGTGCTCCCCCACACACTCACAAAAAAGGGGGTTGTGAGACATATTTAAGACTCTAACTAGTGTAACTTCAATTATTTTGTCTGCACTAATTCACACAAGGATCCAGACTACTGGCACTGCAAACTCCCTCCCTTTTTCTTTTGCTTTGAGACCCGGCACTCAGACCTGGAAACCCTTTTTACTTTATTTTTTCATTTTCCAGAAAGAATACCAGATGATAAAATAGATCAAATCTAGAATTATAATGTATGGGTTCAGGGTTTTTTTAAATAGAAACAACAATAATGCTTCTCTTAAGCTAGGAACAGTATCTAGGAACAGTGGAATGATTGTTGTAGGAGTGAATCTGGTTTTCATTAGAGGGAAGTGATGGGTCCAATTTCTGCTGGGGACTGTTTGCTTGCATCTCTTGTTTGTGTTCTGAGTTGGCAGTTAACCCTTTAACTGATGAGCAGTGGAGCCTGCCACCCAGGGCCCACCCACTCCTGCCATCCCATCCACACAGAGAAAGAGGTAAAGTCTACCCAGAACAGTATAAAATCACTCCAGGTAATGTTTGTAGCCAAGCTCAGTGGATAAGGAAGCTTTGGGCTCAAGTTGGAAGGAACTCAGAAGTCAATTATGGGCCAGAGAGCCTTTTTTACACAAAAGCAGCCAAATTCTAAACATGCATCCATCACACACATCTAGCAATCCTACAGCTGCAGACACACAAATCAAGAGCAGGCTGACTTCTGCCTCCCCAGGTGGCCCTCCAGGTGAGTCTGGCACTTGTGGAAGGTGCCACCAAGCAGGGGCAGAGCCATCAGAGCCCCAGATGAGTAGTAGAGGACAGAAGGCATGAGGGATGGCCTTCTCTGTGCTGCCTTCATGCCCCAGAAATATTCCATAGTAAGGAACTAATTAGTAGGGAGACACCAACTCAAAGCCAGTAGTGAAAACTTCTGAGTTGCTAACTTCTATTTTAATACAGTAATTTAAACAATATAATTACTCATTTCATACTAGCATGTGAGACTACTTTCACTGGTAAACTGTCATCCTGTATTCAGTCCAAGTTTCACATTCTCCAGATACAATAAAATCCCTGTTACACAATGGTAACAAATTACTGGATTAATTTAACATTTTTTATTCACAAGTTTCTATAAACTGTCAACCTTTGTAACATATTCACTACTCGGAGCTCCTGACTTTGTGCATGTTTGTGAATACTTCTTGATTTACAGATACCCTGCTCATCTCAAATTCAGTTCTTAGTCCTTGCACTGATGAAAACTCCCGGATCTGAGTAGCTAAAAATGAGTGTCTTCATTACATTTGCACAAGCAACCACACAAGTTGTGAGATTTTCCCTATATATGGGTTAATTAATTAATTAATATCAATAGTATCACATTATTTATTAATTAAAATGGGCCCCACTGCAAGCCAGGGGGCTGCTCTGTGCCCCATGGTCAGCGGCCTCTGCCCGAAGTGGGGCTCCAGGGTGTAGCCAGCACTGTCCAAACAACACCCAAAGGTCTTGGATCTCAAAAATTGCAAGATTTTTTTAGACATGCTCAGGGTCACTTTGCAAGATGTGGACCTAAGTATTCTGCTGCTGTTTTTAAGGTGTTAAAAGCAAATCAGTCCAGGGACCACACAGCAAGGTCTGCAAAATTTATCCTGCAGAGGCCAAAGCAGTGTAGTCCACCCCAGGCCCTGAAGGGAGGTACACAACCTCATTAAAAAATGGTAATCAGGTACCAGCACGCTTTCGACTGAAGGATGTTTCCAAAAGCATCCATTTTGCAAAAACCAGCCCAAAGGAATGATGGTATTTGTGGCAACATTTTCACACGTTTCAAGTTTCAGGGCAAAGTCAGCAAACCACCTGCAGCTGGTCACAAAGCCCTAAAACTTTCCTCATGGTAGTTTTATAAATAATATCTCACCTTTATATAGCCCTGTTCACACCATACCTTCCCAAACGGGCCAGTGCCAAATTTCTGTTTTGAAATATGAAACTCATGGTCTCATTTCCTTTCCAGACTGTGAATCCAGGGCAGATCAGTTGGAAAGTGTGCAAGCTCCAGCAGGGCACTAGTGAAAGCTGTAGGGCTGATCTCAGAGTTCATTCTTATGGCTTATCCTTTGTCCCATCACTGTGCTCAGAAAGCTCCGAGCCAGAGGCAGCTCCATTGTTCTGTGTGCTCCTCACAGACGCAAGCAAGCACAGACTCTGCCAAGAGGAACTTAGAGTCAAAGCCCCTTTTGCTGCAGTAAATTCAGTGCACACCCACACAGCATCCCACTGCCACGCTGAAGCATTTTCAAGATGAGAAAAAATGTGGATGAGCTACATGGAGCAAATAGGGGAAGAGGGTAAGACTATCACCAGGCTGAGCTGACACTACGGACTGCAGGTACACAGAGTGAGACCCAAAAGAAAACTGCAGTCAGCATCTGACACTAAGAATCAGAATTAGACACAACGTGTACATAGAGTCCAAGCTTTGTTTGTTGGGCTTGATCCACCTCCAGATTGCAGGGATGGAAAGGCTAAGCAGGACACACTAGGATAAAGCACTTGCTGGAAATGAGGTTCCCTGGCCTCTCCAGTTTCTCAACACACCATCTCTCCTCCCAAGCCCAACACTCTGGGCACCAGGAGGGCATAATTCACTGAAGTACTCACGGGCAAGATTTTAGATACAAAATGATAGTCTCACCTAGATGAACAACCACCTCCACTAATCTTCAACCTGCTCTGAACAGATTTGCTCTGTTGCATTGCCCTTGCCTCTACTCGTGTCCATGAAAATCAGAGGAACCATCCCCAAACCTCTGACCCCACCAATGTCACCACCATCACATCCTCAGAGCACAAATTTTATTCAATAAATAGGGGGAAAAATGACTCTGTCAAAAGGCTCCTTGGTTAGATAAATCCAAAGATATTGTTAGTCATCCACTAACCCAATACATACAGAATGTAAAGAAGATTAAAAGAAACTGTCACCACCTATTGCTAAAATTGTTCTCAATCCTTCTGTCTCAGCCAGTCTGCATTTCACCACTTCTTTGGAAAAGGTTATCTTGGAAGGAAAATCCTGCTCTTCCTTCACTTAGAGGGAAACCTCCTAGGCCTCCCCCCCTTCGACTGAACACATTTTGTAGAAGCACACCACACAGGAGCACCACGACTCTGACAGCCAGAGGCTTTTATTCCTCTGCTTGCCCTCAGCCCAGTCCCAGCCAATGTTCAGCATAACCACAGTATGTCAGGTCATAAAGTATTTCGGGTAGCACGTACGAGGTTGCATTTCCCCCTCCTCGCCCCATGCCAACACATTTCACTCTTCAAAGCAATGCATTGTATGCCTTTTCTGTTCAGATAATTCCTTGAATTACTCCAAAGATCTTTTGCTGCGCTCCATACATTTATTATAAACCAGGAGTCTGAAGCCAAAACATTAATTGCATCTTCTAGAAAGGAAAAAAACAACTACATTTAGTAATGTATTCATTAAGTGACTGATTGACACGGCCAGAAACAGGGTTTTAAATTCAAACTGTAGAGAAGGACAGAGTGCTGCGAGTTTCTAGTATTCAGCTTCAGTAATCTCACCTCTCTGTGGTTTATCTCTGCAAGTCGGATAATTTATCCTCCTCATGGCAAGACAAAAAGGGAACTTGGCAGAGGGGGCAAGACAAAAGTAGACATTTTGTAACTGCTAAGTGCTAACGTTTCTGAAGATAATTTTTGCAAAAGGTTTCTAAACAGCCCCTGTCAGCCAAGTTGTATTTTGTTATTTCAAAGTGACTGTGGGAGTCTAATCCAGTTCAAACCCTTTGTAAATTTTAATGGAAATGTTCATACACAAAGGACAAAAAAATGCTCAGCTGCTGTTAAGATATTCAGGAAATCTAAATCTAATTTGCACTCCTAATCAGCACTGCAATCTCTGCAGTGCCTGTTGTTTCTCTGTTTTCTTATTGCCTTTTCAACTGCAGTATCTATTTTATATCAAAATAGAGTTCTATATAGAGCCAGATATACAATTCTATATACAGAGCAAAATACAGCTTTCATTAAGCACAGAGGGCAAAGGGTGTTCAAAAAACACAAACCAAACCAACACAAGAATGGTATATTGCTCTAACTTTTAAGTGAGTGGAAGCTCCCCGACACCAGGACACCCACACAGACAGGACATTCAGCTGCTCCCAGTGTCCCAACCCAGGGACACTGGTGCTTCCCAGCAGCACTAACAATGACCAGAAGAAATCCTAGGAAAGAAAAGTGCACGCTTGATGTTTAAAGAGAATCAGATGCTTACAGGTATAAAAGAAACACAATTATCTTGCTGAAAGACAGACAACTGGCTGTCCCCGTTCTGCAGATAGGAACTGAGGTGGAGGGAAGGACCACAACCCAGCAGTGTCAGGAAACCCAAGAGTCCTGACCGACAGTACTTTGCTCTAACTGCCTAATTTGAGTCTTCAGAAATTTTTGGCCTCGCTAATTATGGATAATCCTACAAAAAATGAAGTTCATCAGGAACAAACAGAGGACCTCCTTCACTGCCCAGCCTGGAAGGTGAAGCAGACTGCAGTATGGATTAGAAGACCTTAACAAGGCATTCCTTTCCTGTTCAAGGTTTTAATACACTACCAGCTTTATCAGAGGTATACCAGAGGTATTTCTACCAGAGGTATTTCTAACTTCTGATGCTTTTTTGCCAGCAACAGAGCAAACTTAAGCAGCAGCTGTAATTGTCTTAAAACTGCTATTTAGTACAACAATCCCAGAGTAGGAAAGCACTCAAATGGATGAGGCCTGAATGTGGTCATTCAAATTCAAGCAGCTGTTCAGAGACCCCGAAGTCAGAACTAGACTTGGACATCTCTGCCTGATCCCTGAAGCCCTCTAATATTTCCTCCCTTCTACATTTTGTTATAGGGCTCAAGGCCTTAGAACACAGTGCCCTGTTGTGCACAGTAACAAATCCCTACTTAAGTTGAACAGTTTTCATATGCTTTATAGACTTCCACTGACTTGAGCTGGAGAAGATATAAAGTGAAATTAATCTCTGTATTAAAACACTGGCTTACATTTTGGAATGAGAACATGTTTTGAAGGAGAATTTATTTTTTCATTTCGAGCAGGGTAAATGTAAATGCATCAATTCTATAACACAAAACCACTTGGGAAGTGTGAAATTCACTCATGCCATCTCCCTCAGGAATGGATTTTAACAAATTCCTAACAAAAGGATGTAAGTTGTTCAAACATCCTCAGCTGGTTCCAACCCTAGACACCCTGCTCCAGAGATTTCTGCAGCACCATTAGGAAAGAGCTTGCTGAGTACTTTGGAGCTGCCTTCTACGTGTCTCCTCATTCTGCAAAGACACAGACATCTTAAAACGAGCTGGCATGTGCAATACTGAGACTGAGGGGTTATGGTATGGTATGAAAATTAATATATTCCTTAAATAAATACATATATAAAAGCCTATACACAAAACAGACCTTTTGCACAGTCCTTGCATGAACAGAAATACTTCAGGACTATGTCCTGCTGCATTTTGGGGAAAGAGCCACAGTTCTTAGGGCTACTTCAAAAATGTAACACGTAGGAGGGAGTTTAAGGTTAAATTATTGTATGTGAAATGCATCAAGAGAGATATTAAATGCCTGCTTGCAAGGTGACCCTTAGTGATCACAGAGAGCGTGCTGCCAAGATGGGACAACCCCTCTGGATGTGGCAGCAGGCTGCCTGCTCCAACCAGGGATGACCTGCCCTGAGAGCAACAGGAACTTCCCCACGTGGGGATTATACTGAGTCACTGCTGTCCTCTCCCTGCAGAGCTCAGGAGGAAAAAGAAAGCCTAAAAACCAAACAGAGTCCAGACTAAACAAAAGGAAGAGGGGGAAAGTCCTACTGCATTTCTCTAGGAAACAGGTCAACTGTATTTGCTGGAAAGAAAAGCTACACAGTTCCTCCAATTTTAGGGAAACCTTTCTCAGTGAAAATAAAGGTCCAAACACTCAGAGAATAACAATGGAGCACACTGTGGTGTTTTGGTCTAATGCAGATCTGTATATAATCTTTCCAGAATTTTTAATTTATTTATTATCTGTTCACCTTGTACTGAGATTCCCAGAGGAATATGGTAAATAGAAAGCCTGCTCAACAGGTTAGCCCAACTTAGACACCACACCTAAGGATGGGACCACCTCTGGTCGGGCTCTAGCTTGGGTTAACAGCTAAGATTCACATTTTTAAAGCCCCATGAGAAATAATCACAGCTCTTAACAGGAAGGAAGTGGATGAGAAAGATGGAGAGTCTAAAGCAATTGGTGCTCACGTGGCCAAGGTCCATGTGCACAGTATTTCTTTAAAAATATCAACAAGCCCTTTGAAAACAAGTCCCTAATATCACTAGAGACAAAGAGTTCCCCCAACTAAACACTATTCATGAATTTACCTCAAGTGCATTCCCATGTAATCACCAGCTCGTGGCTTATACCCCTTGATCTCTTTATTTATAAAGTAATCATGGAATTATATTTAAAGAGCAGAACCACAGTTCAGCACCTGTGATGAGTTTGCACTCCAAGGTTGGCCCTGGTAATACTGCACCTCCTGCTAATGCCTTGTCCTGCTTCCCAGCTGGATGAATCGCTCACAGGCACCAACACTGCTTGAGCCACAAACCATCATCAAATCCAGTGTCCATGGCAGGGCTGGCAGTTTCATTATCACACTGTACAGAGGTGTGGGGCTGGGACTAAAATGTTTATGCTGTATCTAAGATGACAAATTATTTTAATTCTAAGTTATATGTTTACCCCACACACAAACCGCTTAATTTTAAAAATGGCAAAAGCTTTCTTTGAAAAAAACAAACTATTTTAGCTCTTTTGTGCCAAGAGAACTATCCCCCCACCCCCAGTGGAGGGCACAAGATGACTAGATCTCAGCTGAAGCTGAGATTTTCAAATGGCTCCTGAGGAATCCAGCACAACTTCCCACCAGCTTCCCTTGACTGGGAATTCCTCCTCATGCAACCTCCAATCTGCACCCACGCTCCAGGGAGAGGGCTGCACAAACAAACCTCCCTGGGGCTGCTACCATGAAACCCACCTTCCTTCCCAGAAACACTTCAGTTATGCAAACACTTAGGAGTTCTTACTGCTCAACACCATCGTGCCATCGGATCTCAAATTCTTTCCTCAGATACTTCAGGAAGGGCCAGGGCTGCCCTCCTTGGAGGAGAAGCAGCTATGGGGGCACAACAGCACAGGACGTGCCAGAGCTCAGGCAGAAGTGTCCCCTGGCCAGCTCCAGGCTGTAGCACCAAACCAAAACCCCCCCAGGGACTGGGTAGGACACAGGAAAAGCACAGGGCTATGAACACCATGGTTTGACAAAGCAACCTCAGGACAAGCGCGACAGGAACACTCGTTCATTTCTCCATCCTCTGTTATCACGAGAAAATGTTATATAAAGTAACTCTTGTTCCTCTCCTTTATCCTCAAATTTATAACTGTCTCAGACAGTGCACTCAAGGGTGAAGGTTATTTGTGTCATACTTGCCAAGAAAGTGCCCCTTTCAACACTTAAGGAACACAGTCAAACTACAGATAAAGAAGCAGACAAAAAAGATCCTGTCTTTTTCAAGTATTATTTATCTCCTCTATGTTCTTTGTTTCCCTCACGGTGGAGATACTAGCTAGAGTAAGATTCACAGACTTAAAACCTTGAACCCGAGTGTGCAATTTGATTTCTTTCATTTGGAACTAACATCAGATGGGAATACCAAGGGTCAAACTTGAAACTCACTCTTCTGAAACGCTGAGGCGTTCTTTTTCCTAAGAAACAGGACTCAGGTTGATATTAAAAAAAAATTGTTTGATAAAACTAAGGGCAAAGTTTAATGCAAAATGCCCTATGGGAAGTTCAGCTGGGACGAATATTACTGTTTTTCCTAGCTAGGTAAAGTTTTTCAATAAGTGAAGAGGTGTTATGATAACTCCCAGTGTACTAAATACAATATTTACAGGCACAGACAGTGATTTCAGGTGCCCATGTACAGCCACCACTGCCCAAAGCATGCAGCTGCCCTGCAGAGCTGCAGGCACCAGGCACCAAAGGGTTTCAGGTGGCCAGTGTGACTGTCAGAGCACTCTGGAGTTGTCACCCTGCACGTTAGTCCTGTGCCAACCCTCTCTGGAGGGAAGGACAGACAGATGGCCTTGAGGCCTTCACAGAGGAGCAGGAGGAGCTTGTCTGCAGGATCAAGTCTCCTCTCTTTCAGTCTGCATCAGATTCACAACAAGGCATCGTTTAAGTTTACCTGAAGATCAGATAATCTTCCCCTCACACCACAGCCATTTCCAAAACAGTTCCCACTGGGGGCAGGAGGCCAGGACACGGAGGGGAGGCAGTGGTGCTGGTTTGGGAGGGCAGCCCTTTGCCCCACTGCCCGCTCGGGGGCCGGGCCCTCTCCTAATAATGCTGGTAAGACAGTTAATAAGACTCCTGATGAATGATTAGTATGGATTTCTGCACTGCTAATTTCCGTAACTATCACTCTTTGAAAGACAGCTCCAGGGATTTTGGGTCTGGGGTGCCTCTGTCTCTCCAAACACAGAGCTGCATTATATGGCACAGTTCAAATTGGCGTATCCCGTTTCACTGATCTCATGTGCGCTGCACTTTAAAATGATACAATATTTTGAAACATGCAACTACTTTACTGATACTGTCTGTGCCTAAAAGCCCTAGTGCAGCTCCAACAATGGCTCCTATCTTATTCTTTTGAAAGTAATACAAAGCCTTGGCATGTGCTTTATACTTTTTTATCCATCTCTCTGAGACCTCGTATGGAGATTCCCGTCCCGGAGCAGCGCGGGCCCCTGCTCCCACACCACACACGTGTGCCACAGCCCCTGGGGCTGCTCTGGCAGGGCTGTGTTCACTCATCCCACTCCCAAAAACACCAAAAGGTTTCCACTGAACTCTGCAAAAGGAAAAGGTGGCTCTTGATCCTGACACAGGCACCCAGGAGCACAAAGGGCTCACGGTTAGGGCCAAGCAGATGTTTTGACACTGGTCAGTTTTCTTAGCAACCTGCTGGACAGGTTTCTCATCCATTCTATTGCAAAAACAAATACATTTGAATATATTTTTCTCCATCTATCTATTAATACTCACAGGGACAACATCCTCACTCAGCTCTGATTTTGGAAGAAGCAAAGCTGAATCAATCCATCCTGTAAGTTTTTGCAAAAGTTCTTTCCAATGCTAGCGATCCCTTTCAAGCAGCATTTTCTACAGCAGCCATCATTATTATTAGGAATTTAACCTGGGATTCTGGATTAATTATTCAAAACTGCTACTGCTGAGTTTAACCAACCCTTCTGAATCCTACTAAGAATTAAAATTTAAAACAAAGTCAAACTTGCAAGGGTACTTATGCATATAGATTACAGCACAGGTGAACTACTTAGGACCCAAAGTGTATTTCATTAATTACTTATTGCCATGTTTGTACTCGGCCTGAAGAGTACTCTGTATTGGAACACAGCAGTGAAAATACCTGAAAGCTTGAGACAATGTCCAAGTTCCTGTCAGAATGGAATGTAATTAGTGCAAATTAAGCAGCATCCTGAAAAGGAGGAGGTCAGAGAGAACTGGCAGGGTCGAACTGGGTCATTACCAAGCATTCTTATAGTGAGACAAGCAGGAGGGACACCAAGTTACCTACTGCCACTACTGTCTGAACTCTGGTTCTGCACCCCAGACCTGCTTTTCCACACAGAACAGGACTGGGATCCATCAGCTGTACCAGCAGCAGCCCAAGAGCCACTTCCTAAAACTGCAAAAAAAATCAATGAAGTGCTTTTCCTCTCCTTTTTAGATTTTTGCTTTGTAAAACTGGAGAAAACAAAGAGGCTCACCAAAGCCCCATGGGCTGTTACAGCATACCTGGCAGCCATGCACTCCAATTGTTGGTCGTCCTGAACATTTTTTTATCATAATTCAGTCTTTCATGAGTTAGAGTCACAGAGGGGTAGTGAGTGTTGTACAAGATCATACTCTTGAGCACTTACTACCATGTTTAATTCACTTGCTCTAATGAAACTATTCCAAACCTCTGTTAGAGCAGTAGAATTCTGTCAAAGCAGCCGCAGTGTGGTAGTTGCTCTGGCTGAACTGGGAGCTGGGTGGGTCTGAATGCAACTGAAATAGTTGTGATGTGCAAGGCTGAAAAGGGGCTTCATGGTGGATAATCTCCCTGTCTGATTTCTGCACAAGAAGCACGAACACCAGTCTCTTCTCACAGGCCAAAGACAGCTTCTGTAAATTATTTCTTTCTGCTGTACGGGAATTCCACATCTCAGAAAAAGCTGTGGGGTGTGGGGGATGAAGGTGAGAAAGACAACTGAGCTTTTCATGCATTTCCACTCAAGTAGCTGTGCAGACCAAGACCTCAATGGTATAGACTTTTTCTTGTGTCTGACAAAACACTAAAAAACCCCTCCAGCATGACAACAAAAAATAAATATCAAAAGAACATTTGAAGAGCTCAATAAATTGATCATATTCTGCTGAACCTTCACCCTTGTAACGATAGTACCATTTAAATGCTAATGTCATTTTTAAAAAAGTCAATTACAGGAGTTTTAAAGTAATGGAGTCAGCAGTCTTGATGTAAATCTGTTATATTAATCTGCTCTGTACACTGTATCCATGGGCACTGATGCGTTCACCCCCTTTTCCCTGGAGGTAATGTTCCCTCACAGTGGTACCAGTAATTGAATCAAGTTGATACAGACACCAAAAATATTGTAAGTCTTGTAGGTAATGAAAAGCATATGTTGATAAAGCCAGTTGCTGTATTTTGGATGAAGAGCACTGACATTTGGGAAGTTCAAAATTAGAATTAACCCTTTGATGATGAAGTGACCTGCAACTGTCTTTACAAACTGCTAATTTCACTGAGAAAAACTGCTTGAAACCTGCCTTGAGACAGCTGAGACCCTTTACCTTCCATTTTTCCTGCTTATTTCCAATTAAGTTCTCTTTCCTAAAGCATAATTTTTTCAAAATTTTATCAGACTGGTTCAGAAAAAACTTAAGAGCATCAGAAAAGCACTGCTCCATTTCAGATTAATTTCTGAGCCTTTTCTACAGGCCTAACTGAAGCTGAAAAGTCACACTAAGAGATGTCTGTGTTGTGCCTTTCACTTGCAGGTAAAATAGATACAGCAGACAGCTCCAGGAGTCAGCCCCTACTCAGCAGATTTTGGGTGCTGCTCTAAACTGAATTCACTCAGATGTATCAGGCATCTGCAACCAGGGGTTTGTCACCTCTCAAACCAACTGTTACAGGAGTATTAAAATACATCAAGCCTAAGAATCCATCATAACTTTATGGAAATCAAGATGAAAATGCAAGAAAATCACAATATATTGTGATTTTTTTGCTCTCTTGCAGTGTATATATTGCTATACATGCTGTGTTGTATCCCCATTGAACACAATGCCATCTCTCAGGCTGGAAGCCTGTTACCTGTAAAGCATGGGATAAACAAATGGTGCTTAGAATAACCAAGTAAACCCAAACCAGAACAAACATATTTGGGAATATGATGTGGTTGGGAACAAACTTGCATAAACCCCAGTATTTTGCAGTTCCTAAGTCCACATGAACAATTCCAGAGTTTATCACGTTTCTGTGTCACAAATTGCTGGTTTAGGAATAGATACTGGTAATATATGTTATCTGATTGAAAAGAATTTTCACTGATTGCACTGATATGAAGAATAAAGGGAATATTTAAACACTTACACATACCTGTGCATCTGCCTACATATCTGTATTTGTGTATAGTAATTATTACCGTTTACAACCGAAGATAAAAACCCTCCTGAGTATTCCCAGACAGTAAGTGTTATAAAACACTAAACAAATACATTTTTGTAACCCGCACCACAAGTGAATGGCATTACTCTGAAACAGAAAGGGACTTCCAGAGAAAGGAAATTGTCACTGAATACATTCAAAGTTGTTCTATAAACATGTGGCTGGTTATGCTGTTAAGGAGGGGCTGGTTAATGGTTCATCAGGATTTTCCTGCTTCTGCCCCTTGTGAATTCATTTTCAAATTCAGATCTAATAAAATTTTAGTAAATGTCACACAGACACCACGGAAATATTTCCAGTGTCATTATAAATCTGAACAGTTTGGGACAGGGCACTCAGTTATTTGGTGAGCTAAGGGCCTTATTCTGCTGAGGTTCAGGGGTTAAGGGGATCCACACAGCACTGAAACAAGGTTCAGGCAGCCCCCAGTTAACCACAAATTCAGAACACACCTAACAACATCTCAACATTCTCCAGACCTGGAACTTTTTCCAAAATGTTGCAGTCTCTAATCTCAAGAAATCTCTCTATCTCAAGAAATTAATTTAGAATTTCAGAAAGGTTTTGTTACTACCAAAGCCACTTGTTACCTGCCCTGCAGCCTCTTCCCCCTGCATGCAGGGAGCAGGGGGATGGCAGACTCTGGCCTCACCACATGGTACCATCTCTCCTCTCAGAGACACCCCCAACACAGGAAGGAATACATGATCATACAACAAAGAAAAAAATTCCACGTTAGTGAGGTTGCCAAATTCTTAGTGCTGGTATGCAAAAAGTGGTGCTTTTTCAACAGTGTTTGGAATAGTTTAATAAATTGACTTACAAGGCAATATTCAGCTACTTCCTCAGAAATCTTCTATTAAATCCTTTTGCTGCTTTGGCAAAATTGAAAATCACCATTCTGGCACAAAACTGAAGTATTTTAGTACTAAAAGCATCACAGGTCTTTTGGGGGTTTTGTTTGGGTGTTTGTTTTAACATTTGTTTTTAAATTTGGATAAATGAACTTCTAAGCTGTATCTCGTTTCTAACCAACCTTCCTGCACAGCTCTGCTCCCAGTGCCCTGGAAGTCATGCATCCAGGAACAGTTTATTTTACTGGAATAATAATATCCAGAAAAGTGCTGTCATTTTTGATGTAGTGTTCACAGATCTGCTATTAGGAACAGAACCACAATCCTTAAGGACTCGATAGAGACATAAACTACCACACAGTTCCTTTGAAACCAAACCTCCTAGAAGTTGACACTTTGAAACAAAAGAGCCTATTTGTTGAAGCAAATTCTTCTCTTAGACCAATGTAAAAAGGAAAAACTCTTCCAATAAAAGAAAAACCTGCACAATCCAGGCCAGAATTCAGCCACATCAGCTTTTGATAACAGTATCTCTGATCAGACCTGCAAAAGTAAGTAAAAAACGTGGGACTTTCTCTTTTCCAATGGACAACTTTGAAATAAAGCTCTGCTGACCAGAACAACAGGAACTTTACCATCTGCCTTTGCCAGGAGGCACCCGCTACTTTTCATCCTGTTTTTGCTTAGAGCCCAAGGCTAGCAGTTCAAGACCAAAAAATTGTAAAAGTTACCTCAAAGTTCCCATCTGGAACAGAGTGTATGCTGCTGGACAGGAGACTGACTGCCTTTGAAGTGAGACTCAGGCCCCTTCCGCGCTCTCCCTGTTCCTCCTCAGGCCGCTCCCAGCCAGGCCTCTGCCTGCCCAGGCCCTGCCTCAGTTTCCCCTCGACCCCCGCAGTGAAACGGACCCGGGAGAGGT
Source organism: Florisuga fusca (assembly GCA_038090715.1). NCBI lineage: Eukaryota > Metazoa > Chordata > Aves > Apodiformes > Trochilidae > Florisuga > Florisuga fusca. Next base: position 2,957,460 of record JAAWXA010000039.1, read on the forward strand.
CCCCAGGCTTTTTGAAACCACCTGGAGCCTCTTTGCTGACTCCACCACAGCCAGGAAAGAGACCCAAGAGGGTAAATCCCCAGCGGGACCAGGGCCCGGAGCAGCGGAGCAGCCGCTCTGTGCCCCGCGGGGTCTGAGGCGAGCGGCGCGAGGCACAGCGCGCTCACACCTGCACAGCGGCTCCGGGGAACCAGCAGACCGCCCCGCACCGCCCCGCACAGACACCGTGTGCCCGGCTGCGGTGCCAGGGCCCCGGAGATGCTGACAGTGCGGGAAGGGCAGGAGGAGGAGCAGCACTTGCGGGTTTCTTCCCCGCTTTCCCGCAAACTCGCCGGGAGCGCGGCCCCAGCGGCCCCGCAGCAGCCGCTTCCCGCCCACAGGGGGCGCTCGGGCACAGNGCACGGCGGGGGGCGAGGCGGGACCGGGCGGGACGGGACCGGACCTGGGGGGGTTCGGGACCGGGGGGGTTCGGCTCTAGGAGGTGGTCTCGGATCTGAGGGTCTCCCCCCCTCGGCCGCGGTCTCCTCCAAGCCAGAGCAGAGCTCCTGGGAAGGGGCAGGGTGCGGGCAGCTGCCGTGAGCCCCTCCAGGGCGGTGCGGGGCGATGCAACCCCGCACGCTGTAACACTGCTCTGTGAAGCTGTTCCAATGCCTCATCTCGGCCCCCGCGCTGAAATTCCGTTTCTGTTTGAATAGCGTCTAACTTTAATGAGGGTGGCACTGATTTCTGTAAGAGTGGTTGAGCTTAACCCTAGGCCGAAGCTCCAGCACCTTGACAAACTGCTCCATCAACACCAAAACCCCGAGGAGCTGACACCCCAGGGCAGTGTCCACCCTGCCAGGGCCAAAAGATGAGCTAAGGACAGTTTTCCAAAAGGTTTCCCTCCCGAGGAGCTGGTGGGGTGGGAAGGGACAGGGAAAGGGTCCCCGCACAGACCCCCCCGCAGCCACTCACTGGGTTTCAGCAGGTGACAAAAAGCACAACTCCTGTAAGAAATCCTTCCCAAGGGCACTGACAAACCAGCCAACAACATTTTTAAAGTGTTAAGAGACAACGCCATCCCAGCTGCTTCAGCAGAAAAACTAAATGAAGGGCCATGTCCCAGCGGGGTGACACGGGTGTCCCCCAGACCCTTCACAGCAACACCGACCCCATGCAGCCAAACCTCTGCACCAGCTGCAGAGAGAGAAAATAACTGCCTGGGACCAGAAAAATGCAAACAAACTGTAAGTAGAAGACTTTTTTTGTTTGTTTATAATTGGTTTTTCCTTTTAAATTTGTTTGTTTGTAAAGTACCAAGTGAAAACAAATGCAGACTGCACTCTCTTGCAACCTGTCAGCTCTGCCTCGGGCTGCACAAGTGATTTCTCACTGTTCCAAGTGTTTTGCCTGACAGAGCTGTGTTCATCTTTCGGCAGCAGAAACCACTTTTAAACTCGGCTTTAAGAAATTACGAAATTGGACCTGGGAAGAGGAGTAACTATTTCAATCTTTCCGACTCACAGAACTCCAGAAAAGGAATCACCCTGAATTTCCTCCCACAGCCCCAGCCCAGGTCAACTCGTTAACGTTTAAAAAGAAGTTACCATCTTGTGTTTTGATTTGCAACGATGGCCACGAAAATACTCTAAGATCCCTGTGTAGATCCAGGCAGAGAAAAGGTGTGAAGCAGAAACCTCACACAGCTGCAGCCCCTCTAGCCCTGAGCATTCCCTGCCTGGCGTGTCTGACTTACTGACCATCACCTTTCTTACACTGGAAAGTGCACAATTGTGCATTTGTATTTTTGGATCCAAGTAGAACTAGCTCCTCAGCCCACTAACACAAGTGCAGCAACAGGGTAAAGGTGCTTATTTGAAAATTAGATTTTTTTTGTAAGCCCCCTTCTAGTAGACCAATTGCTCAGAGTCTCCTTGCAAACGTGAGGGGTTTTTAACTCCTCTCATCCAAACAGTTCTCTTCCAATTGAAACTTGGACATATTTGCTCGTAGGAGCACATTTAACAGTTAGAAAATCTAAAAAACAAATGGTTCAGACATTTTTATAGGCATAAAAATGAAAGCCAAGTTGGTTAGTGGTTTCAGATGCTTTTTATTTGCAAATCAAAAAGGGCTTCATTTAGAAATTGAAATTGTACTGGCTGCTAATCCTCGAGGCAGACAAAGGCCTTTGGCTCTCCTTGGAGAAGTAGGAAAAAAACACATTTTAAAGACAAATTATTTCATTTGGAAAAATGAGTGCTGTGGTTGGACAGTGCATTTATTTTTTCACAAAACTCATATAAAGTCTTTCAGATTGCAGTGGTGCAGCTTTAAGAGTGTTGGGTGGCAGGGATGCTCTGGCTTCGTGGCCTGGAATCTCCCCACAGAGCTGCACCCTCCTCACCCTTCAGGGGATACCTCTGACTCCTGGATTAAACAGAGCTCTGGGAGCTCTTCACACAAGCTGCTGTACTTGAGCAGCTCTCCTCTTTCTAAAGCACTGGCAGTAACTTTTTATTTTTAGGTAAAATGATTCCTCTTGTCCTCCAGTAACAAGCTAAGAGCCCTTGCTGACAGGATCCCAGTGCTCTTGACTGGGGCTGCACTCTCCTCTGAGGCTGGAACCTGCCTGCAAATGGGCTGTTTCAGTGTGGTTAGGATGGTGTTTCTGGACAGAAGGTACAAAATGAGCAATTGTTCCAAAGGTGGGTTCAGCAGGCAGGGATAAATGAAATCAGACCAAATTTTCCTTCTACCCCTAAGGGAAAGCTGGACTCGAGTCTCTCCATTTCTTCCTTACTGAATTTCCCTTGTCCTGATGCACTCACTGCAAGGTAAGTCTGCTCCCTGCTGAGCTGGGTTCACTCATCCATCATCCTGCAGAGTACAAAAACCAGCAGACACAATGCCAGCTTTGCACCCAGCTATTCACACAACTGGAAATGCTTCTACAATAAGCAGTGTAACCACTTAACAGACCCAGAACATCTTGTTTCTGCCTTCAGCACTTCATGTCTGCCTCACAAAAAATAACTCTTTCCAGTGAGAAGCTCCTGGAGCATTCCTCAGTGCACTGTCTTAGCACCTCGGAAACTCAGTCGAGGATGGGCACCTTGTAGTAAATGCCAAGTGGTCAGAGTGACAGAGAAAATGGGTTCTGCTTCAAGGAATTAGTGAGTCAAGGGCAAAGCAAGATGTAACAGGGATGCAACAAAGAGAGTGGGAAGAGATAAACTGGCCATTCCAGGTTGTGGATTTGCTGTCCTGAGCTCATCACCTATAGCTCCACACCAGTTCCTTCTCAGCTCTCTCCCAGGGATCAAGACAAACTCAGGCACTTGGTAGTGGAGCAGAATTAAATGGGTGCAAAAGTAACTGCAGTTTGGAACAAGGGGCAGAACTTAACCTGGCTGGAGTGAGCAGCCTGGCAGTGACACACAGGACACACACACAGAACACTTCTTCCTCTTCTGGTGGGTTTCCCAACCAAACAAGAACAAATTGTCCTATTACCAATTACATCACTTGAATTCCCTGAAACAATTTCTGATACTCTCTCTGGTTTAAGGCTTCTCCTTGTGCCCCATCTCATTGTCCTTTGCCTTCTGTTTAAGTTGTTCCCTCTCATGGAAAAGCAAATCTCTGGTACTGGTGGGCTGTCTCCCCTCAGCTTTCCTCACTGAGATCATGGCTCCTTATCACACCAGGGCAGCACTGCTTGCTGGCTCCTGGAATTGTTTTTGCTCAAGTCTTTTTTTTTTTGGGGGGGTGTATGTGTGTGTGGTGGTGTTTTGTGATTTATAGCAAAATGAGAATGATTTCCTACAACAGAAACCATGATGTTATTGCAGAGTCCCTGTTTAGCTGCATTTGAAAGGTGGAGGGAGCTGCTCACTTGCTGACATACAGGAGGAGGGGGCAGGAGATCCAGCCATGCAGTGTTTTCTTCCTAACACCTTCCAGATGCCACCTATCTTCCTATAAATGATCAGTAATACTCTTTTTGATTTTTCACAGTTGTTTGGGGAGTTTCAATGTGATAGCCTTCTCTCTCAGTCTCTCACCTCCTCCCCCAAACTGTCTGTGGCTGCTCTCTGCCACCCCTGGCAGCAGGACCTGGGTTCTGTTCTGTTGGGTGCAGACAGTGCCTTGCATCCCCCAAAAGAGGAGAGGGCTCAGTGGCCCCTGCTGGGAGCACAGAGCTCAGGACAGTCCCCTCAGCCCCAGCTCCCTTCAGAGCTGCCAGCAGCAAACCACAGCTGTGGGCTGAACACTGCCACCCCTTCTTCTCACATGTGTCCCCAGCCCCCTGTCATCTGAATCTCTTCTTCTTTTCAAATGCTTTCATCTGACCACATTTACCCCCAAAAAACCAACTGCTTCTTGGGGGCCCCAACCTCAGACTGGGTCAGCATCACAAAACAACACTTGATTTGCTTCCAGAGGCTGTACAGGCACGGGGGAGCAGGGGCTGCCTGCACCCTGCCAGGAGAAGAGCTTCACACCCACCCATCCACCACCTGCCCTGGGGACAGCTGCCCTCTTCTCCTTCATCCCTTAATAAAGGAGCCAAGCTCAACATTTCCAGCGTGGCTTACTTGGTTTGAGAACACTTCAGAGCCTGGTCCACAAGGAGCCTGACTCAGGCAAAATTGTATTTTCAGGGAAAAAAAGAAAAAAAAAACAAACAAAAAAAAAGCTGCATTTTGGCAAGTTTTTAAAAATGGGTCCAGGCGAAATTTAGAATATATTGATCTGCTGAGAAGGCACAGACATAAACCAGGACTGATACTCCATCACCTCCTGCCTCAGGAGCTGAGGTAATGAGAGGGAGAACTACTGCCCTGCTGCAGATTTCACTGCACAAGGCCAAACCTGAAAAGCAAGCTGCAGCAGACCAGGGTTTAAAAGCAGCTTGTCTGAGAATTTTCCAGCTTAGAGCCATCTCTAGGCATGGGTTAAAAACTCCAGTAAAACAAGGGACCGAGGAACTCTTAACTAAACACAAGGAAATCTAACATTTTCTAATTCTCAAAAATCTGAATATTTTAAAGTCCTCAAAAGTGCAGTAACACAAGGTTAATGGTCAATTGATGCTTTTGCTTTGATGCCATTTTCCTATAACCATATATATGACCTTACAAATACAGAAGTTCCAAAGAAAACCCAAAGAACAGGTCATGAGGTACTCGTTCAGGGGTAACTATGAAGGATCTGACAGCCTGGGGGTGTGTGCCCCCTCTCTGGTGTTTCAAAACAACCTCAGAGTCCTCAGCAGGGCCAGGAGCAGGTTCATGGATTAAAAGCTGCTGGTGTAGGATTTACACCCTGATTTTGGAAGACATTTCAGGTGCAGCTGAGCTGTGAGCACGTTCTGTGCTAAAATACAAAGTCTGCAAGCTCATTAACATCTGGGCAAAGCTTTATTCAAGGGGTTTCTTAAAACAACTGCTGGGTTTTTTCACTCACAGTCGAGTGTCCAAAGCCACAGAACAAACCATGAATCTCACAGGGTTCTCATAATGGGTTTTAAACCTTACATTGTGGGCTGTTTATGGCGTGGTTGCATTTGCTTTAGAGATTTGTTTTAATGCTGTTGGTATTATTTAGAGAGATATTAAAGTCAAACAGCTTTATGGTTGCTAATAAACATCTATTACCATTACAGACACTCTGATATAAAAGCCTCATACAGGTGCTTTCTCTGAACTATGCAGATTTGATTGATTAGGCCACAGTAGTTTATTTTACACTTCAGTGGTCACTAAATCTATCGTTAAGATTAAAAATTGCAGTTTGTGCACTCTGGGAATAACTTCACACTTAAGTTGTAAAATAGAAGTCACTTTACCAAACTTCTGTGGGGGAAAAAAAAACAAAAAACACCACGACACACAGAGCAGCTTAAAAGAAAAGTTTTGTAACACCTTGTTCAGTGCTGCTCAGAAAATTGATTTCTTCCCCTCACGTGCATCACACATACTGTCAAGCCAAAGATGCCCAGAAAAACAACATAGATGGGCAGATTTTCTCAGAGCACTGGGAACCCCTACATACTGGGGGCTTCTGGGGTACAAACATGACATAGAACCAGCACCCAGGTTCTGAACCAGCAGGGAACCTAAGGGTGTGTCCCAGGAGTCAAACTAAGCATGTGATCAAAAACCTTTCTAGATCATGAAAGATCATGAAAAATATGCATTTTCCTGCAAAGGCAGCTTCCTTCTGCTTTTATTCCTGCAGTGCAGTCCTGCACTTGCAAGATGCAAGAATTTCTAGTTAATCAGAAACAAAGGCAATAAATGAGGAATCTGCAATGTTTTAAGACTTTAACAGAATTCTTTGCAAATAAAAGAAATCCTGATTAAGATTTGCAGGGCCTACAGACCATACAGAGCTCCAGCTCGGGACCTGTACCTGAAGTCACGGATATGAATTTTTGATATTTTTTTCCCCACTCCCTTTCTAAGCCTGTTGCTGAGTGTTGGATGGGTGACTGCCCTAATAATTCTTCTTTGATTAAGGAACTGCTGTAGTCACAGATTGGTAAAAACATACTTTGAAACTTAATTTAAAAAAAAAAAAGAGAGGAAAGAAGCCACACCTGGATTTGAAGTAAATAAAAGTAACAGAAGAATATCTGCACGACAGTTTCAAGGAGCTGTATGTCTATTTTTTTTTCCCTACACACACACACTAACACACTCTTACCAAATCCTGAGCTTTCAGCAAGCTGAGTTGCCTACAGCCAGTGGAGCAGAGAGGGAAAGGGCAGGGAAAAGGGCTCCTCCATCCTCCTCTGCTGATGGGTTTGACCCGCTCCCCCCGGAGCAGAACCCTTCAGCCCAGGACACAGCTCGGGCTGCCATGCCTCTGAAGGAGCAGCTTTCAGAAAAGGGAGCTGGTAGACTTTAAGCTTGACACTTGCACTACCAATTTTGATTCAAACACAGCACCATTTATTACTGTCTCCTGCATTAGCTGCACCACGGTGCCCAGCGGCTCCGGCCGGATCCCCCCGCGGTGCCGCAGCCGCCCTGCTCGCCTCCTGCCTGCCAGAGCTCCAGCAGTGACCACCAGGGAGAAGGTTGATAAATGGCCAGTTTATAATGCTGTCATGCCAATTTTGTCCTATGGGAAATGTGTGTCTCTCTCAAAACAGCTTATTACCAACCTGTGGCTGAGGCAATGATCAATCAAACTGATCAGATATGGCAAACATGGTAACTGATATAAAGAAGATTTCTTACTACACAGTTTGAGGTTAACATGACAAATGACAGAGTGAGAAGGAATAACTTAGAGGGGGGGGAAGAACAGCCCTGTTAAACACTGAACTTAAAAGTAGCACAGTTAACAGCAATTCCTTTTAACGTGCACTTATTTTCCCTATTCCTTAGGTAACCCCAAATGCATGGAGGATACACAGAGTGCCTGACACAAAGCCCTGAGCCCGAGCAAATATTTCACTGCAGCTTAAATAACAAATGTCAATATGCACGTGGCTTGACAAAATCAGCTGCTCTGCCACTGATGACAGCAATGGAGAGATTTCAGGTGAAAAGCCTATAGAGAGATACATCACATCTTGTCAAAACCCCAAAATATTTTGAGGTATCCAGTGGTCAGTCAGAGCTACCTGAGAGCGATGTTCTTCTCAGAACTCCATCATTTTGCCTCCAAGCCCTAACTGTACTGTAAGGGCAGAAATACACTTTGTAAAACACAAACTACATCTTGGTTTTGTCCCTTTTTCCTTAGCAGGCTGTCTCTGAGTGGTCAGGTTATTAAGTGCCCCTTTAGCTCCCCTGCTCACACGGATCTGTGGCAGAACTGGGCAGCAGAATTTCACCCGTTTTCTTCTTCTTCTGCCAGAGGGAGCATCCCTGTCAGTATCAGCACGCAGACCTGCAGTTCTGACTGCTGGAGAGTTGTTGCAGTGGCTGTTGAGCCTCTGGCCAACATCTGATATTATTCACTTGACTGAGCTTGCAAAAACGAAGCCTTATTTGCTGGCAAAATTAATGAGAAGAGAGTCTTCAATGAGACAATAATTTACAGCTGCTGCAGCAGCGAGCATGTTCACTGAACTTCAGCTGGCTGTGTTCTTCACAGGAAAGGCAAATAACAGGGAAAACAAGGTGCAGCTTTATTTTTAGAAACATTGTCTGTTATTTCAAAATCAGGCTGCTGCTCCTGGCTGAGCATTTTATTTTACAAAAATCCTTCCAAATTTGATGAAGGCTGAAATAAACGGGCCCTCGTCCCCCTCATGGTACCATTGCCTTTAATGACAGTGACATAAAATTCTGCTCTATGGCTAAATGCCAGAGATTAGATGATAGAAACAACTCACAACGTATTTTGAATTTTGTGTTCCACTGAAATTTGAGAGACATTCAAATACGTTTAGAAACACACACGTTCACCATTACCTATTCTTGCTTCACAGAAAAGAGAGAGCTGCAAAACCGACTCCTTTTCCTTGAACAGATCCCTAATCTGGCCAAAACCACCAACTCTTTGCCTTTCAAACACAGAAAACAGCAAAGAGAAAAGCCAGAAATGCATCAGACAATCAAAATACGTATAATGGCTACCAAACTCAGTTCTTCTCCCCCCTCTTTTTTTTTAACAGATAGGTTTTAGACTCTATAATAATCATGCAGCTAAGATACAAGGTCTCTTGTTGGCAATAACCTACATGACATGACTTAGAAGGCAGGTGTTACTGTAATTAGCTATTGTTTGACTATCAAAAGTCAGAGCTGATTAAAGCCACTAAGTACAAGTGCACTATTTTATTTCAAAGAATATTATGAACTGCATGCTGGGACTCTTTCACTGCGGCCCTACCTTCCGGAGTCTGCTAAGAGCCCATGCCAGCAGTAATCAAAACTAAAATCTGCATAAACCTTCAGGGTTTTAATTCAAGCAGAGCCCTTTCATTAGAAATATGTTACTTTATGAAATCTGGTCGCCAGCAAGGGGAGAAAAATGTGACTTCTTAAGAAAAGTGAATGGCATCTCTTTAGTGATTAACCCAAGATTAATGGAGGCTCCTACTGCTAGGCCTAAGTCCATTTTATTGCTAATTCATTTAGGTACTATTTCAGATGTACTTGATGAAAGTCACCTGCTAAGAAGTCATGTTTTGGCAAGCAAGGATAGCCATTATGGTCAAATCCCAAATAGAATTTTTATTAAAGAAGCTTTGAAAAGTGTCTTGTATTAGTCTTTCAGAGACATACTATTTAATGTACTCAATTAGTTAAAAATTTGGTGCCCAAGTCACTAATCAAACATTCATAAAGCTGCTTTTTTTTTTTTTTCCATTTTATTTTTTGGGCTACATGCATCTCTAATGTTCCAGGTAGGATGAACACTGTTCTGAACAGGGACATTTATATACAGACAAAAGCAGCAATACTAAGACTTACCAAGAAGTGGGTGGGATTTGGGCTAAGTGCACGGTTGGATATGGGAAATGTTGGCTTGGCAGAGCATCTCTTTGTTCCCCGGGACAGCGTGAGGAGTGGGGACTTATGCAAATCACATGTTCTGAAACTCCACATAATCATTTGGCTTTGGCTTGTGGATACATTTAGAACATAAGGTTTGATCTCCTAATACAAATCATTTTAGTTTTAGACTTTTCTGCAGTTTGTCCATTTTATAGACTACAGTTTAAGAGATTTAGTGATTAGAGAGCACACAAAACTGCATTCTGCACAGACAAACCCCCTCCCTACCCCAGCCAAAGTTCAGCCCTTGGCTGCAGGCTGGGAAGCTGGAGCTTGATCCATGGACAATTCCACGTGCTGGCATCACAAATTTATTGCTTTTATACCCCCCCCGAGACATTGGCTGTGGTGACTGTGACACACATGATGCTCCATCAGACAGACCTCAGCTCTGAGGTGGGAGCTGTTCCTCCCTGCACTGCATGGCCCCACTTTGGGGCTGTGAAGAAGAAACTGGTTTAGTGCAGAAAGTGGCAAATCAATCCAACAGGATCTGGTTTGGGGATTTCAGCTTCTTTGGGCTGAGCTAGTTCCACGTTTGGGGTGAGGACTGACTTTGTGATCAGCTGCTGGGACCCAACAGCTCACACAAACTCTACAAAAATCCCACTTTGCTTTTTCCTAAGAAGTCCCCAAATCCCCGAGCTTTGGTCGCGGTCCCTGTGCCAGCAGGTCAGGACTGCCCCGTGTTCCTCAGGCCACCTGGGGCTGAGGAGGGAAGCAGATTGTTTATGGCTTGTCTGGCTTCCTGAGGGGGCAGCTTCAACCACCGATGACTGAGGCATCCCAGAAATGGCACAGGATGACAGCTGTGGATCAGCCCATGCTCTGCTCATGGCTTCTCTCGGGGGATACAAACCAGTGGGTGTCTGGGAATCCCCTCCTCACCCTGCCCTGGGTCACAGCAGCAGAGAGGAGGCTCAGTCAGACCCACCTCCTGCACTGATGGCCAGTTTGGGACATTTGGAAAAGGTGAAGTCCAGTTCCCTTCAGCAGTGAGAGTTCAGCTGAGCCCATCATGGGCTGATGTTAACTTAGGGCAAGGGAAACGACCTCAAACTTCCCTCAGCACCAGGCCACAGTTTTAAGGAAGATCTCCCAAGGGCCATCCCCAGCAGGCTGCTCCTTCACAGTATGCTTTTAGCAATATGCAGAATGATTCCAAATCCGTGGAGACTGCACCGAGCTCAGCAGGGCCCCCTAAAGCACTGCACCAGGGGCTGCAGCACACATGACACCAGTTAACCCAGGCTGCTCCCTCCTGTGTGCTGGGGCACTCACACATGCAAATCTTGTCTTGTTCAACTCTGTTTGTTCACCTCCATAGTCCTTGGGTGATTCAAATCTGTGTCTTACTATCCTCTAATACCCTTGTCTAACAGTTCTCTTTAAATGCATGTGTTAATTATCTTGCCACTGCTGTAATTTCTCCCTGTAGTCCATTAATTAAGAGGTCACAATCTAAGAGCATGTTTACCCAATAAGCTTTCTTTTTTAATTATCCTAATTGCTTGGATACTGACAAAGACTCTATCCCTCCCCTTTCTCTGAGTGGATTAGAAAACCACATTTCAAAGCCCCACACAATGATGGGTTTGTAAAACACACATATATGTATGTGTTATAATGCCTCAGTGTCCAAACAGCAAAGGTCAACAGGACAGAAGAGGTTATATCTGTATGGCTATAGAAAATGGAGATACAAATTGCTCGTCATTAATTTATCTATTGGTCTAGAACGTTATATTGGTCAGGAAAAACATAAGCAAGACTTTTTAACATTCAGTGCTAGGAATAAGAACAGCTAGGTGCACACAATTTATTCTGTTCTGGAGACCACCAGAGCCAGAAGTGCATCTCCTCCTGCACCTACATGGAGGCCTTTGGACAAAAGCAAGAAAAAAAAGAAAAAAAAAAAAAGAAAAAAAAATTTAAGGAAAACAAAATAAGCTTAAAGATCAACTATTTTTCTCCACCTCCAAAATACTGCCTTCCCGTAGGTCACACCTTGGCAAGCTGATCTGAACACTTTTACTGACTTAGCAAAACTCAGACAAAAATTCAACCAACTCTCCTCCTTTTGTCTAGCTTTTAAAAGGGGGAAGGAGCTGTTTAAATTCCAGATAGGATTTTAACACAACAATTAGTGGAGGTTATGTCCAGAAAAATCACTACTTTGTCAGCATGTGAAACAACATTTGATATGTCAACTAAAGTAAATTTTTTTTTGTTTTAATAAAGCCAATGTCTCATTCAGACTAGTCATCTCAGGAGCTATATAACAGAAGTATAATTACTTAGAAATTGCTTAGGTAAGCGTGATTGATGCATGGTAAATAGATGTTTCCAGCACTTATTGTTTCTCCCTGATGGATTAGGAAGAGTTGTTTAACAGTTCATTTGACCAGTCTCTCCTGGTGTTTCTTGAGTCTGGCTGTGCCAGTCAGCACCAGCAGTTCCTGGTAGTTTAAGTCTCTTTAATAAAGATTAAGATGTCAGAGGTCCTGGATTGCACAAAATCCCAATTTTATTAACTTCTCATTATCAGCTGAAATATGAAGTGCATTTCTTTTCATCTAAAGTAAGACACTTTCTCAAGGGAAAGCAGATATATAACATACATCTCTGATGGTCCAGGGTGGGTTTGTTCCACCCTTGCCAGGCACTGGTGAACATTCTCTCATGTGATGGGTACCACATACATTGATAAATCTCCCCTGGAAAGTGTTCAAGTACTTCACGACCATGGACCCTCACAGTGTCTTAGAAAGCTTGGAACACTTACACTGCAACACTTAAATCAACAGCAAGGAGTAGCAAACACACACACATGCACCCAGCAGAAATGTTGAACCTCCAAAGCCACTCAGCCAGGAGAAGTAAAACACTGGCTGTGGTTCCAGCCAGCCAGTGTGCCCTCTTCAGACCCTGCAGATCCCAGATGACAAGAGAGGAGCAGCCCAAAGGCTGTGCCATGCTCACTACCACAGATGGCAGAAGCTTTCAAAGTTCTCTCTCCAGCCAGGGATGCTGGAGGGTTCTAACAGCACCCACCTGAGCTGGGGCAGCAGCACTGCACAGCACCCAGCACCCTGCTTGGGAGAAGCTTCTTTTCATCCTGGCTGCCTGACAAGCAGAACTCAGAGCACGCAGCCAGGGGACAATGCCCCAGGAGCAGACACTCTGCAGGTCCCTTCTTCACAGAGCACCCGGACCTCGGAGGGATTTCTGATGCTGATGAATTTATGGCTTTTTGCATATTTTAAGGAAAGCCTTTGACGTACTTCTTTTCAAGCCCATCTATTGCAGGAAGGAAGGAGCTGGCACTGTGTGTACTTTCCCAGAACAGGATGACTCCTGCTGCAAATGACCCCCCAGGAGGAGCCGGGCGGCAGGACGGGCCCTGGCGGTGCCACGCACGTCCCGGACTGAGGGATCAGAACCAGACCCAGCTCCACACTGCTGCTCCTGGGGGGTTAAGCTCTATTACTTCTGCTCTCTGACACCACTAATGGCACTCTCCAACTAATTGCATTTCTATACCTATACGTACGTCTAGGCAACAAATAAGCCCTTTAATCAAACAGCTTCATCAACTTCTAATTAATTCAATTTCTGTGCCTTTCTGAGAGCACAGGAACACACAAAGATACAATGATAGAGCACATTCTGCTGCCAGTTGACAACGCCTGCCCTGCTCAAGCCTCCCTCCTGATTAACACTGGTTCTGCATGGCACTATCTTGTATCTTTAGCATTTCTGCTGCTCCAGACTCCGCGGAATCCTGCCAAAGACCAAAGGTAAGGAGTGCTGGCTGCCCAGAATTACTTCCAATCACCTCAGTCAATTGCTTCTGCGTTTGCTTAGATCACTTTGTTTTCATCAGAAACTGTATTCATCTTGTCTTTGGAGTCCAGGCAACAACGCAGTAAGAGAAGACTATGGCATCAGCTGAGCAAACAGGATGGTTGTTGTTTGCACACCCAGACCTAACGTAAAGTCTGCAGCTTGAGGGCCACCAACTTTGAAGGAAATGCTGATTCTCCTTCTGCATTTACTTCTTTGATAGAACAGGTCAATGTATCAGGGAAAAACCCACCCCCTTGGTATTTAGGAAAGAGAAATCCATATGCCATAAGCTGTCTCTTTCCAAGGTATGTATGTACAAAAGGCATGATAAGTGGGTGCTGAATAGTTAGGAGTGGCAATTATCAGTAACACGTATCATTATAGTCTCTCAACTTTTCAATAGCCCAGAGTTCCTAATACCATGTTTACTAGATCAGGTAAAAGGGGACTCTTAATGCTGTGCAAATATGACTTACCAAAGGACTTTGCTTTCTCACCTATTCTTGGGCTTTTCAAATCAACATTATTAATTGGCTGGCTTATCTGTGAGGGCTGTCTGGCAGTTAAAGGATGTTTCCACCCATTGCAACCACACATAGAAACTCAGCAATGTCAGGCACAAGGACAAAGAACTTCCATGTTCAAACGGAAAAACATTTTGACACCTTAAATCTTCTTTATAAAAGCAGAACTCATTTCAGCACTAATCTGCTGCCCTGCATTGCATCTGCTCTTCCATACTCCATCCTCTGGGGTTTTCCTTGTGATAGTAATTCAGATTTCTGGCTTACAGTTACAAACACTATGGAGGGGGCTGGGGGTTTTTTTTGCTTTTTTTTTTTGTGTTATTGAGGTATGTATAAATACATGTATTAGAATTAGGATCAGCTAGTTTGCATACTAGGAAACTCAACTACTGAGGAGTTCAGGAGGGAACTTTCTGCCCTTCAGATTAGCTTTCTCTTAACCTGACAGCTCTTCTGAGCACCAAATCCACTTGAAAATGGAGAAAAATGTTTGTCTGATAAGGAATACGCTACTGCAGGTATTAGACATGTGGTGCCACTACTGCAGGTATTAGACATGGAGCAATACAGCAATTGGAAAACTGGCTTGGAAAAATGAGTAAGATGCTAAATCAGAACTGGCTGCCCAGTTTTCACCCAGGGCAGGTATCTGAATTTTTTACAGACAAAGGGAGGTTTGCTCCACGGGAGGCCTGGCCCTGTCTGCAGCCAGGCTGTCACAGGCCAGACCAACCAACCATGTGGTGAACATCACAACTGGAATGGGAGATGGGACACCATTCAAATTAGAAGTTTTTATTGGCAAAAGGATCAGCAGATATAAACTGCCAGGAATAAATTTACATTGGAACTTGGAAGACATGTTCTAGTCATCAGAAGACAAAAAGCCCAAAAGAAATTATCTTACTAAAGGGGGGCCACGATCCACATGTGAAAGATGGTTCATCCTTGCTGCACATGACTGTAGGGAACGGGACAAAGAAACCCAACAGGATTGCTCCAGAGCTCTGTTCCAAGCAGGAATGAAGGTGGAAAAGAAACAACCACCCATAGGAAGCACATGAGCTAACAGAAAAGGAATGATGTCAGAGTCGTGACCATTGGAACTCGAGACAGACCGAAGCAGAGCTGAGTGTCTCACAAGACTGACAGTGTTTTTCTCAGTGTATAGATTTACATGGCAACCTGGGCCTCCTCCTAGCTCAACTCTTTCCATAAGTTTTTCAGGATTCACCTTTTTTAAGATTCCCAGGACAGAGAAAATGATTAATCTCCATTTAAAGGAAGCAGTAGCTGGGCAAGAGACCGCGTGACTTTGCCAACAGAACTCTGCATTTCTGGGCACAACTACAAAAAGATAAAAAAAGAATGAACAGTGAAAGTCAATACTTTGCTGGGGTAGTATCTAAATAAATGTAATCACAGGGGGAAATATGAAAATTCATCTGAATTAATTTTTTATTTTAATTCTTAAGGAAAGGAAGATTTTTACCTCTGTAGCACTATCAATAGCACTTATGTAAACTTCCAAAGTTTCCACCAGACTGTATATAAGGAAGAATGAGCAGTCTTCTGGGTGATGCAGGCTGAGGACTATGACTGAAATTCCAGTGGAAATTAACAGAAATAATTCCTTAAGGACTTGTGATTTATTCTTGTGGAACAGAAGGAATTATTGCACCAACCAGGGTCTAAAATGTTCTGACAGCAGATATGCATAACTATCTCTACAGTAATTATTAATGACCTGGAAAAATGCTCAGTAGTGAGTTGAACTCACTCTCCTCTGAGGCCAGCATTCACTGCCACAACCCCCTAAATAATCAGCTAACTCAGGAAGATTAGGAGGTAGGATGCCTCAATATGACAGAAGTTTTCTTAATTTCAGTTACTTACAGGACACGTTAACTCTAAACAGAAGCACAAGAAAAACCTGTTCTGGAGTTTATAAGCTACTTTATAATCTATTCCCCAGCTTTCTAGACTTCTTTTCTGTACCTCTGTAGTATATTTCAAAATAAGAAAGGGGAAAAATAATAATAAATAAAAAATGACTCAAGTAGGGAAGTGAGGATTTAAGCACTCAATGTAGGTTCCTCTATTTCTGCTACTACAACTATTATTACTGTGATGTTATTTTGTTTTATGTGCAACTTTTCTGTGTGAATTAACAGGTGGTCAAGAAGTACATGTGGAACTGTGGATTTCAAAGAGAAGCTGCTAGATTTCAAACACCTGCAGCTGCTCATCTGGGCAGAAACCTTCACAAAAACTCATCCCTGCAGCCTTGAGATAGATAATGTTACTGCCAATTCAATAAAGGTAGACCCAGAATTTTCTTATGGCCCTCAAATGTATCTGGTCTTCTATGGCAGGTTTTAGCATAGAGGACTCACTCATGCAACAACTGCATCTTCTACAAAAAGCAAAGGAAACAAACACTTTGCTTCTGATGTGCTGCTATCACGTGCTGGAATTTCCGTGGGTGAAGCCAGGAGGTACTACTGAGCATCCATGAACAGTCAACTTCCAGTAATTATTTTTTCTCTCAAAACTGCCCTATGAAAAATCAATTTGGGCTTTTTTTTTTTCAGAACACATATTTTATAATCTCATAAAACCCTCATCGAATCTAAAACCCCCTCTAACTGACCCCATCAAAATATACTGCACCCTCGGAGCGTGCACGGGACAACAGTTGAATCTTTACTGCTTTGTAAGCTCTCCATAAATTTCTGGAGCAAAATATGGGGGGGAGGGAGAAGAACAAAGGCATTTTTTGGTTTTGCTATGATATATCTATTTAATTATAAGTCTGGTTCCCTGCTTGTTGGCTTTTCTTTTACTTTTTAAGCAGCACTATAGGTGCTAGGAGCCAACTTCAAGGGACTCTCCTTGCTATTTCCCCCATGTTTCCTTTCCTCCCCAGTTTTAACCTAAAATTTCTTTCCTCCCCAGTTTTAACCTAAAATTTCTTTTTAACCTAATCGGCCTCCTACCTGATAAATATTCTCTTTAATAGCTGCACAATGTGATTAACTGAATGCTGCACACACCTCAGATTCCATCAGTAGAACCATCTGGCCTCTCTGATGTATGTAACATACACGGTAAATCCTGATCCCAAATTTCACATTTCTGGAGCAGAAACCTGTCCTGCTCGGTGCAATCTGTTCCTACAACACTGATGTGTATTCCAGGGGCTGTGTAAATAACTGCTGGCAACACACACACACACACACACACACGCCTGCAGTTCCCCCCAGGATGCAGAGGGGTTGCAGTCCTTTCAATCCCAGCCCACGGGTGGTTCTGAGTCCAGACCCAATTCCAGGACCACCTCCTGGCTCTGCACACAAGCAGGAGCAGCAGAGGAGGGGGGGGGTTACCTTCCCAGTTAGCACACAGTTCTGAAACCCCAGAGGCTATCATTCCAAAATTTGTGATGTTTTGTCTACTCCGGTGATTTAAGGTTTGTCAGAAAATGTCAGAAAGGCCACGAGGCCAAGGGCTTCCTGATGACTGAGGATTTTCTTTCACATGACCTTCCTGAAGTTGATTTTGGGCTCCAGACAGTGCTGCCTTCAGCTCTGACAGGGGCCGGCTGGCAGCAGATTCATGGGGATCTCTGGGGCATTCTGGCATTTTTGAACTGAGCAGGGGCTGTAATGCCTCCTAATCATCCAGAATATCATTTCCCTGGTAATCGTCCCACAGGCAGTACCTACACCCCAGCCTTGCAGCCTGCAGCTCTGTTTGTTAGCAGGAAAAAGAGCATGTGCATGCAAACAATTCAAACCATATCTTGATTCCAATGAATAAACACGTAGGTAGAGAGGTTTTCGTTTTACATAGGACACTGCACGTGTCTTTGCAACAAGGAATCACTGAAATTAATTATATAAACCCTGAGAGAGAAGTGGGATTGTTAGAAAGTGGTGGAATTGTCACTGAGTGCTTGTGAACATTTGCACCAACACGAAGAGAAGCTCTCCCCCTGACACGTGGCTTCTGCACTATTTAGGAAGCTCCGAGCTATAAAAAAGTTCATAAATCTAAAATATGTGTGCATCCAGCAGAGCCCTGCTCAGGCACTGGGCTCACCCCAGATGGCAGCTTGGACTCTGCTCCTCACACCTGCACGTGGGGCCGGGCAGGTCAGAAGCTGCAGCTGAAGCAAGAGGGGTGGTTTGTGTGTCAGGAGCAACCTCCTGCCTGCCTGCTCCCCAAAGGGGGTCCCTGGCTTTGTCAGTACCTCCAGGCTGCCCTGAAGTCTGTGTCTTTGTGTTTGAGATGCATTACACAAAGACAAGGTGACCTCTCATAACTGTCTGTGCCTGAAGTTAAAGGGACACTTTTATCTGCAGAGAGATTGTTCAACAGAGCCGTGTGTCACTGGGAACAAGGTGTATAAATAGCTCAGCCACACGTTTCAGACACCTCCCTCTCAGCTACAGCAATTCACTTATTCAAGAAAATAAGACAGGAGGTTATAAATTAGTGGCAGAAGAACAGAGCAAAGCCACTGCTCCTGGGTCACAGTGCTGCTGTAGAGATTTGGCTATGAACTCATCTGGAGTGGAAGGCAGAAAAAGAACCAACTTAATTTTCAAAAACGTCATATTTAAAATTGTCTGAGGTGCTCACACCCACCTACCCACTTTGCAGTAACTTGCCAGCAGAGAACATGGTGAACAGCCACCAACCACCCTCCTCATCTGGACCACAGAAGCTTCTGGAAAGGGAGCCCCGTGCTGAGACAGGCTGTTTGCATCTGGCTGTGACACATGTGGCTATAGCTGACTCAAAGGTACTAAAGGTACAGAGACAGCAGACTTAACCACTGCTAGTCATCTTAACTCGGTCTGATTTATGGGTTTAAAAACCCCCGAGACCTCTTTGTGGGATCATTTGTCACACGCACTACACGATGGAGCCCAAACGTCTGTATCACAGGAATTACAGATGCAGTGTTATTCCTGCACAACAATTTAAGCATCACTTTCTTTGCTGACTTCTCTGTGCCAGCCTTACACCTCTTTTTTACTTTCCATGCTTCGTTTCAGCAAAATCAAGGATGCAAACTTCTTAGAAGTACTTAGTTTCCATGGCAACCTAAGCTGACCGCAACATTATTGTTCTCAAGAGGGAACTGACTTTACTATATGTTCATTCACTGAATTAATGGACTCCTGGTTCTTTTATTAGCAGCTCTCTAACAATGGAAAGAGAGAAATGTTATAAAAAAGACTCTCAGACAACTGTCCACTCTTTTGTCCAGGGCTTATTGGAATGACGCAAATCTATTCAAGAAAAGATTATAAAAATCAACTCAAAGCTGCCTCTGTTTGTGGCAGCTAAACATACCTTTATTTCATAAAGATACAACCTACAAAAAACAAGCAAATTCAAGCTCTTTCAGGACTAGTAACTGTAAGGCAGTGCTGGTGTTGAAACTGGACTGGAAGCATGATCAGTGGGTGTTGCTACCCCCACCCGTGGGGGCTGTGAAGGGCCGTGGCCCTCCCGTGCTGGCCACTGGGCACCTTCCAAGAGTCTGGGATATTTTATAAGATCCCACTCACCTTTTTTAAGCTGAATTTAAGTACCCAAAAGCAGGTGATATTTGAAAAATAATTCCATCCGGTTAATAGTGTAAATTCTCAGTAAGGATGAAGAGTCTTTCAAAACCACTAAGCCTGGGGTTTGGTTCTTCACTATGCAGCACAGAAAGATGAAGAAGTATCACTGAAATTTGGATTTTTACATTTTCACTACCAGTTTTGGAACACCTTTTATTATCCAGAGATAATAAATACATTAAACATGGAAATGCAGATGTGTTTTGTGCAAAGTGCTGCAAATCCAGGAACTTTACAGAGCTGAAGTTAAAATCTCCAAGTCAGTCTCTCCCTGCATGTGTAATATCATGACAGACTGTGCTCAGGCCTCAGGGCTTTTGGCCCAGATAGTAATTGCTCCACAAAAGACAGTTAACAGTTCCCTTGCTCTTCTCTAACTACCTTCCTGACTGCTTATTGAAGTCTGATTTCTTACTCCTCTGGGTCATCATTCATCAGTCCTACAGATCCCACTGGGAGAGACCGACCAGACCTTTCCATATCCCTTGTTGCCAGGGGCCATTTCTGACGGCCCATGATATAGAAAATGTCTTCACAGCAATCCAGTGGGACAAACTATGGTTATAATACCCAAATAATCATTTTGCAAATTATCATAATTATCAATCAATCATCTTGTGTGAACAATGTGTTTCTGAATTATCAGATGGTTCCTGTGACCTGTAGCATTTTGTATATAATAATAAACCCAGAGAGATTTATGGCCCCCTGCCTCTCTGCATCTGCAGGAACAGAACATGAGTTGGTTTTTACTTTTGTTTTAGGAATACAAGCTTTCTATCTGTGTATGTTTCTTGTTTACTACTTAATGCTTTCCTAGAGGTTAAGGTTTCTAATCTCACTCAGTTTTCTAACAGCAACTTTATTTAAAAAAAAAATAAAAAATCATCTATGTGACTTGTCATAGAGAATAAATTCCTGTGCTGCATAACTTAGTTTATGGTGTCATCAGCATTACATTACCAGCTTCCAGCATTCTGCAGTGCAGGCATGAAGTCAGCCAAAGCAGGGGAAAAGATTTGTTTTTACTTTAATTTCTGTTTCTGTGTTTTGTAGACTGCCAGATTGAATCCACCTCTTTTGAAGCTGATAGCATCTCCCGCTCCCCGGGTAGGACTTTCTTGTTAATGGATAAATTCAAGCTCTCCAGAAAGTCAAGGAATAAATTTAAAGCCTTTTGCCAAATACCTATCCTATTGGATTTTGATAAGATGGCTATTGAGCTTTAATAATGTCTTCTATCCTTTTTCAGCTGGCCCTTAACATGTCTCTTTATTTGTCCCCAAAGCCTCTTCAGCGATGCCTTTTTATTACAAGTCTCTCAGCTTGCTCTCAAGGGAGACAGGGTCGACAAGAGTGATAGATAGATAACTCTATAGATTATCTCCCACAGATGTTTTCTCTCCAGTAGCCCCTCAGGCTATTCCCTCTAAGTAAACAGAAACTAAATAGAGAGTCTACTGAAGAGAGAAGTCCCCGAGGTCTCTTGTCACCACAGGCAGGAAAAGAACCCATCCCGGGGAGGTGGGTGAGGAGCTGCACACACAGAGCTGCCTTCACCAGGAGCCTCAAACCATCAGCCAAAGGGTCTTTTAGAGGAGAGATAAATACACCTAGCACTGCTCCTTGGGAAAAAAAGGTGTCTTGTAATGGATGCTGGCCTTGTTTCCTGCCGGAGGAAGTCTGAATCTTTCATCTCCCTCTCAAAGTTAAATCAAAATGACAATGAAGATAATGGTAACAAGCCCGGGTTTTTTCAACATAATAAACGCAGTGGAGAAGCTCAGAAAATTCAGAGCCAGAGAACATGTGAGCTGCTCTCTAAGCAAAATAAACAGACTGCAGGAAGATGGCTTGGAAACAAAACATGGGGGAGTAGGGGACAGTACACCCACAGGTCTAACTCACACTGGTGTGCATCCTGAATGTATGCACTCAGGTCACCAAAAAAACTGTCTCCTGTTTTAGCATGACTTTCACAATCAATTATTTCAGTTTAAACAAAGAGGATGTGGAGCTGATGTGTACTGGTGAGAGTTAAACCAAGTACCAACAAGCAAAGTAGCTAAAAGGGGAACTGCTGAGGGGTACACCAAGGTTCAGTCTGTGGCACAGCACATCTCCAGGTATGGAAAAATGATTCTGGACACAGGTTCTGTCTAAAATCTTCATTCTTGTGAGGCAACCACTAACAAACAAATCAGCTTTCCGGTGTGAGGGCTCCCAGCAGAAATAACAGTAATACAAACTGGAAAATATTGGACTCAGTGGGAAAATTCTTCTTTCTTTGCTGCAATAGTGTCTGCAGTGCTACCCCTCCAGACTTCTCACTGCCTTGCAGTGCATGAAAAGTTCTGTAAGAGAGCTTTTTTTAAAATTTTTTTTCCTGGCAGCTTAACAGCAGAAATAATACTGGGGTCAATTTTTAGGCAGAGATTGCTTCCTGTGCCTCTTCCTATACCTCTCCCTGCTATCCCGCTTCTCTTCCCTGCTCTATTTTTTTACTGCTTTTACAGATTTTCTCTGCATTCTAGAGATTTTTTTCTCTCTTTCTAGTCCTTGTTACTACCCAGCTCTAAACAACCAAATAAGCCACTGAAAATTCTGGTCCCTCTGCTCAGCTCCGACTCCTTTGCTCCCCATTCCATCAGCCCACCCACTACACTCACATTTGTCTTCAGTCACCTTCTCTCCACCAACTTATCTCTGAGGGAACAGGAATAAATTGGAGTCAAATCTCAACTATTGTGTCTTCAGGGATATGACAAGTGAATGATTCAGAGAGCCTGGAAAAGGAAATCTTCTCCCAAGAGGGTTTTGTACCACTGGAGCAAAATGCTAGAGTACTACTTACACACAATTTTAAGATACTACAAAAATTGTACAGGATGATTTTCTTTATTTTTCATTTTCTTTTGACTGAAAAGCTGTCTAGCAGTAGTCTTTTCACAAGCCATAAAGTTTAGACTTGAACTCTTTACCTTACTGCATTGACCTTTCTTACCCTAGCTGTAAAACCCTACTGCCCATCCTTCAATAAATTTATCACCTCATAAACTCCCACTAGTGCTTCTCTACAATGCGTTTAGAAGACAGAAGTGGAAGGCCAGTCCTTCCCCCTTGTCAAATATCATAATTGTCCAGTTTTATACCTGCTGTACAGGAGAACATTTCAGGACACAGTATATTTCAGAGGCCTTTTCAAAAGCTTTTGCAACATCCTCCTTCAAAATAAAAGCAATGATGTTCAAAAACAAACCCATGGTTGGAACATATAAAGCTGCCAATCTAACACTTCCTTCCACCCTTGTTTTACACAAAGCCTGCTCTCTTTAGGGTAATGCAGATTCCACAAGGCAGAGATGCAGAAATTATTTGTGATATTGTGATTAAAGACTGAGACAGAAATAGCTGAGCAGCCCAGAGCCAGGGAGAATTCACTCCATCCCTGTGCTAAGTGCATTGTGATAATAAGAACCTGCTGCCCTGTCACCATGTCTGTTCAGACAAAAGGATCCCACAGAGGCAGAGACAAACACCAAGTGAGTTATGGAGATGAACAAGGTAAAAAGTTCAGCAGTGTTGTGATAGGTCCTCTGCAAGGTCAGTGGATGGTCAAAGGACATTTCATTTTGGTAGCCTGGCTTCCTCACAGAAAAGCTGATTTTTCTCGAGGCAGTGAGAACAGGATGGTCCATACCAGACCTGTGTCTAAAGATCTTTTCCCAAACTGACTTTGGAGCCTGACAAGTTTTGTATTTCACTTTGTTTGGCAGAGTGAAACAAGTGTTTCCTTTAGCTTTCAGAGCTAGGAAACACTACTGAAGCTCCCCTCAATGGCTGAATAAAAATGGCAGTCGTTGCAAGTTCCAATTTTAAAATATTTTCCACTTTCAAAAACTCCTGTTTTGTGGACAGAGCTGCGAGTGTCTGCTGTAAGACAACTGGATGTGAAAAGAACTACTGCCAGCTCATTGTTTCAGCAAGGACACCACCTCCAGACATCCAGGGAGGCTAAAATCAAACCTGGCTTGTAACACTTGACTTCAGTAAAGCTGTTAACCAGGAGATAGCCACGGAAAGAATGTCATTTCAGTGTTACTGAGAATAACCCCAACCAAAATAGTCGACTGGCTACTGAAGTATGTAGTGTTGAGGCTGCCTCACAGCTACTAGGAAGAAATTTGTACAGCTGGGCTGTATTTGGAACACGTTTTTCTCCGGTCAGTATTATAGTTTAGGCAGCACAATGTGATGAAAAGCACCAGTGATACATCACCAGAGTTACATTTTATCCCTTCATGTATCTAGTCCTTTTCCCTTGAACTTCACACAAGCCGCATACACACAGTGAAGTGACCTCTAAAAATTTAGCACATTTAGCAGAGGACCAACATTTTCTTTTACTGGAAAAGAGGTAAATGAGGTTTTTCAATTTGGACCGGTAGTTATTTATATTGTAGCTGAATCAAGGAACATTTCAACCTATTATTTTCCTTTTCATAAATATTGGAATCACAAAAAGACAGAAAAATTTGCCAGCAGAACCACAAGATGTAATCCAAAAACACAGGAGCAAAGATGGGAAAACTTTTAGGACACTATTGCAATACACACCTTCTTCACAAGCAGGAAGAGAAAAAAAATTAATCAAGTGTATTTCAAAGCCAGACAGAAGAGGAATCCATAAGACTGATCCATATCCTACCTTTTTTATGTTGCCCTCTTGGGAGGTCACCTCAGGATCAGTCAGTATTTGCTGTGAAAAAACAAAGGAGAAAAAAAATTAAACTAAGCTCCAATTGCAACTAAGAATGTTGTAAACAAATAAACACTGCTGAGGATGATGATGACTGTTACTATTATATTTAAGGGGCAAAACTCTCAACTGCAACAGAGCAAAGCAGAGGTTTTAGAACGTAGATGGAAAGCATCCACCAGAACTGCTGTTACACTCTCCCCAACATTTCAATGTTTTCTGTAGCTTCTATAAACATTTTCTTTGTTTTTGGCAGACAAGAACACGTGTTTCCTTCCCAAATGGCAGGTGATGTCGATGAACTAAGAGGATGGAGATTCTCCTCCTGCAGCCAGGAGCTCAGCCCAGCCCTTCCCCACACACCCACAGCCCCAGGGGATGCTGCAGCCCCTTGGCACTTCCAGCAGCTGGGTGGGAAGCTCTTGAAGCTCTTTAATTCCTCCTCCAGCAGAGGTGTGGTGATACAAGTCATTAAAACGCTGCTGTGCTCTACCTCAGATTAGCTCCAGGTCAGCAGGCATTCAGGAGGTCAAGTACCTAAACCCTGTATCAGGCTGGAGAGCCCCATCAGGATAAACAGAGGGGAGGAGGGGATGGATGGAGCAGCCGGGCTCCATCTCAGGGTTTAAGTGGTTTCCCTGACCTCGGTGGGGAGCTCGGATGTCTCAGGTTAAACAGATGCTCAGTGCCAGGGTGGGGACATGGGATGCAGGACTTCCAGGCTCTGCCTATGTGTTTTGGCTACCATGCAGCAGCAGCAAAAAGTTCCAAGGAAAGGAGAGGAAAAGGCAAGGAAACCCAAGATGAAATGAGAATGGTTGTACATTGCAAAGGAAACTTGCTGAAAAAAAAAAAAAAAAAAAAAAAAAAAAAAAAAAAAAAAAGAAAGAAAGAAAGAAGAAAGACCAAGGAGGCTCTGCTGTGTGTCAGCAGCCAAGCACTTGGCACAAAGCTCCTGGACCCTCTTGACCATGCCCAGGTGAGACTGACTAATTTCCAAATTTCGAAAATGTTGGTAAATATCTCCAGGCTCAGCTGCAATAACAAAGTATCGTGTTTCCACCAGTAAAATCCTCACCCATTCTGTGTGTTACACCAGCTCTCACTGACACTGACACTGCGGCTCAGAAAGCAAACAGGACCAAGAGGTGAATACCAGAGCCATGAAACTCCTCATGTTCCTGCACTTGTGTGAGCACATCCACTGCTGAAATCTCACCCTGAGATACTGAAAGACAAATATCTGTCATGAACAGCCAGAAGTTGGGAAATCAGTGCCTGTCCCCAGTGCAAGAACTTGCAGCTCCTGTTCCTTCCACTGGGAACCAGAAACCCTCTAAAGCCTTCTGAGAATTAGGCCATGAAGTCCTCAGAGCTGTAATATAAATATGGCAATGCTAAATGACTTGAAAGTCTTCATGGAACCAGTAAAGACACCTAACTGTAATTATAATATGCAAAAAATCTTTACATACAATTGGTTAAGTATGTGCATTCAGAGTACATAATCCACCCGTTCAACATGACCATAAATGTAGAGGGGGGAAAAAAAAAAAAAATCAAAATGAAGTGCAAATTGGGCTGTGGTATAGTCCTGTATAAACAGGCTTAAGAGTCAGGAATTCCTGAGTCTGAATCTAAATGCCAACACAAGCTTCTTTTTGTTGGCTTGGATAGATCCACACTCAAGGGACAAGTTCTGTTTCTCAAACTGTATTTATTTTTTTTCCCATTCAGTTTGTAGCAGATCCCAAATTTCAGAATTCTTTGAGAATTTCTGTAAAAAGTGTTGCATACATATTAAAAATGGCACTGCTAGAGAAAAGCATCAGTGGCTGTTCATCTGTTCATTCAGAATATTTCAAAATGGCTGATTACTGACCAGGTGAAGTATTTTTTTCAGTTTCCTTCTCTTGCTGATCTCCTGGGGGAAGTGAACACTGATTTCCTCAAGCATTTTCACAACTATCTCCATGCCCAAGCTGTCAGAACATTCACACGTGGCCAAAGGAATCCTAGCAGGAGTGGGAGACTGAGAACTTTCCTTAGATTCCATATTCCATCCTTGACTTTAAAGAAGAAAGATGCTGATGTCCAAAATGCAGCAGTATGGGACTGAGTTCTGTCACAGACTTTCTGCACTACCCTGGACACAGCCCACAGCCCTGATGTCCCAAATTCCCTGGTTTCCCAGTTCCCACCTCAGCAGACTCTCCCGGCAGAGGCGGTGAGCGGCACCTCTGAGCTAAAGGAGAAAGAGGGAAAGTGAGTACCAGATGTGATGTTTATTAAAAAGAATAACAAAAGATACTTTGAAAATCTACTCATTGGGTAATTTTAGCTCAGGCTGGACTTCATCTCATGCGAATGCCATAAGACTAAATATAGTGCTTGACGTGTGCAGTGGGCCGCACTTTTGCAGTTAACACAGATGTTCTTAAATGTACTCAAAATTTACACCATATGCTTTTTCTATCAACTGATATGTTGACTTTAGCCAAAAGAAAGACAACATGTCAGCAGCAGCCACGTCAGCCCGACGTGTGTTTGAGGGATCTGGTTGGAGGGGGATCTCCTCCGCCTGGGGATGAATTTTGGTGCCTTTGGTTTCCCGGATCCAGCAGACTGGTGGCCACAGAATCCTGACTTTGTTACATGAGTTCGGGATGTGCTACAATTTTTGCAAAGCCTCCTGAATGTATACTAAACATGTCAAGTAACACCATGTGATTCCTTTTGAAAAACAGTTTACAAGCTGGCATTCTCCAGCTGCAGTTAACCCTAATTTGATTACATTACCGAGACAGATCACAATGAGCTTATGTAAATAGTAACATTATCCATTCATTCCCTGAGCTCAGATAAACCCTCATTTTAAAAAAATCCAAGAACACAAAAATCCCAAAGTTAAATAGGCACGGAGCAACGCACTCAGCAAAGTGCCCGAAAGAAGGGGACAGACAAGGACCTGTCCCTGCTGCATTACTGTCACCCTGAGTTCTAACAAGTTCCACGGCTGCTGCGAGCTGGAAGCCCAGGAGAATGCCCGGTGACTCCACGGAGGTCATTGTGCAGATAATAACACTTTTTGCCAGTAACCTGTTGTTCATTATCATCTGATTCCTTAGTGAGACCTGGTGGGGTCAGTGAGACTTTCCCAGCTCTGGCACCCTCTCCCTGCACCTCCATCCCAATCCTGCTCCGAGGAGAACCCTGTTACGAAGCTACAAATCTTCTCCTTCAGGAGCCCCATTCATTATTCCTTTCAAAGTTTTATCCTGCAAAGTCTAGAGTGCTGGCCCTGACCCAGTCAGGTCTTTCAGCAAGTGTAGCAGTGAAATTAATAGAAACAGAAATGCTCACACACCTAAGTGCTTTTCTGGAGGGAGGCCAGGAGCACAAAGCACCTGGGGGGACACAGCCCCCCAGCACAGAAACTCCTCTCAGGTCTGGGTGCACATCCCCCTGATGCCTCGTGCTGGGAAACAGCCCCTCCAGAAAAACTGAGAGCTCAGGACATCCCCTGCAGAGGCTGGAGGTGGGACAGGGGGGGTTGGAATGAAAAGAGGAATCTTCCCAGCTGGCTGCTAGGATGGGCTGGCTCTTCCACAGACAGAAATTCTGTACAACTTTATTCCTGTCTCTGCTCTAGCAGGTATCACACAAACATTCTCACTCCCTGGTGCCCAAGGACGATTTTACAAAAAAGAAGAAAAGGATGTGAAGCATTTTTCATTGTTCCTATTGCCTGAGACATGAAAGCCATTCCTCATTATATTGACAAATGCTGCAGCAGCAAAGAGCTAATCCTGCTGCCATTAGCAGCCCTGGAGACTGCAGAGAGCAAGTGCAGCAGCAGGAGAGGGCTGGGTTATTTATTAGCCATTTGCCAATTCTGAAGTGAAACCAAAAAGCTGATTCGTGCAAAACCTCAGGCTGTCACAGCAGCTGCTGCTTTTCTAGTTCTCCCACGAACTCTGGCACTATCTAGAAAATCCTTCCTTAGCACACAGCTGGGTTACCAGAACCCCACTGCTCCTCTGCACCTCCCCTCCTCTGCCACATCTGGGTGCATCAGGAACCAGAGTCCTGGGTACCACGGAACCTCAAAACAGCACACAGAACCAATGCAAAATCTGCTTAAATAATTCACAACCATTCATTACATAAATACAAAAATTAAGCAGTAAATGTTGTCAGCTCTGAGCTTTCTGTGGAAGAAAAACACCTACTTGAAAAGCCTGTGAGTGAGATCCACAGACTGGGTTGCCTGAAGTCATATGGTAAATCAGTAGCAAAATTCTCAACCATTTATCTTTTGCTAAGAGATTAGAGAGCCTCCCAAGTGAATAAACAGCATTAATTAATAGCCAGATCTACTGTCACCAGAGCTGCCGAGGCCTGAAATACAAGTGGAACCTTGATGATGTTCTAGGGATGGCCAAACAGTGCTTCAAGAGCTACAAAACCTTGTGCAGAGAGCTCCCAGGGTGTCAGCCCAGCTGGGGATGCTGTTTGAGTCCTGGCAGGGTCTGAGCTGCTTTTATATTAATTTGAATCCAGATGCTTTCTGTGCAAACATTTTCCCCTGTAGTGTGCATTGCTGTTTGTACCTTCCAGAACAGACTCTTCATCTCAGCTTCCTGAAGCTCCTTAAGCACTGCAATGATTAATGCCTGGTGTTTTGTTTTTTTTTAATGCAGGGATTTTACAGCCCTTTCTGGCCAACAATTTACCAAAATTTTACATTTTCTACAGAAAGTAAATTTGTGAAGCCCTGTTAACTTGAGGAAAATTTCAATATCCTGCCTTGGGAATCTGAAACGAATGTGCCTGGAATTAAGAGAACAGGGAGGAAAGCTCTTGTCTGAGAGGAAGAATTTCCTTTCCTGGCTGGTGAGCGAAGGAAGATGAAGAGCACTGCTCTGCCTGGCAAGAAACAAGCCAAAGGCTGAAAAGAGTATAAAGAATAAACCAACCATTCACTGCTAAGGGCAACCCCAGCACAATTGGGAACACTGTCGAGCAGCCAAAATGTGGTTTGTGGACCAGTAACAGCCTGCAAAGCCGTGCTATGCACTCCACAGACCATTTTATAACCATTTATTCTTCAGTTGAAAGTCTGAACAAAAAGGTGGAACGGTGCTGCGTGAAAAATGGCTAAAATTAGGAGGGATCTGTGGCCTACAATTTTGGGTGATCCGCTGCAGGGAACACCTCTGCACTTGCTCATGCCTTCCATCCTGCAGGGCTTTACAGAAGAATTTTTCCTGTGTGACAACTTTCAGGGGAACAAAATGCAGTTTATGGAGGTGAATCACCACACGTTGTCCCAAAGGGACAGAACAGCCTAAGTCACCTTTGAGTAAGAACCAGCACCTTCTTACCACACCAAACAAACTTCTCTGCACCCAGAAAGGAGCAGGAAAAAAGTCTGGGGCAGGTAATGGTAAGAATGAACGTCAAACATTAAGAATATGTTTAAGAACAAAGACTGCAAGAAAGAAAATAAACGTGCAGTTTACATAGATGGCATGGCAGCTTCTGAATCACTGGAAAGACAGAACTCCTCCATGGCACTGGGATCCAGTTCAACTGCAAATACCAGGAAGTTAAACAGAATCTAATGGAGAGCATTTGTAATAACTTCAATAAGCTGAGGACTTGAGACTTTCAGCCAAGACAAATAGGAGAGGGTACTGATTAGTAAATGTCACCGTTCCTCTTGCCAAGCACTCAGGGACTGGTGATAGGAGAGTATTAAACATAATCTCACAGTCTTTAGGGGCTCTTTGATTTTATATTGCATTCTTATCAGGTTCTTAAAGTCCAGTGCTAATGAGCATGAGAAATGCACTTGATAGTTTGGCAGTTTTGCTACAAGAGAATGTATTTCATTCACTACATGTGTTCCTTGGATTCAAGCTAGAGATGCATTTCCCTTTCATCCACTGCCACATCTTACCTCCCTTCATTCTTTTCTCCATTTCAGCAGCCCAACAGTACCTTTAGCAACCATCTCTTTACTATTACTAGCTTTTACCCCATCCTCACTGTAACCTTAGAGGAAACAGTAGTAGAATGGAAGCCTGAGGTCATCAGGTCTAAATCCTGCCTGCTGCAGAACGACACGACACAATCACTTGATGTATCTGGAGCTCTTTGTTATCTCAGCAAAAAATCATCTTGAAGAGTGAAGTGTAATGTTTCAGCTAACAGATAAAGCACTGCTGCCTGCAGCCATCTAAGTGGACTGGACAGCCAGCTTTAGCCATATATGATCCACCTACCTTTTATTCTTGACCCTTTTTAGTTATAAAAATGACCTTGATATTGACAGAATGATATAAATGAACTTCCCTGTACTTCATCTATTGATAAGATGTTTGTTAAGATGATCAGTAAAAATCATAAGTAAATAAAGAGAGACCATACATCTTCTTGTAATGCACTGCTGACGTGCACTTGATCTGACATATGGGGACCTCTGGGCTTGGCTGAAGAGCTCACACTTCATATTCAGCTGCAGCCTTTCCAGCCAGGACACACACTGACCCAGAAATCTATAGAAGGCAATGCACTCAGAGCTTGGCATCTAATCACACCTGTTATGACCAGGGCATCCTAGAAAATACCCTCAAAGGGATGAGGTGTATTGAAATGGATTCAACAAATACACCATCTAGTGCCTAGAATAACTCGTTATTCAAAGAGCTGATTGACTGATTTGCCTCATTCTTGGAATCACTGGGGTGGCATTCATTTCCAGTTCCATTGGCAAGGCTTTCAGAAGCTCCCTGCCCTTCTCCCCTCAGCAGCAAAGGTTAAGTACCTTCCAATCTATATGGCAACATCAACACCTTTCTTTTCTTTCTTACAAAATTCCCTTCCACAGAGACAGTGTCTTGCCATTGATGCAGGATGACTGGCACCACTCAATCTCCACAGCACTTCAACCCCTCTGTGCCTACAGTTACCAAAGAGAAAGACCAGGATTAGATGTCTCAAGTAAAAGATTTTCTGGAGGTCTTAAGCTACAGAGCAGGGCCAGCCTCTCTCATCACCCATGCTGAATGGTGCAGCCTCCACCCTCACTGAACTGTGATAATTATACAGTTAAAAACTGAGAAAAACCAGAAAAATGGTCTGTTGCCTCCTCACAGCCTCGAGAGACGCAGGTAAGAATTATTAATTGGTTTACCACATTTAAAAAGTACAAAACAAATAGATGTGTTTCATAGGCATGCTTGCCTGCCATGGTCTGAGAGCCAAGTCTTTTCCTTGCCCAGTAACACAGCCCTTTGCTGAGCTCACTGGAAGTGTTCTGCTCCCCTTGCAGGCATGTCACATCACAAGTGCAAACATAAAAGCCAACTTGCATTTCGCTGTGTACAGAATTTGCCAAAACCCCAGGTCAATAAACTGCAGCTACATCTAGAGCTTATCCTCAGTTCCATCAACATAATGGCCTGCAGTGTAACCACAGCAGAGCACCAAAGCCAAGCAGCTAAGCTGTGACACGGAGATTTCTGATCATTAATCACACTTGAAGGAAAATAAAGCCAATATGCAACGTTCCCACCAATTTCCAAAGTCTAAAGTGGGAAATGCACTGTCTCATTTAGCAGCTCAGCTTTGCTGCTCACGCTGTGAAAGGCAGGAATGAAAACAGCAGCAGCCTTCCTAATAGCTGGTACTGTCCAGGGGGAGTGCAGGCTGTCTGGGAATGTATCCCTGCCTGGCACTCCGACAGCAAGGATGGGATATGTCACTTTGATACCCATCAGCAGGATAACCTACCTGTCACTTTAACATGATAAGGTCATAGTCAGTCAGTGTGATGCAGTGAGAAAAATGGCCCATTAATGCCTGAGCAGAACTGGAAGGGAAACATAAGGCTGATGATTAGGTCCTCGAGGCCTAAGTTTGTTTTAGTGGAAGACACAGATACCCCATGCTCCTCTGCAGGGACTATCTGCTCTGAAAGAAAAATAAGATGCTGGTGACTAGCATAGACACTGCCTGCCACAGAGAGCTTCAAAGAAGTTTACATCATTGAACTCTCACATAATTTGGCAAAACAGGTAGTGATACCAAGGGAGTGATACTCTCTATAGAGTAAAGTTAATAAGAAATTATTCTGTGGACTAACTTCAGACACTGGCACAATCAGTTTCTTATTTAAAAAGCACAGGGTGTTGTTTTATCTGAATTGACAGGTGAGTTCCCTTTTAAGAGCTGTAGAAACAATCTCAGACAGAACTGGATAATATTATGCTTGGAATGATAATATTGTGTTTGGAAAAGGTCAATATTTTATTTAATCAGCCAGACAGAGAGTGGGTGGCAATTTCAATGCATTTTCTTGAGACAGGAATTCAGGAAGTCCAAACAGAAACAAGTTTCAGTTTTTTTCTTGGGCTGCTGTTGTCTTCCACAGGTAGGAATTTGTGTTTGGAGTGTTCAAGGACAGGATATCATAGGGCTGGGTGTAGCCCCAGTGCTGCTTCAGAGGCAACCCCATCCTGAGTGTCCAGAGCTTCCCTCTGAACCCGTGCTGTAAACCTGCTCCCAGTTCCACACTCCTTTCCCAGAAGGTTCTCCCACAGCAGATCTCATTCTGCTGCTCTGCCCTTGAGCCCCTCCTGCAGGGGGTACCCTGGGGCATCCTCCCATCCCTTTGGATAACAATTCTCCTCTCAGTCTGACTTGAAGGAATGTGTTCTTTACACATTGCCACATTCTGGCTGCTTCTCCAGACAGCTGCTGAGCTCACAGCAGAGTTCCAGGCACTGGGGAGGCTGTTTGGCTTTACAAGTACATACCCCATCAAGGTACCTGAGAACTGAGGTGGGCAGGAACACAGCAGAACACAAACAACCCCAGGCAGTCTCTCTCTGCAGTGCTCTGGTGCACCTCTGATCATCAAAATGCTCCTTCTTGACCATGATCTGACTTACAGCATTCTCTTAGCTAGACATCCCAGTGGCAGGACCTCACACCTGACAAAAGGCTGTCCCTGCCTTCAACACAAGCACCAAGCAATGGCCCAAGCTGCCCAAGTGCTTCCTCAGAACGTTCTGAACTCTCTGCAGAAGACTTTTCTGAATTGAGCCAAAATGGCAAAGATTTATTTTTTTTTATTATTCCACAAGTTATCCTTAGTAACTCCAGTTGTCTGTTACTGGAATTAAAATGGATTCTACATTCACAGCTTCTTTCAGAACAGCCCCAGAAAAAAATAAGGGGGGGACTTTTTTTTCAAGAGAAGTTTTTAAAAGCACACACAGCCCTTATTGTTGTTAAACACTCAAGTTCTGACAAAAATCTTGGGAGATTCAGCTCAGAGTATTGATTACAAGGAGCTTTTTTATCTTGTGCCAAAAGGAAGACTGAGGTTAAAAGATGGCTCCCTACACAACCTTGCCAAATAACATTTCTGTTTATGTCTTAAAAACTACCACCAAAGAAATGTCCCTGATGTATCCAAATGCTGGAGATGCAGTGTGTCTTTATGCCACTGAAGAGGGTGTGAGGGAGGGTTTGGCATTTTACGTGCCAGCCCAGAGCCAACAGTCACTGATTTCAGTAGAGTTAAGAGATGCCACCTTACCCTCCAATCACCTGAGTGTGCCACCAAGGAAACTGGTGCTTTGGGGGAATGAAGACACAGCAGTTTGACATTCTCACAAACTTGGTTCTTGTCTTCCTCAACACCCCAAACCTCTCAGGACTGCAGCTCCCTGGAAGTGTAAAGCAAGCACTGGAAAAGCAAGGCAGCTCCCTGGTGCCTGCCAGTCTGTCCTGCTGGGGCAGCAGGGTCAGTGTGTCCTGGGCTGAGCTGAGGAAGGGGAGGATGAACTCATTAGGGAAAGGATGCCCTGAGTTTCCCCCACTTGCCCGTGGCACTTGTTTGGCCCGAGTTGGAAACAGACCAAAACCTGGCAGGGAGGATGGTCTTGGCTGCTCTTCCCCCAGCACAAACAGAGTAACAGCTGCAAAATGAATATTGCAGCTTCTACACAGAAAAACACGACCACCCTCAACCAAATGTTCCCAGGTTTTTTGTTGAAGGCTTTTTTACTCCTCTGAATATTTGGCTTCATCCCATGGATCGTGCTAACATTTAAAATTTCTGTAAATTTCTAACCCATAGCTTCATATCCTCCTTTCCTAGCTCAGGCACCCAGCCTTTTGCTGAGCAGAACATTCAAATTATATCCAAAAGCAATAACCTGGCTGACATTTAGCTGGAAGAGGAGCTCAGCTTGATTAATTCCTCACCTTCAGAAGATGCACTCTGTGCTCTCACTTTCCCCAGGAGAGCCCTGGCAGGGCCATCACCTGCCAGACCAGGCAGTTCTAAACTGTGTTTTGGTTCCAACAATAAGTGCAAAGAGAACTTTACCAGGAGACATGCAGGCTGAGCTAGCTGGTGACAGCACTAAGAGCTTAATTCACTCTTCTGAAAGTAAAAGCTTTTTAAGGAAGAGTCCCCCAAAACAAACAAACAAACAAAAAGGTGAAATATCTGCCCCGAGTGAAGTGTAACAAGTGCATGATTCAAACTAACACAGACAATTCAGGTTTTTGGAATAACTTACTCCAGGACTCAAAGTTTGAGAAGTTTGGGGTTTCACATTCTTGACAGCCTTCCAGGCTGTGTCAGGAGCAGCTGTACATCACAGCCCTGGCAGCCCAGGGCTCTCCCAACAACCTCCTCAGATCTGCTCCATTACTTCATTCAGACAGTGCCCTGGATGGTGTTCCTCAGGCATTCTAGATGGAAACAATTCTTCAGGTGAAAAGGAACTTTCTCCCATTATTGGAAAATAAGGAAAAAACATTTTGATCCCTCCTTTGTTCCCAGACCCCTCTGTCTAGACAACCAGCACAGCTTTCACACTATCTGTTACCTCTGTGGATGCACAATGAACAGACCAGGTGAGCACAAACAATAAAACATAGCCAAAGAAGGAGCAATCCAGCATTACTTCTTCTTTTTTTTTTTCTTGTGTAGGTGTGAAAAAGATGCTGTTCTGTAGAGGAAGACTGGCCCTCAGACTTGCTGTCCTAAGGCACTTGACAAGACTACAGAAAGCAGCATGTGCAACATTCTCCCATGAGCTGGAACACCAGAAGTCAAGTTCTATGCATTTGAGTTATATGCATCTATTTATCACAGATTCCAGGCAACCTGCTTCAATTATGAATTTGACTGCATTTTTTTTTTTTTCAGAATATAAAACCCTTTTCCTTGCACCTATATAATTGTGTTCCATGACAGAACTGGTATTCATCATTGCCCTGCTGTCCCCTTGCCTAAAAGATAAAACATCCACAGAGTAATAAATGTCAAACTATGATTATTGATGCTTTCAATTAAATTGATTATCTATTTGAGGTGCATAGCATGGTGATTTATTGCTGTCTCTTTACGTTGCACTTGGCACAATGGCTTTCCTGAAAGGTGAGCAGTTTGATTGTTTCAATAGATTTTCTATTAAATCTGATTTTTCAGAACTGGCTCATAACCAGTGCTTGGTTAACTGAAATGGCACCTGATGGAGGCTGAAATAATCTACCTGCTTCCTGTTATCTTCCAGAACACAGAGATTAGGAAGCAGCGTGTGAAAACAGAAAATGAAAACTTTTAAGTGTTAATGGAAGGACAAAATACATCCCTGACTTACATCCCTCATTCAAAAACTTATTTACAGACTATATTAGGCAAAAAGTGTGTGTAATCCTGAGCTTTGCTGGGAGCTCCCCAGCTCCAGAGAGAGATGAGATGACCTTCGGCTCCTCACTGCCATTGTGTTTTTATTATTTCAGATAACAGGAGCTATAAAATTCAAAGACATTTGCTCACCAGTGATAATCAGCAGCTGCTTCACAAACAAGGCTTCTGTTAGGCACCTTGGTTAAGGTGACACAAGTTGACCTTTATCTGATAGTTTACTTGAAGCAATGCCTCATGTGGCTGGGAAGCCCAGTATCAGCCCCAGTGCTGCTGTGTCCCCAAAGCACAGCACACTTTGTTTCAGGCTGTTTCAAAACACAAGTCTGGCTTAAAACCTTGTGGAGTCTGCTCAGACAGACTTTGGGAGGTGCAGAAAGTCACAGTTCCCTTAGTATGTTCTTGCTGGATGAGAGGAGAAATATGGAGAACTCATCACCAAGCAGGTAGCATCTGAGAACCAAACCCCACCAGCTGCATGGGGAGAAAAATGCAGTGCTGCTAAGCCATCAGCCTGACATCTGAGACAGAGGCAAATCTCTCTCCACTGCTCACCACACCTGACATTTCCAAGCCATGAGGAAGCACCACAGCAGATAACCTGGGGACTGAACTTCCTGGTGTCACACTCTGCCTGACCAAGTTTCCCACCATTTACTATCAGGAGAACCCAGGAAAAAAGACTGAAGCTCAACAGTGACACCTAAAACACAGAGAAGAGTCTGCCTAAGAGACCTGGTGAAAAAATTAAACAAACAGATAAACAGTGAGAGCAGAAAAACAAAAAAAGGATTGCTATCCCCATTTTACAGACAAGACTGAGACTGAGACAACAAATTAGGTGATGTGCCCAAACCACACAGTCTCCAGCATTCAGAAATTGAATTTCAAGCTCCTTAGGCCTGATCTGAACAATAAGGCTGTCACTCCTCTGCAGATGCAAACACCTTTGACCTCAGCAAGCTCAGAATTACACACACATCAATTCAGACTTTGAAGCCTGGCTTATCTCTCAGTAGTGTAACTGTACAATCAAGAAAGAAAAAAGAAAACCCAAATCCTCACAGCTCAGGTCAGAATTAACTATTTTACATTTGCTGTGTTCAACCCCCATAGCCTCAGAGCCCAAAGTGCTTCAGAGTTTACCTGCAGAGGGGTAAGGGCAAACACTGCAGCAGCATTTCCAGCTGATTGTGTTGGCTGAACTTGAGGATGCAGGATGTAATAATGCAAACGTGGTCCTCAAACCAGGGTGAATACCAGTGACAAATTTCTCACCTACTCTTAGTTGAGAAATGAACCCTAATAGCTGAGGTTCCCCGGAACATCATTCTGGGATATGTGTTTTATTAAAGGTTCCTCCACCAAACCCAGCCCTGGCTGAGCTGTGACAGCAGGTAAGGGAAGCACTGCCCAACAGCATGGCAGCACCTGCACTGCTTCCAAAGAGGAGGCTTCAGGGAGGTGGCCTGGAGATTCCTGCTGCTGGAACACTTTTTTCCAACACCAGACACGTGGGTCCCCACCAAGAGCAGCCACACACCAGTGGTGCCCCGTGGAACTGTGAAGCTCATTGAGAAAAAAGACCACAAGCAACAGGGAATTGGGACAAATTCTTCTGAAATCTACAGATCAAAGCCAATGTGCTGAGCTGTTTCTGAACATCAAGGCTATTTCCACAAAAAGATAAATATATGTACTGTAAAGTTTCTGTGGCCAGCCACTACCCCTGCAGCAGAGGTTAGAAAATGGGACATTTGGTTTCCAAAGGATCTCTGTGTGGTAGTAGTTATAGCAACACTTGGTACAGAACATTTTTTTTTGGCTTGAAGGATGACACTAAAGGCCTAGAAGAAGAAAAAAACCAGGAAGACAACAAAAAAAAAGCCAAACCAGGAAAGCCCATATGATGGTGGACACTGCCTGCCCTCAGCACACAGCACAAGCTCTTGATGCAGGGAAACAAAGTGCAGGAACCCCTGTGGGGAGAGCTGCTGCATCACTGGGCATGGGCTGGTGGAGGTGTTTGCATCTGTAAACTCTGGATGGCTTCCAGCCCCCAGGAAGTGAGGAAAAAGCCTGTGCACCAGGAGGAACACTGAGTCCAGGCCCCTCTGCCCCCTGGCAGGGGACACATGTCCACAGCTGCCCATGGCCAGGACAGAGGCTCTGGGATCACTCTTGGCTCCTGCTCCAGGGGACTTGATGTTTGGGTTTTTTATTTCATTTGACTTGAGAAATAACCAAATTCCTTCACCCTGAAATATTTCTGACCCATGAGTAGCCTGGATTCATGCAAGAAGTGCTGGAGCTCCCTGCTCTGGCAGTCAGCAGTGTGAAAAGCCAGTCTTAAAAAGGAAACAAATATTTGGCCTTCCAATCTGCTATGTTCAAACCTGGAACACAAAATAAACTGCTTTTTCTCCCTCCCTTTCTTCATCTCCATTAGGTAGTTCTGGTTTTGGGTCTCATCATAAATAACTGCCTGCTGAGGTTCACATGAATGAAGAAGCTGCAAACTGGCTCTTGGAGGAAACCCCCACGTCTGCACTTCAGAGCTCTCTGACTAAAGGCAAGGTCCTTTCTTTAATTATTTTTTTTTAACAGGGACACATTGAAAATGTTACTGCTTATCATGGCAGCTGCACACAGCTATCAGTAAGAACTGTGCTGGCTGGAGTGGGCCATGCCAGAGAGGAACCAGGAGGCATTTGCTCTGTTTAACGCTCAGGAAGTGGAGGGCAGGGCTGAAGGAGTATGCAGAGGATGTAATGGAGCCCCTAATGTGTTTAGGTTTCTCCAGAGGAATTGAGTTTTATCAGAAAACAAAGGTCCTGATGGGATTATCAGTAGAAAGAAACCCAGAACCTGTCTGGTTGGGAAAGGGGCTGTGGAGATTGTTATGTCAAGGTGCAACAGCTTCCTTCCAGGCCAAACGAAAAGCTATTTCTGTAAATCAGGCTCCTCCATATTTATTTACTTAGCACAAATAAATGGGTGTTTTCCTCATGCTGATTCCTTGTAAAAAGAAAAGAGAAATTAAGATGCCTGGCTAGCACCAGCACCTCAACAAAATGAAATGTTTCTTTCAAGCAGATTTTAAGAAACATACAAAGTTTATCCCTGATACACATCGGAGTGAAATGCACTTGCCTGACAAGATGAATCAAATAAACCTCTAAAGTTTACAAGCACTTCACACCTTCAATATCACTGCTCCATCTCCAGCTAATTAGTCCTCCCAATACACTGATTTAGAGCAAAAAGTGATGTGGGAGCAGCAAGGAGGAAATTGGAACAGAAAGTATGAGAGACTTTTTCAGAGGCAGATGATAAGATCTAGAATGTAGCAATCATTTGTGAACTTGATCCTTGTCTCATTGGGGGTTTTTAATACATGATTAATAAAGCAATTGTAATTATTTAAATTCAATAGCATCCCAAATAACATAAAAATGAGTCAGCTCTGCTCCATGCAGCTGCATAAGAGGAAGGTATCAATGAAGCCATGAAAGTTAAAGCTGGTGCCTTCTGAAGCTCAGAAAGATTCAGCCATCAGCTGTTAGTGTGGATCACTAAAGAGATCCATAAAATCCAGATTTACATCCTGCTTAGGGTACTGCAACACACTCAAGAGTGTTTGGATTCAGGGGCTCTTGAGGAGACCACAAACCAAACACAATATGGGTATTTAAAACATGGAACCACAACTGTGCTGAGAAACACAGACTGATTTGTGTCTTTGCCTTCCACAGCCTTGCACTTCTCTTCCTCACCCCCTTGGCATGCCAGTGGCATCCTCCAGCAGTTCTCAAGGCTCTTCACGTGGTCAGACCTATCACACCAATCTGTTCCTCTTGCACCAGCACAGCACTACTACTCCTATCACTAAAAACCAACTGCTGCTGCTGCTTTGCTAAGGATGTGGAGGGGCTGTTCATCAACAGCCCGAGCCTGTATCTCCAGCACAACATTAACCTCAGCCCACCTAACATCTGGGCTGCAGCACAGGGGGCCTGGTTTTACTGAGGTTCCCAAAATGGTTCTGGCTGGTCCAGAACACAGTTTCACCTCCCTCCAGCTGCCCAGGGTCCCTGTCTTCAGCCAGAAGCCAAGGATGAGCCCATTCACTTGGCTGCTGCTGAGCACAGCCCCATCCCCTCCCGTTCCCCCCTTCTGCTGTGCCCTGCCATCCCCTCACCTCCCCCACATGCACCAACTAAAAAAGGGAAAGAATGAGAAAGTGAGTACTCTGTAGCTGGCACTGCAGACAATGTGTGTCTTGTGTGAGTAATTTAGCACTATGGCCACTCAATCTGGTTTCTGGGCCCAATGCCCTGACCCTCTTTAGAGCTGCTCTCTCTCTCCAGCACAGTGTGAAACATTTCCTTTCACAGCACTGACACTTTGCAGATTGAGACGTCAGGCCTGTCCAACTGCAGCAAATTAGCAATTTTTCTTTTACTAATTGGAAATAAAAATGTTTGCTAAGGGAATAATTTGTAGGAATGCAGTGTTAGGTTTCCGGGTTTTTATAAGGATGCTTTAAACTTTATACATGTGCACTTTTCCTCTGTTTTGATGCCTTGCACTGTAAATTTTAATAGGTTACTCGACTGTTAACTTTATGGTCTCACCCTTTCAAAGGATTAAATGAAGTTTTTAATTTATCTTCCTCTCCAAGGCAGCAGGGTCTTCTTAAAGCAGTGCCTAGCACAGCTTGCCCACTTCCCAGGAAGCAAAGGGACACAACTCCAAAGGGTTAAAAACACACATGGCTCCGTGGCATCTGGATGAACCTCGGGCAGGAGATCTGTTTGCGAAGCCTTCAGTTCACAGCTCTCCAAAGTTCCCTCTGAGCATGGTGGGGAGAGATGGGTAGCAGATTCAGGAATGCTTTTCTGCCTTAACCTGCCACCAAAGGGCAATTCCTCATTCTGACTCGGGGCTCAGGCACAGAAGATGCACCCCCAGCAAACACCGAGGCTGCCAGCGGGCTCCTGGGGATGATGGGGGACAAGGAGGCTCGGCTCTGCTCTCCTGTTTATTTCAGCTGATTTGCACTGATGTAGCTTTTCCCATTCAATTGGGAAGTAGTAATACTTCGGGCAGTGTTTGGTGGTGATGGTGTCTGGAGTTTTCAACTCCTTTCACAGGGCCTGGGTAGAGTTTGATCTATTTGATCACAAACCTCAGCGCAGTTAAGCCAAGGCGTGCAAACAGCAGCAGCAAAGACTTCTGCAGATTAAAAAGGAGTTCTTCAAGAGCGTGGGGTCAGGAAACAGCCTCCTATAACCTAGAAAACCCTGGAAAGAAACTGGAAATGAAAACAAACTGGCCTTTTTGCTGAAATACAATATTTTAGTTTAACATGTCTGCAATTCTTTAGGCATGTAATGTCTTCCTGCAGACCGCACTCCAGCAGCAGTACATTAGCTCTTATAACAATGCCAGCACATAAAGAGTTACTGTTCTTTCCCCCTACATCCCCCCCCCCCATAAAGCATTTGACAGCCATGCCTAATAATTCTTTCTGGTGTGGTTTTTCTTTTTCTTGATGTCTTTATGTGAATATGAAGCCAGAGTGAAAGGCTTTGGGTGACCCCCGTGAGAGAGAAAAAGTATGAACTACAGAGAAAAAGAGTGAGATATAGACTCCCTGCCGAGACATAGGCATCTTCTCTGGCAGCTCACAACTTGGCTTCAGAGGGCCTTTGTAAGAGAAAAAGGACTCTTCTTCACTCAGGCTGTGACAATAGGTGTTTTGTCAGAGAGGGACAGGATAAAAAGCAGGGGGTGGGAGGCGAGATCATCATCGGCAAGGGGCTAGCCTTTGGGGCCTGCAGATGTTGGAAGGAGGATGATTTATTGCTCCAGTGTCCTCAGTGGCATTTGGCTACCTTCCCAGACCCCAGAATTGGTGGCTGGGTGGGAGGAGGGAGCACTGCACAACAAGGCATCTCCATACCTTCTATGGGCAAAGCGTGCTGGGGGCTGAGGGGGGAGCAGCCACCCCCAGCCTGGGCAGCCCCTCCTGGGACTGAGCCCCGAGCCCCAGGAGGGAAGGGATCAGACCCTCACTATTTCAGAACCATGACAGAAAGAAGTACTTTTAATTCCTCAGCCCAGAAAGACTTAGTGGCAAAAAGAGGTGTGATGGTTACCTGTGAACTGCTGGCAACCAAGCCACAGGATGACTCTGTGCTTGGCAGAACCAGACCCAGCGTCATCCCAACTTCAAACTGAGAAGCCTGGGGGTGTTTTTTTGGGGGGTGAATGCTCAGATTCCCCTTCCCAGAGCTCCTCTTACCAACCAGCAGAGCCCAGGCCACCTGTGCATGGCCACACCTTTGCCCATGCATCAACCAAGGAGAAGAACCAAAGTTCCAAGCTTCCTGCAGCAGGAGAAGTGGGCTCTGCATCTGGCTGGCTGCTCAGGAAGCCAGTTGGGTTTGGTGTGTGAATGGGAGGGAGGAATCTGATGCCTGTTTCTTGCTCAGAAACTACAGAAAGGCTTGGAAGCAGTGGAGGAGGATTTATGCAAATCAGCTGAGAAAAGGAACCAATATTTTGGATGTCTCTCCATACCACAAAAAAAAAAAAAAAAATCTCAGAACTGTTTGAAGTCTGCCCACTGCTCCATATATCCAGTATATTGAAAAGTATCCCAGATCACTTAGCCAGGAAGTTCTGGATAATTTCCAAGAAAAAGGAATCACAGCCTAGCAAGAAATACACACCAAGACAGTATATTGCCAGGAGTTTGATTTAGGACTCTTGCTCCAGCTCCTTTCCTCTTTTAATATACAGTTTTCCACCACACTTTCTGTATAAATACT
The DNA here is from genome assembly GCA_038090715.1 of Florisuga fusca. Taxonomy (NCBI): domain Eukaryota; kingdom Metazoa; phylum Chordata; class Aves; order Apodiformes; family Trochilidae; genus Florisuga; species Florisuga fusca. The sequence goes on from JAAWXA010000039.1 coordinate 3,000,322, forward strand.
GTATCCCATGGCTGACAGCCTCCCTTAGTAGATTTATCCACTAGTGGATTTACTAAAAATGTTTTCTGTTGAAACAAGGGCACATGCTTCACCTCAGCAAAAGACAAATCCAGAGGCAGGATTAGAATACAAAACCAGTAAAGCCTAGACACGATAGGTACAAAGAAAAACTTCAGAGTTGTTTCATACAGAGATTTCTAGGTAGAAAAACTTACAACCCAGAAGACAAAATGCAGAAGTGGAAAGTGACTGAAAAAGGCATGAAAGAAAACCTAAAAAACTCCTGAGGCAAGTGCCACAATAATAATCCTGAACAAAACCCACTGCTGAGGACTGTGATTGGTTTCAATTGCCAAGATCCAACAGCACCTCTTACAAGGGAGATCTCAAAATGCTTTCCAAAGGTCCAGACACACTTTTCTGCATCTACTCAAAACTGTTACATCCATTTACAGAAGGAAGTGAAGCATTCAGAGTGTAAGTGACATGTCCAAGGTCACACACAGAGTCAACTGCAGAGTCAACAGAAGAGTAACTAGATCTTTTGCTCAAAATCCCTTGGCTTTGACTGTGAGACAATGGCTCCCCCTCCCACGTAATCAACCAGTTATGGAAAGGCATAAATGCATATTTGCAGGACTAAATATGTTCACTTGAGAATAAAAATGTTTGGATGATTATCTATAAATTATATAACGTTATCCAGACCTCTCTGGTTTGGAAGTTGGATAGAAATCTGATGAATTACAAGCAACACACAAATGCTGTAAGAGAAGCTTTGCTTTGACTATTCCTCTTGGTCTCTGCAAAAAGCAGAATTGCAGAGATACACCAAAAGAACACACAATCCCCACAGATCTGAGTTTTCTAAAACCTCTCAAACTACTCTTGCTATGCCCAACACTAGATTGATTGTCACTACTGGCATTTCATCTTCTACTCATCCTGCCCCAGGCTGAGGTGTTCTGAAGTAAGGCATTGACCACAAAATCTAAGCAAAAAAAGACAATCTAAAAGGCAAAAAGAATTGCCATCTGGGCTTTCAGAGGCCATCAGGCCTCAAGTGTCTCACATTTTCTGATTACAGCATTACTGCTATTCTATGACTAAGTCTTCCATAGTTTGCACATCACAGCAGCTGGAATCAAAACAACTCAATTGTTTTTTTTTTTTCCTTTCTATTTTTTGAGGCTGTGACTGGATGTGTTCACATACATACAGATTCTCTTGATTTGAGGGCAGCAAATCCTGTTCTCTGTGTGGTGTCAAGCTCCCTGGCTCCTGAAGGACGTCATGGTAGTGGAAGTAGAATGTATGTCAAGCCATGCTGTAAGGGAACATGCTGTTAAAAGCTGGCTTTGTCTAGTTTGGTTTGGTGGTTTTTTGTTGGTTTTTTTTTTTTGTACTAGGCAGTGTTTAGACTACAGACATGGATAATACTGCATCTTTAATGCTTTGCAACAAATTGCCACATCAGCACTAAATACCTCCACTTAATTTTTCATTTGGATACGATGAAACATTTTTTCCCATGGAAGGAAAAGTCTGGTCTTTGTGATCGTGGCACTGCCAGCCCAAGTTACAGTAAAGGTTAATCACAAACAAGAGACAAGTAAAGTAGACAAAGAGCATCATACACTTCACTTTTCAATGGATGTTTTCATAAATGTATGAATAATTTAAATTATCATTGCCGAGTATTTATTCGAGTGTTTCAGGGGAAAAAAATGCCTCCTCTTTTTTTTCCCCTCCTTGATTCTTTTCATTTCTGTCTCATCTCTTTTATGTGCTGCATCGGCTGTTTTCTTGCCATCTGAATCAGTTTTTTGGAACAATGGGATGTATGAGGGCTGAGGGGGCAGTTGAAGAATACAGCCCTTGTTGTACACTCTGTGACTTGACATTGATTAATGAGGGTGCGGACATGGGCAGAATTTGATAGAGGGAGAAGGGGAAATTGGAGGACCTGAGGGCACCAGAAGGAGGAGAGCAAGGAGATGACAGAGAGAAGATGCCAGTGCCTCCGTGCAGGACGTGGAAACAGCCAGTGGTGGAAGCCCCACCACCTACCCTGAAAGGCCCCGAGGAGCTGAAGAGGTTTCTTGTACCATGGGAAGGACCCCAGAGAGCCAGTGGGGCACTCCTGAGAGCATCACACGTCTCACCAGGTCCATCCTGCATGCTCAGACCTGCTGTGTCAACACAACCCTTTCCTTTGTGTGAACATTTGCCCCAAAAATGTAGGTAGGAAAAGCTTTGCTGCTTCCTCTATTCTTTCACACATTCCTCAGGCTCCACCCTGTTGCTTTACTTGCAAAATGTAAATACACTAAAGTTGGTAACCTTGCTGCAGGAGGCTAAAATGTGTGACTGTGCTTAGCAAGGGCATTCAGACTGAGGGTTAGGTTGGTAGCACTTCAGAAGGAGTTCATCCTTTTCTCCCAGTAGGATGTCTCATAGTTTTTCAAGTGTTTATTAAATCAGAAGTTCTGATGCTGGTCAGAAAAGAGTAATGCTCACACCTGAAAAGCCAGAGATATTTTTGGTCATGACAAATGAGTGCACTGGTTGGAGAACAAAAGTTACTCCTCCAGTTACCACTTCAGATGGGGCACAGCACTGCCTCCAGGACTGGGCTGGGCCTCCATTTTGTGGAGCTGCAATCATAAAAGAACTGAAAACAGTATTGTAAATAAAATCAAGGGATTCCTTACAGTGTTCCATAACCCAGTACAGATTATAAGGCAGTAAATAATAAATGCTGGGCATGCCACCTGGCCTAGGATTACAGATAGAGAGTGAAGCCCCAGCACAGTCTGTGGCAGATGGATGAAGGGTTCTTCTGCTGTCTCCAATCAGCAACCATCCAACCCAACCCCTCCAGGGCCTGTCCTGTTGGATCCTGCTCCCTGCAAAGAAAGATCAAGCCTGCTGGCTCCATCTCAGACAGAACTGAAATGGTCACCAATGTGTGCAGAAAGGGCTCTGTCTGCCCAGGGCAGGCCCCAGGAACTCAGCAGCCCCCAGGTGAGAAGGAGCTGTGCAGGGAGTGAAACACAGCACGTGCTGCACACCTTGGAACTGGTACTGCTGGGAGCATCCAGAGCAATACCTTACTGGTCTGAGAGCTCTACAGAACCCACTCTTGATGGAACCTAGAAACACAGCTGCAGTTTCACTAATTTCAGTCAGAGAGAGAGAATCCACCCCGAAACAGCAACAGCCCCATTCTGCTGGTGCAAATTCTACTTGTTTTCCCTTTTGCCACCCCCCAGATGAAGTTGGTGTCTGTCAGAGCCCTGACTGCTCAGGTGCTGACCCCACTGGGATGCTCACTGTGGCTGTTCTCTTGTGCACAAACCATCAGATGGTGGTGCCAGGACACAGCTCTCCCCACCAGCCCTCTGGCTGCTCCAAGTGCAGAGGAGAGCCACAGAGCCTGGGGTTTGCTGGTGCCCACAGAAAGGAAGACAGAGAAGTCCCTCTGAGGAGCACAGAGCCTCCCCAGGAGCAGCAGCCCAGTGCCACCCAAGGCTCTCAGCTGCCACCAGGCTCCTCTCCCTGAACATCTGGCCAGGCACAAAGTCTCCCGGAGTTTCCCTCTCCCTCCCTCCCCTCCAGACCCCAGACAAGCTGCCCAGTGATCACCTGCAATGGCAGCCCCAGAGGGTGACCTGAGCCCTAGAGCTACTGCTGGAACAAATGAGAGAGCTTAACTAGAGCAAGACTGGCATAAAAAGGAAAGAGAAAAAAAGAGAGGAACAAAGATTCCGTCCAATTTGCTCTTTTCGGCATTGTAAGAACTGGCCTGTTTCCCAGTATATCACTCTGCCATTGAATAAGGTCAATTGCAGAGCAGTTCTTCAGTCATCCTGATGGGTTTTCATGAGAAAGTGAATGGAGTGCAAATTAGCCAAAGTCGTCACAAGCTTTTTTACTGTCACTCTAAGCCTGACAGTCCAAAGGAAAATGAGGATTAATAAATCTAACGAACTTTCTCTATTATCCGAGCCAGGTTAGGAAACTATTTATTGTCTCTCTTTTTCTATGTTTCATCCATTTTGCCTACTGTGGTGAAGCATTTCAAGAAGAAAGAAACAACAGAGGCACGCAGACACACACAGAGCTCAACCTCTCCAGCTCTGCTCCTCAGCCACAGACATACCAGAAAATAAAGGCATCAGGCAAGCACATCCAGAGTTTCAAGTAATTCTACCTTGTACACACTGGGAGGTTTGACATGCACCCTTACAGCTGCTCATTTCCATTAGCTATAAATTCAATGTGCAAAACTTACACATTTTATGGGAGGAAGAATAAGGACTATGCAAGTTTTTAAAGATGTTTTTTTTTAAAAGAAAAAAATCAGTTTCGAGTTAAGAGGGGGGATTTTTTTAACAACTAAATCCACATCCATGAAGTAGATCTCAGTATAGCTTCAGATGTTTTTAAATAGAATGAGGGGTTTCACTAAGTTATTAAAATAATTTGTATTTGAGTAGCTTTTGGAAAACTACCTCAAGTAGGAGAGAAGTGCTTGAAACACTCTCAGGTGAGGAGGTCCTGCCAAGCTTATCTCAGAAGTGATGCAAGAGACCTCTAGGAACCATGGAGCAGTTTCTGTCTGGGAGGCTCAGGTGGGGGTGTATGTACACACACACACACACACACACACACACATATTCTTACATAAGTCCAGCACAACACATTCCTGTCCAGCTTCACAGCTGGATAAAATGTTATCCCATGTCATCTGTAACATGCTGAGACATACTGAAGTGACATACTTCTCACTTGAGAATCTCCAAGTCCTTAAAAACTTCCATGGATCAGGCCTCACACTGTCTGAAAATAGATGTATGTGTTCTGGGAATGCATGTTTTAAGCACCAATTAAGACATTTTACATCTGTAGTGGGAGAAGGAGACAAAGAGACCAGTCACTTGCTAATGTCCTTGGAAATAAATGCTGGGGAGGAGAGTAACACAAATTTCAGGTCAACTGGATCTCAACAAAGATATCAAACTCCTGATTTCTGAGGGTTAGAAATACAGTAATGGTGGAAGCAAGCATTATAACTGCAAACAAAACTTGGCACCAGGATCCTACTAAAACCACCCCTAGTATTATAGAATCAGGATGAAGATGGTAAGAGAGCCTTGAACTACTCACACACAGACCCAACAGCTCCTCTCTAGACTAAAATGCTGAACATCAACCAAGTCTAAACTGATGCCATTTTTCATCTTTCTTCCAGGAACCATGAAAACTGTTATTTCAAATCTTGCTTCTTGCCTCTGTGTTGGTACTGATGACAAGTGAACTCCTCTCCCACCATTCCCTGCTACACTTCCTTCACTAGTAAGAAAGAAGAAGGTCAAAGGAGAAAACACAAAGTTTCGTTCTGGAAACTAATATAAAAATTTCTTTGATTTAAAATTTGAGACTATCAAAACTATTGCAAAAAAAAAATTAAAATCATTAAATATACAGTTGGACATATTAGTGGCTGCAGTGGGTAACAAACCAGATTAAAGTCAAGTCAAAGAGTTTGCTTCAACACTTTGTGTTCACCTTTGATGTGGAGACACTCATCAGAATAAAGTCCCTCGAGGAAGCTCATGCTACAATCTGACTAACCAAAGAAAAATTGTTTAGCATTCAAAGCAATCTGGGGTTTGTTGAGATTTCCCTTCTCCTACTTTTAGTCACTTGTCATTCCTCGTAACGAGAGAGAAACTTTCCTGACCATCTAAATTATGCCATTCAAGATATTAAGGAAAACACACATACCCCAAAGGAAAGGTAAAATTATGCTGCAATCATCAAATCAGCCTTCTCTTCTTTATCCCATCTGTATATTCTCCATGTAAATGTTCAAGCATTGGTTAGAAAGCTACATAAGCAGCAGTCCTACCTGCTTGCCTCTTAAATTGCTGGTATTTTAATCTCATCAAAGAATTGGAGTTTTTCTTCCTGCTGTTTTGACTTTGCTGTCTCCTAGTCTTGTCACATTCACTAGTTTTGAATAAGTGCAGAACTTGCATTTACAGAATTTGCAATCTGCAAGATTGTTTAAGTGATTTATCAAATACTTTGATTGAACACTTATTGCTGTTCAGTTCTGAATCTCATTTCAATTGACTGGGTTTGACATAAGCCTTTAGAGTGAGCCCAGAAATGAGCTCGGGCTGTGTCAGGTAGGGTGTGAGCAGGGAAAAGTTCCACCTCCAGCCACAGCACTTCTGGAACCACACACTGATACCATCAGCCACGTCATGCATTCCTTCCTAAGCCCTTTATGTCTGATAAAATGAGAATACCAGCAGCCAGGCAGGTTTAGCTGATTAATAACCCCCAGCACAACATCTCTGCAGGTAGGGTGGGAGCACACAGAACATCTGGCACCACCCAGGCTCCTCCAGCAGAACCCTGGGCTCACCTCCTGGGGAGCTGAGGGGTCCCTCACACAGCCCACCTCACGCCACCAGAAGTCACCAGCACTTTGCACTCACAGGCAGCACACAGAGCACTGCTGACCTCTCAGGAGCTTTGGAAAATGCTCAGTTTTTGTCATCAAATTTTGTTATCATTTGGGAGACATTAAGCAACCTGAGGGCTAATGAGTTTGATACACAGACACCCAGTGCCCCAGCCTCAGGGGGATGCAGCAGAACTCTGCCCACCAAAGCAGAGAGCAGTGCACCACACCCACATCTGGAAGACACCTTTTCAACATGAAAACAAGAAAACATCTGTAACACGAACTTCCTTTGCATTTACCTCTATGATCCTGCACTGTGTGCACCCAGCACAGGCTTTTCAACCTGTTGTTTGTATTCACCCTTACTCCAAAGATACTACTCAGCAGATTTACCTAAAGCCATCAGAGATTGTGTATCTTGTTCACAGTCTCTAAGAACATCTGCTGCCTGCCACATCACTTCCAATGCTATAACCACGTAGAAACAAAATTTAGAATTCAACAGAAGTACACAAATGTTACAGTAAATCTCTTCAGAAATAACCAGAGATGGGCCAAAGCCAGAGAGGATTTCAAGCACCCAGGATTCTGAGGTGATCAGATACAGATGACAAGCAGGCAAAGGCAGAATGAATGCAGGGAAGTGTTTCAGGCCATCAGAGATGAAAATGAGATGCTTGTGCAGCATAACAGCTCTGAGTCTTTCTCACTAAGTCTGTTGTCTTTCAGGCTCATGGCATTTTCAATGCTTCCTCCAAACTCATGTGGGATAATGCACTCCCAAAAAGTAGGGTCTAGGTATGCACATTCTTAAAATCAACCACTCAACACACATCCAAATAAAAGTGAGCTTTCCTGCCCATTTTCCCCAAGAAAGGAAGCTCAGAGCCCTTTTATGCATTGTGAATGGCCCACCTAATTTAGACTGAATTATACCCTAACCTTCATTTCCCCTTTACTTCTTTGCTCCATTCAGCAGTTTCTGACTTCAGCTAATTCACTAACAATCCCAGCTGGTCCTTCCCAGCTCCCAGTTCTTTAGCACATTGTCCAAGGAAACTATGTGCTCCCATCTACACTGGTATTCCACTCTCCAATTAACCTACTGCTGAGAGGCTTTACCCCTTTCCACCATCCATTCCTCTGCACATACATTTTTTTAACCTTTTACTTCTTGAGTTTAAGTTTATAAGATCTCTTCCGGGTGAGAAGGTGTTAAATTTATTTGCTAAATGTGGTGCTGGTTACACAGGAAGATATAACACACCATGGCTATGAAAAAATAATCTGGTTGATCTAGAATGCATTTCAAAGCCAAGCATTAAGACACAGATGTTTAAGATACAAGTAAACAAATAACAAAAGAATTTCAACACTTGCTGTATGACAGGCATATGCTTGTTCTGATTACTGAAACCATGCAGAGTAACTGAGGTCAGCCAGAGGCATGGCTGGTATTTGATCACACAGCCCTGCAGTAGCACTGCCCGAGACACCTAGATGGATTTTCTATTCTCATTATTCAAAACCAATCAATCTTGGTTCTATCATGCAATGCTAACTCTGATGACAATGAGAGCTTGTACCATGTATTCTGTACGCTGAAAGTTCTACCACCTCTACCAGAGATAATAGTCTAAAGCATGTCCCTGTTTCAGGTTTATTTTAACAATTACTTGAGTGTGCTGGTTTGTCTGTCCAGGGACACAGTGATCTAGTTACTGCCTGCCTGATCATCTCTCACCTACTTGCATGAATAAAATAAACCAGGCTAGAAACAGCTATCTTGGGATAAAAGCCAGGACTTCAACATTTTGAGGCCCCCTGTCCAACGACTATGTAATCATATGCAGGAAACTCTCACAGCAAATGCTCAGAAGCCTCACTTGACTCAGACTTGCCTCTCCTGTCAGAGCCTTTGCTGATAAAAAAGCACCCTCCTTATTTCAACTGGGGCAGTTATTCCAAAAATTCTTTTCCAGTGTAGATTAAGATCATATTTTACAAGACCTAAACTTCAGTGTGTGCTTCCTGAGAGCCATTTAACATTTCATCTTCTGACACTGTGCCAAGTGTCTTCTTGCTGGGTATGGCAGAGATCTCATTGGTGACAAGATCCCAGGTAAAACAAAGATAGTGAAAATGTAACCGATGGCTGTTAAACACCTACCTCCCCCAGCTCCCTCTTTCTTGTACATTTGCTTAGAAGCAAGTGAGCGTAATAGCAGCACAGCACTCAGAAAGTGGTTTTCAGAACCAGGCAGTGAGAAAGTCAATATGGAGCAGTGTGTCCATTTGTTTTGATTTATCTCACTAACTTCAATTGACAGTTAATTCATCAGAGTAGGAAAATGCCAGTCTGGTGAAAACACAACTCGTGATGGAGAGAGAACAGAGTGGAAAATGTGGAGTGTGAATAATCCAGGTAATAAATTGAAGGATACAGTATCAGTATTTTATCATCCACATTCTGAATTTGCTATATTCCTACTCTGGCCAATTACAGCTTATAGTGAGCAGTAAATTTACACATGCACTTACTGATATACATCACATACAAGCCCTGTACAAAATGAAGCACCTTGGAAAAACAAGGAAAAAAAATAAATAGAAGTCACTTTGGCTCAAATTTCTAAACCTGAAATTTCCAGCAGATTACTCAAAAATCTTGAAATGAACTGCAGGCAAGAGGAGAATTTACACTGTGAGCATTGGCTTGGATCTAAATCCACTGAAATAAGAAAGAGCTGAAAATGAGAGCAGCTTAGGTTATTCTTCCCTGGGTACAGTAAATTACCTGGAAGGTAACTGTGCTTGGTTCTGCCCACTTCTGACATTTTGCAGGGTTGGTGACACTTTGGGCAGCACTATCCTTGATGCTTAAACTTCTGTCTGTAAAGCACTGCTGGTCCACTGAGCAGTAAAACCCAATTTCTGCTCCAAAGAACACAGGCAACTTGACAAGAAACCAAACATCCTGGCATTTTTTTTCATCAAGCTTGTATGCTTAGTAAAACCTAAGCACAGCTGCAGAGGACTATAAGAAATTAAGTTTCTTTCTGTCCATTTCCCAGGAAACTGGATAAAAGCCAAAAATAATTGGTCCTGTTTAAAAGTGAGTATCTGCATTTTGCCTGAGCAGCTCTCCAGAAGGGCAGCCTCTTTATCTCCCTTCCAAACTGCTGAAATTGATGTGGGAGAAGATATAAGCAGATACAAATGGCAAAAAGAAACCCAACAAACCTTAACTCCTGAGATGGGAAGAGTTTGTAAACCAGCACGTGGAGCAATAGTTTGGTCAGAGTGAAAGGGCTGAGAAGCACACACCTTTCATCTGACTGCATGTACAGATACAAGGTGCAAGCTTCCTACCAGTGCAGAGCTTCTGCATTAACAAACCCCTTCAGTAAGAGATTGAACACAACCACTGCTGAGAGCAAAAGGGATTGCATCAACTCTAAAAATCCTGCAGCCTCCATCCTACTAGCTGGAAACTGCAAAGGCACAACTATGGGTGAGCAGCAAAGACAAAGGAATCACTGCCTGGACTTTCACCCAAATATCCACATTAAATCTGAAGTTTTCCAAAGGCTTAGAGAAGTCTAAAGTGTCACCATCCGCTGCATTTTGAGGGCTTTTATTGCTCAGCAAGGGAATCCCAGTTATGTCAGTAGGGTTTATTGATATGTACAGTCACAGGAAGACAGGAAAGTCTTGTAGCCAAAATGCCAGGCTTGCCCAGTGAACAGGCTAAACTCCTCATAACCTTCAAATCATGCCAAAACACTGCTCTGTTATCTGCATGTGGTTCCTAAACATCTTGTGGTTGATGTTTGGCAGGGCTGGAGGCTGCAATATGAATTTCACAAGCTGGTTCCTCAGGAGGTCTGTGCCCTCCATCCTTTACCTCTTCCTTCTTCATCACCACAACTCAAAATATTCCAAATATACCAAAAGTTCAAATAACCTCCCAAAGGTGTAAAATCTGCTAGCACTAAATTTTCATCTGTAGACCTTTCTGCTGCTTGGCTGGACCCAGCAGCCCCACTCCTGGTGCAGACCAGCATCACTGCTGGTGTCTGTAGGAGGGAAGCAGATCAGGCAGGTTCCCAGCCTGCCCCTGTCCCCCACTGATGGCAGAAGACACACATGCACTACTAATAATCACCACTACCAGTATCAAAGGCTTAGTAACTGGAGATGTATTTAATTCTTCCCTTGTAAAAGCTTTCAAGTCAACTCAATTCATCCACCACCACGATTCCAGTTCTGAAGATACAGATTCCCCCCCTGTCTCAACTCAGAAGCTTGTGATTTAACAGTAATGTTTCAAAGTTTTTAAACAACCCTTTCTTTCATTACATAAAAGAGGAAGAAAGCTAGAAGACATAAGCACTAAAAAGATATCTGATGCCTTATAGTATCAGGGGTAGAGTTCACCAATTCCACTCAAGCATCCTGGGTCATGCAGGCAGGATATTCACCCAAACCAGGGTCAACAACTCTCTCTTCCCTCAAGAGAGAAATGTTTATTCCTCTCCTTATATTTAGTCCTTTGGACTATGGCTGTTGTCAGCTAAAAATGGATTTTATATCATGTCGGGTTCTTTGACACTTGTCAAGTTCACTTTAAAAACATTTCAGATCTTGCAGCATTAAAATCAGACTCCCAATAAAATTGCTGCTGGTCTGCTGCACAAAAGTACTTTTAGTACCCAACTACATAATCCAGTTTTTAAAATTTGCTTTAAGTCAATAAAATGGATTTAAAGCAGCAAGAACCCCTTGTTTACAGTTCTGAAGAAGCTGGAGCCTGGCTGGGGGGCAGTTTTCTGCCCAGCCTGCACCCCCTGCCCAACCTTCCCACACAGAGCCTCTGTGGAAGGGGAGAACTCAGTTACACCTCAGACCTACCACTTTCTGACTTCAAGACAGGAGGTTTATCCAGTTCCCCACATCACTCTTCTTTTCCAAACATTTGGCTTTGGTGATTCCCCCCCCCTGCCCCTGCCTTTCCCCTTACTCCAAGTTGAAGGCAGTTCACCACTTACGGTCATTTACAGCTTACAGCCCAGTAAATCCAGAAGGTGTCTGATGAAAAAGAGGGACTAGCCAAGCATCTTAATCCCCCTGTTCATTCATGCTCTCTGTAATGTTCTTTCAGGCCTCTGCTGAGAGACTAGGCTGAAATGAAGGCTGATAAATTAGTCTGGAGGGAAACAAGGCAGATTCTGCTTGTAAAAGGTCATTCCAACTTTGTTCTGGGTGAGGGTTTATCTTGACTGCAGCTGCGACAGACAATGGCCGGGGCCTAAACGGCAGAAATCCAAGCTCTGCTCATGAAATTACTGTGCTGATAAGGTAGAATGGACTTCAGTGAGATCTAAATGGGAAAGGGAGGTGGGGGACAAGGGTGAAACGTAGGTATTTTTGAACATGATTGAACAGGGATGACACAATAAGATGTACAATTAAAGCAATGACTTGCCCGGGCATTATCTGAAAGAGAAGAAACATACTGCTGGCTAATCAGATCAAAAGGAAGAAAAGCCCCACTTGTGTGTGTGAGCAAACTGCCTGGGCACAAGTGCAGGCAGGGGTGGGCTGAGGGCTGCTGCCTCCAGCCCAGCAAGGTTATGAAATCCACGAAACACAAAGGTGATTCCTACAGATCAGGGCTTCTGAACTGCTGCACCACTTACTGTACACGCCATTGCTTCCAGCACACGGGGTTTAAATCACAAGCATCACGTTGCACAGAGCAGCCTAAACCAGCCCCAGCAAAGGGCATGCACAGGACAGCTGGGCAAGAACACTCAGCAGGGAAAAGCCCTTCCATTTTTTAATGCACATTTTGCCCATTTCTGGGGCAAAGAGGGTAAGTGATGGCAAGTTCTGAGGCCCTGCTCTGCTGCCCTGTGTGTACCCAGCTCTGAGAGATGCCTCTCCTTTATTTACACACCCCACTTGAATGTGCACCTCTCTGATCAGAGCAAACACACCCAATGGTCCCAGCACGCTGCTACCAGGCTGGAACCAGTGACACTAAACAGCTTCCACTCAGGCCTGTGCCTCTGATCATCCTGTTATCTGTTTGCTTTTGGAGAGGAAAGAAAAACCAGGAAAAGAAGAGAGATGCACACACCATCGAGGTGGCTATTTTACAAGGACACTTTGCAAAGCAGCTGCTCTCAGTCACAACCTGAGAAACAAAGTTCATGATTAGTAATGAGATTTCCAGAGACACCCCTGTACATGGAAAAGCTCCTCCCATTCCCACTGGCCAATTCACCACCCTGCCTCACCACTAGACCTCCTCCTGCAGACATGCTTCTTCCATTAATGTTTCTAAATGTGACTCAAACTCAGCTTCACACCTTCCTTGGATAAACAGCCCCTGTTTTCCAAAAGTTGCAAAGTACAAGGGCTGTCTCATTCTGTACGGGTCCCGGTACTTTGCTGTGATGAAATACACAAAAGGAGGAAAGGATGAATAATTAAATATGTTAACAAGTGAAGAACAAAGACCCATCTATGTCCCACTACTTCAGAAAGAGCAGCAGACTCAACCTTTTCCTCTCCCCTCTAGATACAACAACATCACTCCCTTGCATTGCCAGAGCCAAGAAAGATGCAATCAAAGTGCCAAAATGTGTGCAGTGCTAAATCCCACAAAGTAAGAGTTACTATGTTTAGTAGTTCTCCAAATCTGAGGTGCTGCTCCACATTTGCTATGGCAAGAGGAGGATGGTGCCAAATTACACAGAGAATGTGACTTGTCCTTTCTTTAAAAGCAATTAACCTAACATTCCACTCTATTAAATTAACTGTTGTTGTTTTTATCATACAGACTGAGGTAAAGAAATTTAATTTAACACCTTCAGACTTCAGGATTAACCAGGAACTGAAACGAAGTTCACTGCAAGGTTTGCTGATGTTGCAAACTTTGGGAGTCTAAACACACCTCAAAGTATTTAATCCTCGACTCCAAGCTGAGCTGCTGCTTTCTCTGCTGTCTTAGCACAAGGTGACTGGAACTCAGGACCCAGGGAGAAGCTCTACAGAAAAGGAACTCCTGGAAAATAACTGGGTGAACACCTAAAACATTCAACCAGTCAGGGTCCCTCACCCAGGAAGGGACAGTGCAGCCCACCTGTCTGCAGGCACCCGGGAGCTGGGGTACCACAGCAGCATCTGCCAGGCACCAGCACAAGGACTGACTTCCCAAACAGCAAACACACCCCTGATCACCCTGGAGGAGTAGCCTAAGAGCAAAGCAAGTCACTTTCCATTGCTTCCACCTTCTGAAATTGCAACAGAAGGAGTCCACAGAGTGACGTCTCCTTTGAAGTCCCACGTAGATTTATGTTTAACTCCAACTTATTGATCATTTCCTTTACAAAAGCCTACTGTGCTCCAGTGCTCCATCAGCCAGGCTTCTCTGGGAATGGACAAAATAAAGGTTGGATTTCTACAAAGGTTAACATTCCAGAAGAAGTAGTGCCCTGTACTCTGCAAGGCTTTTGACAACAAAAAGACCTATTTTTCAAACCCTGTGGTCATCACTGAGCAATTCGTGGGATTTTAGTTTCCTCCTTTTTTTTTTTTTTTTTTTTAAAGTGTGGATGATAAAACACTGTTTCAGAAGCTGGCATTCATGGATGTCTCTCGAAGACGAAAAGAAAATATTTATTTCCTTTTTCTGCTTGTGAATCAGAATGTTCTATTTAAAGAAAGTGCCCTCTGCCGGATTGCTCATGAGTTATTACCCCTTATGGAAATAAAGGAGAAATATCAGGAGGTATTCTTAGTCATTCCCTTCCCCTGTCTCCTTTTTTTTTTTTCTTAATTCCTTATATACCCATGTTTTAGAGAAGTGCCTAAGATAGAGCAAGATATCTTGGCATTCTTGGACCTAAAAAAGACTTACTCTGTTAACCCTGACACTGAGGCATTTGGTGAAACAGCAAAAAACGGTGCAAATTTCAGTCACTTCACTGAGATGTCATAAGGGGCATTTTTCATTTTTACCCATGCTTGAAATTAATATACTAGACACCCTCCCCAATAGATCTGGTTGTAGAGAATGGGATTTTGCCTTTGATACAATCAGCAGTTTCTGCTATACCTGGTTTCAGCCTACAGGAGAAGTTTCCTGCAGGTTCCTGACGCGGGGATACACACACCCCATCTGCGGATGCCTGGGAGCAACTCCTAGTGGCTAAGGGCACAGCTGGGACATCCCAGAGTGTTCCTACATTGTTTACCTCATGACCCCACAGATTCTTTCTTTTTCAGAACCATTCTGGCCAAACAAAGCTTGGAGCAACCGTGAAGTAACTGTGCACAGGGAGCTCTTTCTGTGCAGGTACCGCTCCTGCCGGGGGATGCCCTGTGCAGCATCCTCCAGCAGCCCCAGCACTGCCCAGTCCCTGCAGGAGCACCAGGTGTGCTTCTGGAAACAGCAGTTCCAATGAAGCTGTCACAGTAACGTTCATCTCAAGCCAAAGGGAAAGGCAGAGGCCAGAGAAAATGTATGAATCAGAAGAGACACGAAGAAAAACTACGAGGAAATGTCATCACATCCTTCCCAGCTAAAAGCTGAAAGAATGTTGGGAAGAGGTGAGTGCAAACGGGTTTGGGATTTCTTTGTTCCTTTAAAGGACTCAGACTTCTTTTAGCATCTTTTGTTAAGAAACAGGACAGACAAGAACATGCTTCTTTAACAAAGTATTCAGGTTTTTTAAAGCAAAATGAGGGAAATTGGTCTGTACGTTCTTTTACCTGGGAAGCACAACAAAACCATCACAGTTAAAAGACTGCTTAAGGTCTCCTTCCTATTTTAATATTGTTAAGACTTAAGGAAATACAACATAATTGTCCTCTCAGCAGTCAAGAGTGGTGTGAAGTAAAGTTTCCCTGGCACTGACAAGTATTTCTTAAAAATAAACAAAATAAACAAAAAAGACCCCTGCACCAAAATTTAATTCTTCTCTGTTGTGAGGACAGGGAGGTCACGCTGCAGTGAATCACAGACACTACAAAGCAAGTTCAAGAAACAGCAGATCCACTGGCACAGATGTGAGGCCAAGAATGCCTGCTGCATCCCTAGCTGCTGGCTCCTATTTTTTCCAGTTATTTGTCTTTCATGGAACAACTTCTGTCTTCACCCTGAAGTATCAAAGGGAAGCACTTCTTTTTCACATGGGAAGAAGCAGCCTGCCTCGTGTGCTTTGGTGCAAGAGGAGTGTCCTGTGCTTCACCACAGAATCTCTCTTAAATAGAAATTAAAGCAAAGGAACCAATAACTAGATTTTATTAATGGTATTTACCCTGTGAAGTATCCTGAGCTAAAAGCATACCTGATTGCTTCCAAACTCCCTAGAATTCAGCTGCTAAATTTTCCTCCAGGATATGATTCCTGTTCTTCTCTCAATTAGCAAAACAAACAGTGCTCTGATAAAAACCATTGTTTACTCAACAAAGTGATCAAAATTATTATGCCATTTATTTTTTTTTAAGGTCCCAGAGGCAATAAAGTGAAAACACGTTGTGATTTATTTGGGGTACCCTGAATGGTACGTTCTGTGTCAGCAGGCAAGGAAGTAATAGGATCAGGAGAGCAGAGCAGAAAGGCAATCACGTCACACTAAATAATCACAAGGTTTTTAGTTTGGATGGTGTCTTTTAAGGAAAAAAAAAAGGTAGATAAACATGATCAGCACAGCAGTGTCAGGGAATGAGGCACAGAGGGAAAACACACAGCACACCATCCTATACAAGCACTTACTGAATCACCTCTGTGAGGGGGTGGGGGCCGGAAGACCGACACATCTCATTTATTTTTATGAAATGAGCATGAATCACTCACTGCCATCCCACCTTAAATAAGCCCTTGAATAATATGTGTGGTTTCATTTAAAGAATATTTTAAAAACATATTCCACAAAGCAAATACTGGAGGAAAAACATACAAAGAAACAAGATAGTAAAGACTTGCTGCAGATAAAGACGTGTATTCACCCAGCTTTAACCCACTCCCTGCTCTCAGGAGGAAAGGAAAAACACCCATAATACAAAAAATAAATTCTGTATCTTCTGTCCAAGATATGGCAAATAAGACATTCTGTATTCCCTATGATGTTTCAGGCTGTTAGGGGAAATAACAAGCAAAGCTGAAAGTTTCAGCCAAAAGCTCCTGGAGCTCGATGTACATCAGAGCCAGGCCTGAGAGACCAGCTCTCTGGTATCTACATCTCCAAACAAGCCCATTTTCCTGAGAACTTTGCAGAAATGTAGTTCAATGTTTTGGTCCACGTTCATTTTCACATATCTGGTCTTACTGAAGTTTGAAAAGAGAAAGCTCCAACTGCAGTGCTAATGGCCTTAGATCCATTTCCCAATCAAAGCACATTTCCCTCAGTAGCACATTTTCCACCACCCCCAAATGGATTTTTTTTTAATAACAGAAATCAGAAGAAGCAGATCTTAACTGTGAACTACAAACTGAAGCATTCTGAATCTTTCCAGACATAAAAACGTGAATATAATGAAAAGAGCAGGAAATTCAAGAACACTAAAAGCTCAATTAGCCAGCACAAAGGAGCTGTGTGCAAGAACTTTTAACAAATACAACTTCCTAGCACAAAGGACAGCACATGAAGCTGCCTGGAACATCTCTCAGACTCTTCCAATCTTCTGCTCAAGGAAACAGCTCAGAAACCAACATGCAGGCAGAGATAGCATTTCTTAGAGGAATTCCTGTTCAGCACATGAAGGCATCAGGTATGCTGATCTCCAGAGAAAGGCTGAAGGGACTGAGTGACTAAAATCAGATTGCTGAACTTCCCTTAAATACCCTGGGAAGTGGAAAACTTCACAGGGTGTCTGCAAGCACAAGCAAGGCCAAGAGAGATAGTGGCAGGGTGGGTCTCCAGCCGTGTTTGAGGACATCTGAGGGAGGACAAATAGTCCTTCCTTTCAGGTAGGAAACGTACCTGCCACATCAGAGAACAAAGAACACTGCTGAAATGTGAGAAGTGCCACAGAGAAAGCAAGTTTGTTCAATTACACTATGAAAATAAATAGTATCACAAAGTCAATGTAGACTAAGTTAATGGAAATGACTTCTATCAGGGCTGTCACTCAGGGCAGAATGGATATAAGGACCAGTTCTTAAAAGCATGAATGTAAATATTAATTTTTATCAGAAATATAAAACACAAGGACAAACTTTTGCCAAGGTCATAGAAAAAATGATTCACGTTACTCAAATTGGGTCTGACTTCTAGCAGCCAAGGATAGCACTAAAAAAATTGTCTTTAAAGAGACAAAACAAAACCAAATGTCACCTTTAAATACTGGGTTCAGAAAAAGAGAATTCACCTCTCTGTAAGAGCCACTTCAACACTGCAGACTACAAATAATCAATATTGCAAATTCCTAGAGGAAAATTGTGCTTTGTTTCAGAGAGACCTTAATGTGACAAGTACCTCAGGTAATCTCAAACTGCCTCATACCAACAGCCTCCCTAAGACACACAAGTCTTTCTAGTATATTAACAAAAAAACCCCCAAACCAACAACATATCTTGAAGCCAATATAGTCACACTTATCAAATATTCTGTAATGATATTCAGAAAAGCAGCTAACACAAAGATGGACTTCCAAGGAATGCCATTGGTGGGGGCAGAGGGAATCAAAACCCTCAGCTGAATTTCCCTTCTTGTCCTGCATTAGGAGAGAAAAGGAAACTCTCAACACATTCAGCCAAACTCTCTTCAGAAATTCCCCACTTCAGAACAATGAAACATGACTGAGTTTTGTTTTTACAGAAAGTGTTTTTTGGTTTTTTCCTGCACTTTCCACACATTAAAAAAAGTAAACAAAAACATCTGGACATACAGAATGTAACTGTTCAGGGGGTTTCAGGCTCCACAATCCCGAGTGTAAACATAATCAGACACAATTTAAAATGTTGATGTTTTAAGTTTGGTCGTTTCCTAAGAAAACAGGGCTCCTGTGATTGCACTGCTGGCTTGCCCACTTGGGAAGTCCAACTGTTTCATCCCCCAGAGACTTCCCACCTCTGCACTCCAACAGTTTTTACACCACAGCTTCAGGCCAGTGGCCGATGGAGAAAACAGGCCAGGTTCCCACTGCACCCAGGGGACAAGGCAGGGAAAACTCAGCTTCCCAGATTTGGAGGGACTGGGCTGACCTCTCAGCCACCCAAAGCTCTCTGCACCAGCTGCCCCTGGACAAGAGGCAGCAGATCCTGGGGGGGATCATTGTGCCAGGGGGGGCATTAGGAGTATGACATTTTCCAATCAACAATCTAGGAACAGAAGAAACTAAGATGATTTCTGGGACAATCCCAGAAAAGCAGGGAGAAAGGTCTGAGCCCTGGGATAGCAGTGCTTTTCCTGTCAAAGACTGATTTTTTTGCTTAGCTCGTAGGGAAAAATGACTTTCCTATTTCTTTATCTTTGCTGCAGCACAGGAACACGGAGGCTGTTAATGGGTACATGCTATTTCTCTAGGACCAGTTAATAATGCCTGCACAGCTAACATGGGCTGGAAGTCAAAGGTAACCCACCCAACTACAAAACAAGATGCGACTAATCACACCTCCTCCTCTGTGACAAGTCCTGAACACAAGCTGAAAATGACAAGTGCTTTAAGAAGTGACCCAACATCATTCAAACCCAACCTTCTGAAATGGTGCTGGAGCAGTGTTTGTAGCCCAAGAAGCTACCTGGGAAAGCACTGCTGCTGCTTTTTAGGTACTGCATGTAATGAGAGAGGCAAAGTAACTCAGGGAAATAAAAGCATTAACACAGTCACTACTTCTGCCCCCAGGGCACTCAGGACTCGGTGGCTTTAGGAACAGTTGGTACAGAAGACAAATGAATGTGATTGTCACATTCAAAGTGCTTACCTCCCATCCAAAGTTGGATTCCTTTAATGTGCTCCTCTGTACTGTCATACAGGGTCCAAATCTTTCCCCAACTTCAATCTTCTTTTTGGCCCAAATCCCTAGCCCTGCCCCTGGAATCGAAGATTCTCTGAGTTCAAAATCTGGTGGGATTGGAATGTCATCAGGAATGTAGACGGGAGCTTCATAAGGTGAGCCCTCCTTGGGAGTGAAGTCCTCACTGGTGGGAAAGGGTGATGGAGGTCCCACAGGAATGGGGGACATAATACTGTCCTCTGTTTCCTCCTCTGCACTGTCTCCAGCCAGGAGGTCGGGGTCGGTCTCGTACATATTATTTACAATCTCGCTGTCACCTAAAGGGGGAAACAGGAGAACAAGAGACACTGAAACACTCACGTGAACATTAGTTTCTCTCTTCCTGGGACAAAGTGTCATCAAGCCCAGTTTGCATGCTTTAAGGATAGAAGCAGTGGCAGAAAACGAGCAGAAGTCAGGCAGAACTGAGGCAAGAATATTCATCCTGGTGCCACAATATTCCGGGATGAGAAGGGAGCTAGTTGCAGACCTGCCATCTCATCCAGGATCACTCAGGCAGCAGTTGTCTTGCAATAGCAGAAAGAGGGGAAAAAACACTGAAAAGGTGTTGGAGGTGGCCTGTCTCTCTGGCCTGTCTCATTCCCTGGAGGTATAAAGGCATCCCTGCTGACCAGCTCCACAAGAACATGCCTGTGTTGATGTCAGACATCAGCATGAACATGAAATAACCAGATTTGAACACGCTAAAGAAATAAAAAATTTAAAAAAAAAAAATTAAAAAAAGAAAGAAAAGAAAAACCAAAACAGCAAGTCCCAAGGAGCCTTAAGTACACAAGAGATATGAAACTTAAAAGTGAAAGCTGTAGACTCAGAGGGTAATAATGTTTGGGGATTTTTCCAAGAGGAGTCAATTGCTAAGCTACAACATTCATATGTAATGAAAACGGGAGCTTTTTTTCATTCCAAAAAGGAAAAAAAAAAGGGGGGGGGAAGGAGGGAAACAGATGAAGGGGAAAAGAAAAACACATTTGTCATACAATACAAGTGGTTGAAGGATTTTGGGAACAGATTTGCCATCTCTCAATTAAACATGAGGCAGCATGACTGTGCTTTCATTGCACAGTAGTTTCCACTATGATAACAACTCCAACAACCACCTCATTGTGGAGGATGCAGAAAGGAGAAGGGGCTCCCACAGTGCACAGGAGGGGAGAGCTGAGAGGGAGTCCCCCACAGAGTGACCTCTGATGTCCTGGGGGGAACAGCACCCAGCACACATCACAGCTTGCACTGCAGCAGGGAGGGCAGTCCTGGCTGCCATGCTGAAAGCAGCAGGGAAGAAGAGGTGGAAGAGCAAGCCCTGACTGCAGGTATCCACACTGCCCCTCTCCTGGAGCCTCAGGATACACCTCTGACAGGCACAGCTTTCCTCCTCTGTATTTTTTTTTTTTTTTCCCTAATAAAGATTTTCCCGAGTTCATGCCGAAGAAACCTGGTGGCAGATTCACTGAAGAAGAGGATTTTGATTCCTTTGCCAACATTTTTTTGCTCCAGCTTTTGAGAAATACAGAGAGCTGCCTGCTGCAGCTTACAAATGTTTCTTCTGCCAAAAAGTGCAACCCTCCTTACTCAAACATGTCACCAGAAACAAGCTTTCATAAGGATGATACACTCCATAATCCTGAAAATATTTGTGGTTGCTGTAAATGTTTTTTCTCCTGGTATTAGCAAGTCAAATTATTTTCTACTCTATGATTAGCCTCTTTTGCACTTAAGAAACAGGAATTCCAACTGAGTTGAAAAGCAAAACTAGGTTTATTGGAGCACAACCTGTGAAGTTTTCAGATGATACAAGAAAAAAGACACCTCCCAACAGAACACTGATTTAATTTATTCCATGGGACAATCAGGCCAGTTACAATTAAATTTTATTTTACTCTGAAGCTGAACCCACACGTGGCTGACCTCATATTTCAAAAGAAGTCACCAAACACAGCTGAACTTCTCCTTCTGCCTTTCCAGCAGCTAAAGTCAGTGCTGAGGGCCTGGAGCTGCACTCAGGCTTTGTCACCACCACCCAGTATGTACCTCAATAGCTCTTACACAGCCTTTACTAACAGCCACATCTCCTCAGCACTGAGCAAGCCCAAAGCCTGCAGAACCTTCTGGACTGCCCTCAGCTCTTTATCCACCCCAGTGCCCCTCTCAGCACTGCTCCACAGCTAACACAACTGCTTAAAAAATCCCCAAGCCACCAGAGAAGATGTTCTTCAGGAGGCAACTTCAGTTCTGCTGAGCTCCACCACAAAGGAGGTGGCTGCTCCTGGGGAGCCCAGTGTGGGCTGTGGCCATTCCCTGGTGACACCCCTGGTGTCCTACACCTGCCCTGCTCACAGCAAGGATCCCAGTGCTCTGGAGTGTCTGCTTCTGTGAAAAGCAGTACAGAAATATAACTTGACCTGATTGGCATTGGCATGAAACTAAAATTAGCCCTCCAAAGCTCACTAGCAAAGTTACTCAACAAAAAGACCCATTGAAAGGTTGTTTCCCCAGACAATCAGATATGGACATGGGCTTAAAATCTGTGTGACACCAGTGAGGTTCTTGCAACAATGAGAGGGATGCTTTAGTGCTGGGGAGAGACCTCATGAATAATCTATTTTGCAGCTATAATGAAAGAAAAGGAAACTCTGATGTTAAAGGAAACGGTGGCAAAGGAAACAATGTGTTACATTTTGGGTGGGTTTTTGGTAGGTTTTGTACTTGTTTGTTTAACATCGTGGTTAGTATCACTAATTATTGTTATTATCATCATTATCACTATATATTGTTGGAATAAATACAGAACTGGGCCTGATCCTCCATTCCTTCTGTACTCAGACCTCCCAGGCAGGGCAATGAGAACCCAGGACTGAGGCCATGCAACACCTGGAAGTTTAGACATACACACAGGTATTAAACCCCTGGTAGTGCCTGGAACTGTCACTGGGCTCTTACAATATAAAAGGCAGCACCAGAAAAATACCTGCCAGGCCAGGACCTCCCTGGGAGCCATTTCCATTTTTCTGACTCTAGAGGAAGAGAGAGCAGAGGGTGACCTCAAACATCCTTTCCAACCCAAAGAGGGACGTTGCCACAACCTTTACAGCTCCATGGAACACCCTGAGGTTCCTGCACTGCATGGATTTTCCTTTAGAAACCTTCCCCAGGGAAGAAAACAAACCAATCAAACAAACAAATAAAAAATGCAGATATAACAGCAGGCTGGAAAGAAGGCATGGAGTATTTCACCCCTCCAGAGACCCAGACTGCCTACATTTAACTCCAGGGTGAGAGGATCCTGTCTCTCTTTGCTGTACACTCATCACGTTCCATCAGCAAAACCAAATTCATTTGTATGATGGATTTGTAGAGCAGCAGAGCTGGAGCAAACCAACAACACCACGGCCTAATTCAGTCCAGTGTGCCAATACTGAACTTCAGTGAGCATGGGCTCACCAGCAACTGTGAGGAGACACCAGACCTCAGGAGACACATCTCTAAACCACAAAGGACACTCAAAGCACCAAACAGCACCCACCAGTGCCTTAGACCAGTGAATGATCTCAGTGATCAGATTGCCACCTGATGGCCACAGCTGAAATACAATAGAAAACCAGAAGCCCAGTCCCTCCTTGGGCTGAATCTGTCTGGCTGAGTTACAAACTCTGATCTCCACAGATTTCAAGCACTTTGCAGCCCCAGGAACTGGCCCCGTGTCTCCCACGGGCTCGCAGCCTGCAGGATGCAGAGTTCCTGCTGCAGCCTCTGCCAGCAAAAGCAGAAAAGGCAAAATGTCCAAGAGAACCCTCAGTCAGACCCCACTGCTCAGCTGACCTAGGAATGGTCTCCCAGTTACCCTGCTGGGGAAGGAAAGCAGCTCCCAGCTGGTGGCAAGGCAGTGCACCCACCACAGCCCAGCTCTGCAGAGCAAAGCCAGAAGGGTGGGTATCAGCAGCACTTCAAGGAGTTGGCATGTATAAAGCCAAAGAGCTAAATTCAGTGTAAGAGCATCTCTGGGAGGTATGCTAACATACCTGGGCTTCCTTCTGCCAGAGAGGATGGAAATTAGTGTCACAACTGTGGTGACAAGAACGAGTCCTGCCTCACTGAGGGTGGGACTGAAGCATTAAATGCTTGATGGCCACACAGAAGGGGCTTTTCCTCCATCCACAGGCAATATTCATTTCATTCCAGTGGCTCTACAGCCACTGAAAAAGAGAAGAAAGGACAGAAAGGACAAGCAGAGTGAGCGTCTCCATATTCTCCAGCCTGGTGCAGAATTCCTTCCTTCCATTCCCTGCAAGAACTCCTCTCCAGCTGAGCTGTCCTGGGAAGGAGCTACAGCCCTGCCTGGGGGATGCTGCTCAGAAAGCAACTGAGCCACCAAAACAGGAACTGCCAAGAGCAGCCCCAGGCACACCCTGGGGCCAGGGCTCTGCACCCTCCTCACACCACAGGCTGATGCTCTGGAAGGTTTTCCAGACAATTCCAGCTGCTGCAGGAGGACAAGGAAATTCTGCTCTAAACAAACATTTGGAAAGGTCTTTTTCCCCTTTCGTTCATTCATGAGAAGCCTTCACCTTCACAGGTTTTGCAGTTGAAAAAAGACCCAGGCAATAAATGTACAGGGAGGGAAGTGGTCACAAATGGGAAGTGGCTTTGCCAGCGTGCCAGAGTGCCAGGAGTGCCACATGATCTGGTTTGACCTTTGACAAATTACACTGCTAATACAATCCTCTGTTTAATTTGGTAGTTTAATGGGCACTTCTGCTCTAACTTGCTGTGATTTTGCCTCTTTTTTCCTTCATAAATGCTGAAGGTATCTAGAAATATCCAGCTTGAAATAGTATTTTTCTTCCCTTTGGTTATCTCTGATTTTTCCCTGCTCCTAAATCCTGGGCCCTGATTAACAGAACACATTAATACAGAAAGCACAACAGATATATCTCTCCTTGAAGTAAGCCTGTTTCTTCTTTAGAACCTACCCATAGGTTTTTAAAGGCTCCCTGACTTAATCATCTGAGAGCACCCAAAATGCTACAATCAAAAGGAACTGGGGACAATAAAATGGTTCTGGGTGAAGATCTGGAGCTTCATATCCCTGGCACAGTTGTCACAGGGTAAGTCACAAGTCCCTGGCTGTGTTCCAAGTGCCAAGCCAACCAGCTAAATTCCACTGACTAGGTGTGCACTTAGAACTCAGATTCTGCTCCCCTGAAATCCTGTGAATCTGCCATCCCTGAGCTCCCACCAGCCCTTCCTACCCTCCTCCACTCTCTGAGCTTTGCTGCTCTGGATTTTCCCAGAAAATGCCGCAGTTGCATTTCACACAGGAGGAAGCCCCAGATGTCAGGAATGCTCCAGAAGCAGGGAAATGCTGATTGTGTTCCAGGGCTCCAGGAAATCAGTGCTCAGGTACCAGAGTCCTGACTCAGCTGCCCCAAAGCTCCCTGGCAGTCAGGGCCATCTCTCTGGTGCCTCACACCGGCTCAGACAAAGCCACACAAATGATGCCAGCCCAAAACCTTCACATTTGTGGAGATTATTAATTTTTTTTGAAACATCTTGTGGAAATTAATTCCAAAGGAGACAGAGGTTTTGACACATCCCCTGTGTAAAACTCCAGAAGAACACGAGCTGTGTGTGCATCTCCCACCAGGAAACCTGCCCCTCACTGCAGCACTCTGCTGCCCTGCTCCAACACTCCCATTATTCCCTCTTTGCAATTGGTGTTCAAGGAAATAACACTCAAAACTTCCCCAAACCTCTGTCTAATGTAGAACTGCTGCAGGATACATTAGAAAACAATTTAGTCCTGGAGAATACTAAGAACTGCAGAGTTCTCCAGAGAGGGAGACAGCGAGGGTGAGACTGGGACAAAAACTCACATTTGCAGCAGAAAACATTCTCCAGTTTTAATTGGTAATCTAATTTTCCAGGTTTCACATTTATGGACTGTTTTGTCTTGACTGTAACTATACCTCAAGGCAGATTCAAGTCCTTTTATTAAAAAGAAACAGAAAACACCTTACACATCAGAAGTCAGCTGGAAGAACAGACAGTGCCTGAGAACAAAGCAGCAGAGTTCATCAGATGTGGGATTCTATAAATGTTCTAAAAAATAATTACTTCAGAACTCGTCTGTAAGAAGAACAGGTATTACTGATTTAAACTGCCTTTGGTTTTAAGTAAAAAAATAAGTATTTCTTTTATTCAGGGATTTCTGCTGGCAGAAAGGAAGAATAAGCTTGAAACAGTGTTTCAATGTGTTCCCTAATACGCATTTTCCTCTAGTAAAACCAGCAGGGAAAGTGTCCAAATTACTCTCCACTAAATGCCAGTATTATATTTCCAGTAAAAGTTTAGTTCAACCAGGCATCAAAAATATTTCCACAGAAGATCCTTTTAGAATCAAACTCTTCAGAGAATGCTGTTGTCCATAACTACATTTCACCTGATCTCTCTGTGCTCAGGATTTTGTTTCCTATTTGAATTCAAGATGACATTTCTACAAGTTGTGCTACGTTAACAAAACCAATTCAGTGCACATTTGGATGCAGTAGATAAATGAAGCTCTTTTCAGGAAAAAAAGCTCTACTATCTTATTATTAAAGCCACTGGAGAAAATATTAGCCTTTGGGATTTCTGTCTGTAAACTATTTACAACATAACAGCTCCACTGAAGCACCATAAGAAATGTGGAGTGTGTTACACAGAGTTGTAACAAACATTTGTGAAGAATCTACAGAAATACCACAACAGAAAGAAAATCTGCAAAGGAAGAGGTGAAAGCCTGAAGGAAACGCTCCACTTCGTAAAGAAAAATCATGGTTGCTTATTTTTGCAACAAAGTACCTCCCCTTTAGAAATCTATAAAACTACAGAAATGCTCCAGTTCTA
Organism: Florisuga fusca; assembly: GCA_038090715.1. Taxonomy (NCBI): domain Eukaryota; kingdom Metazoa; phylum Chordata; class Aves; order Apodiformes; family Trochilidae; genus Florisuga; species Florisuga fusca. The sequence continues at coordinate 3,026,721 of JAAWXA010000039.1, forward strand.
CAGAAATGTCTTTGCTGGAAACACAGTAAAGTGGAACTTTAAAAATGTCTGCGAGACCAATTCTCCACAGAGAGAAATGTTACCTATTTAGAATAAATAAACACATGCACTCGGACGAGCTCTCCAAAAACTAACAAACGATGCTGGGTATTTCTCTCAGTCCTGGATGTCAAACCATGGAACAAGAATAAAGCATTTGTAAGTCTCCAAAAGGAGACCTTGCAATTGGAATTCACATCTTTGCCAAGGGAAAGCTTTTCGGCTGTTGTCACCGTCTCATTGTCATTCCACTCACTCCGGGTTCCCCAGGGTCCAGAACAGGACTCCTGGCATTATTAACATAGCAGATTAATAGCAGTGGGAAAAGACATTTTCACAAACATGCTAAATATTAATATTAATCGATAACAATTTATATTTCCTAGCATGAGCCAGGCAAACATACCCCAGGCATGGAGGAGAGGAGGGAGGGCAGAGCAGGGGAAGGGACAGTGTCACCAGACTCTGCAGAATAAAAGGGAACCAGGGAATCAATGCAGGACAGAGGACTGAGCCGTGAGGTGGGTGTCAAAAGCAGAGCTCTGTTTTCACAGCCACAGAGGCACACATTTTAACACCACAATATAAGTTGGATTCTCCATCCCTGGCCAAAAAAATTCCAGAGAAGCTCACCGATTTTACATCACATGAGAAACAGCAGAGCTCTGCAAAAACAGTGAGGAATTGCTTCATGCTATTTTTACCATCCCGAGTAGCCCTTTCCTCTGCAAACTGTATTTCCTCAACACTCTCACCACTATGTAGAGTTTGTTTTGAATTTGTGTTTGTGCAAATTTACCCAATTTCAAGATTTGTAGTTATTTTCTACCTCTTATCCCTTCTATTTTAAAGCTAAAAAAATTTACAAAACTTGTTGCTTTTTTTTCCCTAATCAATTAGCCCAGTCGAGTTTTTCAAATTCCATCCTTGAAAGACTTTATCCTGATCTCACATGCTTTTCAGTTAGGAGTAGAAATAGAAGGCCCAGTCCTACTGCTAGAGAGGTTCCCAAATTTCCCACCCCACAATGTCTGTGTTGGCTCAACCAAACCAAACCATTCCAGCTCCAGACCCCTTAGCAAAAAAGAATCCCACTTGGTCACTGAGCTGCACCTCCTTGAGCTGCACGTGGCAGGCAGATTTTATTCACAACATTCATGGGCAGAGGTTTGCAGCAGCCTCAAACAGTTTGACCCAAGAATCATCGTTTTTCCAGAGCTGAAAGCCACGTGAAGGGTTCCCTCCTGGAGAGGCATCAGCCACAGAACAGTTCCTCAGCTCAGACAGCGGCTGGGAGCACAGGACTGTGTGCAGAAACCAACTGGGAATGGCTTTCCTGCTTCCTAGGGATTTGCTTCCAAAGCACAGGGAATGCTGTGGGGTTTTACACCCACCCCTGACTGCCTTGGAGTTTCCTTTCAGGGCTCCCACACATCCTTACGTTGCCTCTAGAGCCCACTAAGCCAAAGGTGGCCTTGAAACCACCACGGGAGTCACAAGTCATGGTGTTTTCACTGTGTCCTGGCCATCTCCTGGGCATCCAGAGAGCCCTGAGGTGATACTGACAGTCCTCTACTTTCTCAACCGTTACAGGCAGGAATTACCAACTGATTTTAATAAAAACTCCTTGCCCAGAAACTGATGATGCAGCTTTATGGAAGGAAAACATTGCAAAAATCAGGCACAACGATGGCATCTGAGCCTCACATTTTCTCCTGACCTTCGGGGCTGAGACACCTCTCACTCAATCCAGTCAGTCAACTTCCAACTCCCATTTAAACCTGTCAGAGTTTCAATGTGCAAATAAGGAAAATTCAGCAAAGAGAGACTTAGAGGTCTACCAAGTTTTTCCCACCACCAGGCTGAGGAGTCAAATTACTGATATTCTGGGAACAAAATTTAACTCCTTTCCTGGGCCGAGCACCTTTCCTCTGGCTACCAGTGTTCTGATGGATTACAGGAATGTTTAACTAGTATGAAAAAATGGAATTTTAATGGGGCAGGCGACGACAGTAAGAAACACAACTGGTTTTTTTAAATCCCATTCTCTGCAGAGATCTCTCCTCAAAATGTTTCATATCCTAGTTTCAATAAATGTTTGCATTGGGGGCTATTTTTTTCCTGGTCTCTCAAGTGGTCTTTAAAGACAGGATTTACTCTCTATAGGAAAAACAAAAGTACCCGACAAAGAACTAAACATATGTTTAATTCCAGTGGTTTTTTTTCCACAGAAGTCTATTTACAAGTCACTTCTGCTAAAGAAAGTGCTCCTGGACTTTTTTGTGCAAAATGTAGGGCAGGAATGATGGGCAAGGTCACCAAACGACAGCGGGATGCAGCACTACATAGAACCCTTCCCTAAGCCTCTGTGAACACAGCCTGCCAAACAGGTCCATTTCCTGAAGATTTTGCAGATGGGATTTAAGTCAGAAGGTGGGAAGCTGTGGAAGCAGGAGGAAGATGGGCATTTGCAGGGCACACACCCACATCCCGACAGGGGGGCGTTATCCTGCCTCCCAAACGAGCTTGGGTGTTGCACCGACCACCTGGCCCTATTTAAAGCCACCACATTATTCTAAAAAGGATTATTTATACTAAAAACACTCCCGGGACTACTGTATTTGTATTTCAGGGCTGCTGCATCCCCTATTTCCTCACTGCTTTAATATAGCCCGAGGCAGAGCGGGTGAAATGACTTGCGATGCCACTGTAATTTTTATCAAGGCTTGTTCCTGGTAAAAAGCCTCTTTGTTTCAAAGAAATGTGATTTGGCCTTTTTCCTCCTCTGCTCTATTCCTTGGTTAATATACCACTTCCACTCGCCCTGGGGCTAAGAAAGGTATTCCATGGAATTGGTCAAATCTCACTGTTTTTCTTCTAAATCACAACTGGCTTTTTTTCCTCGACCCTTGCTAAGCACTATCTAAGCTGACAGTGTGAACTTGGGATTTTATTTGTGCCTTAACTCTTCAGCTCCTGGATTTTCACAGTCACATGGCCACGATAAAGAGATGCATGTCAGGAATGGTCAATCTGCTCTGGCAAAGGAGACTGAGTGAATAGGAGCAAGACAGGAGGGAGAAGCTCTGGCAAACGCTGATCACTACTCGAGGCAAATTCAGCCTCTGAGAGGGACACACTCAGCCACCCAGTGCAGTATCATTCATAGAGTTTAAAAAACACTTTTCAAGGATAATTGTAGAATACAGTAATATAAATGAGGGGAAAAAAAAAAACCCACACCTAATGAAGAATGCAAAAATTGAGACGTGGCATTTTTGAAGCTCCAGTGCCACACTGAAAATAATCCTCTCAGAGGCAAGCACTGCAGCAGCTTGATGTCACTTCAAAAAAGCATGGATGCTTTTTAACATTAAAAAAATATATATCATCATTGTTCTTTTCAAATAGGAAGTCTGGGCTAACAAAAACATACAAAACAAATAAAGAAAAAAAAAGAGGGGGAAAAAAAAAAAGAGCAAAAGAGATAGCTAATGGGCTCAGACACATTGCCTAGGCAGACTTTGGCTGCCAGAAGCTTGTGATCCTAAGTAAGGAGAATAGGGCTCCCTGATATAAAGGACATGATTAAAATTACAATTAAAACAAAAAAACCACAAGACAACAGAGAAAAGCAACCTGAGTCTTGACAGCTTTCCCATTCTTTTGCTAGCCTGGTTCTTTTAAGGAGATCCACCATAACTGCATCTGCTCCAGGAAAGCTTAAACCTTTTCCCAACTGACATCACACTTCCACCCTCCTTTGCTAGAAATCAGACAAAAACTGCATCCTGCCATCAGCCCTATGAGGGACCTTCCTGGACCACAAGGGCTCAAACAGAAGCAACAAACTGTAACAATATTTTTCCAAAACTCCCCATGGCAATCCCATAAAAATGACACAACTTTGATTCTTGTTTTTCACTGGAAGAAAGGTATAAGTTCAGATTTATTTTTTTTTATATAACTTGCTCCAAAATAGTTCAGAATTGCCAAATCACTTCAAGTTCAAGATATTTCAGCATAACTTCATGCAACAAGCAACATTTTAGCCTTGTTAAAAAAAATCCCTTTCTTGTGGAAGTTAAACAATACTGATAAACTCCCACACAGCAATTAAGATTTATTCAAAAAATATTGTCCAGCCCCATCAGAAAACTTTTTACAATTGAACACACATGGTTCTTGGCCTAATTTCCTAGCACCAGATATCTGTGCATAAGCTCACAGATGTGTTATTAAAAATATGAATGGGTCTACAGTGTCCTAGACAAGGCCAAAACAACATGTATTTATTTAAAACACTATTGGTACCAGCAGACTTCTAAATAAATTACTGCTGAAATGTATACTGTTCAAAGCCTTTTCAGAACCAGACCCTTTGTTTCTCAGGCACCAAAGAAGTTGTTCTTAAACACAGTAACACTTACCCCAGATTTAGGGTTGCTTAATCATGTTTTAATTTATTCTGTCTCTCTCACTGACAAACGGGGTGGATTTCCCTATGAAACAGATGCCAAACCCAGTGTCCAAGAACACCAATAAAATATACTTCGAAAGCAGAAGCTGCAGCAGGATGCTGTTCCCTGCATCCATACAGTCCCTATGGTCTCTAATACAACATATCCATTTCAAACCAGATGTTGCAATATTTTTTTTAGACATCTCCAAACTGGTTCCCATTTACCAGCACGTGGAAGCACTGCACACACCCCCGACACCTCAAGGAACAACATGGACAAGGCTTATCAGCATACTACTGCCTTTTCACACAGCAGACAGCAGTTAAGGTCCTAATGGGATCTTTGGCAGTCAAAACCCATCAAGACTTTGCTTAATATTTAGTCTGAGAGAGAGCATCTCTGCCCTGAGTTACATGCCAGCTGAGAATCCCCAGGGCAGGAGCTTTTCACTGCTCCTCAGCAATTTAAACACGTTCCTAAACTTTGCTGCCCAGAAAATTGTATCCACAAAAAGATTGTATTTTCCTTCCTTGTGGTCCTGCTTTTGAGATCATTTTCCTAGATGCAGCAAACATGTTTACATTAAAATTAAATTCAGGCAGGGAGAAGAGTTCATTAAGGGAAACACAGCCCAAAAGTATTCAATGCCTTTACCTTCTCCCAAGACAGTATCTACACCTTGTTGTGAAAAGCAATGCATTTGCAAGCAGCATAAATATTTCTCCTTGTGTTCACAGAGGCAGCCTCCAGCAGAGCATCTCACAGCACAGGGCTGGCTGCAGGACAGGCCCTCCAGGCCCTCAGGAAACCAAACCCCTCTCTAAGCAGCTGTGAGACAGCTCACCAGCTAGCAGGTAATCAAGCACCAGTTCCTGCTGCAGTGCCCCCAAATTCTGCTGACTTCTTCAAGGACACTGCTTCTGCCATGCCACTTCTTCCTCACTCACCCCATTCTCCAGCCAAGAAAAGCCTTTCCCAGAGCATCACCCCATGCCCAGCCCTGGCAGCAAGAGTCACCAGTTATTTGTGTACTGGTGTGACTGGGAAAGAACTGGTGGAGAGGAAGGAGCTCAGGCCCAGTGCTCCTCCAGCACAGCCCCAGTTGTGTGCCCAAGGGCAGCCGGGGCACCCTGGGTGCAGCCCTGGGAGGGTGCAGGGAGGGAGGGAGCCACTTCTCACAGATATTAAACATTCATCCTCACTATGCCAGGCAAAGCTCCTTTGTTTTCCCTCTCCTCTCCCTCCCAACGCAAACACAGACACAAACTTTCAAAAAGGCCCCGTGCATCTGAGCAAACCTCTCTGGAACACCAGCAAAATCCCCCCCAACACTTGCCACATCCTATCACACCCCTAATAAAGATGTTTGGAGTTTTAACCATCGAATAAAGCGCTTAATTCCACCGAGCTTGTCCCCTCCACTCAGTCACTCCACGGCTTCATTTAGCAGGCCAGCGGTAAAAAAAATTCATTAATTTTTATTAACAGGGAGAGCCATTTGTTCCCTGTGACAATATTTGACTTGTCGAAATGATTTTCACCTCTGCCATGAGGTGCGCGCTCCCCACATACATCACCCGATTACTCGGGGAGCGGCAGAGTTGCAGTCATTAGCCAGTGAATTAACGACAATCCACAGCGCTATTAATCACCCTGCCAAGAGCCTGAGCTCACTGCTGACCCCAGCACGGCTCTGGGACACGAGCAGAGGAGAGCAGAGCACAGCCACAGGGCTAGCAAAGAAAGGGTTTGTGGGCTTGGGGTGGTTTTTGTTGTTTTGCTGGGGTTTTTTTCGAAGCTGCTGAGGCAGGGAAAAAAAGGGATGGAGAAAGAGAAATGAGAGAGTGAGAGTGGAGCTGGAGCAGGCTACACGTGAGAGTGAGAGGAGAAAGAGAGAGGCACCTCCTGTAGCTCAGAAGTACCCCCAATAAGCACTACGCATGAACCGAATGGTCCAGGTGGTTGCCGGAGACTGTTCCCCTTTCCCTGGGGTACAGGAAGCCTCCCGAGAAGCTGGGGTGACCTGGAGCACTCTAATTCCAAGTTTCCATCCCAAGCTCCCCTTCCTACCCGCTGCTCCTGCTCAGGAAGTGCTGGGGCATCAGCTCAGGCTTTGGATGAGACCACCACCTCCCCCTGGTTCTGCCACCCCTCCTCTGCCCCCCCAGGAATGGCAACGGCACTTCTCAGGGGCAGATTTTGAGAATCCTTGGAAAAGCAGTCAGTTTGGTCAAAGCTTATTCCCAAAGGCCTCTCCTCTCTCCCCTTGAAGATTTCAAGTGACCCCATTTCAGAGGGAATTGAATGAATCCTCCTGTTCTACTTCCCAACTAAGGGGCTCCGAGAAGCCTTGGCTCCCAGCTCCCAGAGCCACCTCTGCCTGGAACCACTGGGAAAGACCCTGTCAGTGGAACACACGGAGCCTCCTGGCAGACAGCCCCACTTTTTCTTTTTTTTGCTGTAACGTGGCCTCTAACTTCAAGTTCCTGAACACCGTGCAAAACACTCAGAAAGATGCACACCAAACCCAACCACTACAGCTCTTTGAAGGTCAATTATTGTTTTTTGAAATGGCAGAGTCTTTGTGCTCTTTGGGACAATTCAAAACCAATACACGTGTTTGACCACAGTTTTTAACCTGAAAAACAGTGTCAGAAGCAACAGCCAAGAGGGAAACCTGCAGAGATGCAGTGCCTGCAGGAGTGCACGAGGCAGGAGAGTGACGTGTGATGTGGTGGTGGAAGAACAGGGAAAAGAATGAATCTTTGCAGGAGTTCTGAATGCTCCTGCTGTATTGTACAAGCAGTAGTAGCAAAGAAACTGCATTCTTTCAGCCTTGCCCTGTACCATCAGTTGGTTACTCCCACTAAGGCAGTTTCAACAGTAAGACCATTGAAAGTCATGAAGATAATAGAAGCATGGTGAGAATTCCAAAAATCTCTTCCGAAAGATTTTACTGCTTTTTTCCACTGATGACCTAATAAGGCATTTAACGCAGAATTTTCAGAAGTGCTGGGTGGGCTCTGCCCCCCAGTTGTGAAAGCACACACAGCAAACCCCTGGAACTGGGGCTGCTGGGAGAGGGGCTGCCAGGCCCAGCACGCTGGAGCAGTTCTGGGGGGGTGGCAGTGTTCCACCACCTCCTGCAGACATTCTGCCTCCACTGCACCCCACCAGCTGCTCAGCAGTTCTCTGCACTCTCCATCCCCACAGCCCCAGTTCCTCTTTCTCCAAAACCTTTTCTCAAAAGCAGTAGGGCTGCTACTAAACAGGTTGATGCTGTTTCCCTCTTACTATGTGGCACAATTCTAGAGCCTGTTTCTTGTTACTCAGTTTCTCCGGTTTAATTCTCCTTTTGCAGCAAGGAATGTCACAGGGAAAGCTGGCTTCGGAAATCCATGATTTCCTGTCAGTTAATTCACTTCAGGAAAACAGAAGGCAAGGTGATATTCCCGTTTAATGTTGCAACTCAGCTACAGTAACACCCAGGGGCTGGAAGGGATTCCATCTGCTCCCATTTTCTCTGCTCTCCTGACAGCACCTAGTGCCCACCTTGTGCCAGTCCAGCCTCTCCCACCCCAAAGCCATTTTGTCCCTTTTACAACTTCTGTGAATTTAAACAGCAAAGCAAGAACCACTCCAGTGCAAACCACTGTGCTGCCTGCACAGCAGCCTGCTCACCCATCTGGGTCAGCACCTGGGCAGCTCCACTCACACCAGTGAGGATGGAGATGGTCACCCAGAGCTGATTCTGGGAGGATTCACTGTAAAATCAATACAACTCTGAGTCCTGGAGGTATCTCTACGTGTAGACCTACCCAACACCTTTCCTCCTCCTGTCTGACTCCTGCTAGAAATATTCCTGCTGGGCCACAGCCCATGGCACATGACTGACATTCCAGGCTGCCCAGTAACACCCCCAAAATCTAAGGTCTGCTCTTCCCTGCAGCTTCAACACTGCCAGGCCACAGCAAACACCAGTCAGCTGCAGTGGAACAGGCAATTTTTCAGCCTTTGAAGGTATTATTATGAAAAATATTTAAGATAAAAATATTTTTACATTTTGCCCCTGAGTGGCCAGCAACAGTCTCACAATGTTTGAAATATTGACTGCTACCATGGGGAACCTAAAGCTTGTCTTTAGGAGGAAAAATTCTTATGCTGTCAACCAGGTGTCTAAATGACTGTTATTTTTCACTGTCTATTTTTCAGGAAAAAAATGCAGATGCACTGAAAAGATACAAACCAAAATCAGCATTTTATTTTCTTTTAAGACTAAATACAGCTACTGTCCTTATATCTACTCAATTCAGAATAGAATCTGTTTTTCTAAATCCAGGACAACTTAGTCCTTTCATGCTTTCTCTTTTCCTTTTTTAAATTTAGGTCACTTCAGGTCAGAGCTATATTTTTTATTTTTTCTGAAATAAAACACTATTAAAAATATTCAGTTCTCCATTTGGACATTTTCATGATTTTCCATTTTTCTGATCAAAGCTGTCTTCTAAATTCTATCTCCAGTACTTTTTTCTTCTTTTACAAATCAAGTAGCTGGTAAAAAACCCCAACACTATTTACATCTGGACAGATACTCCACAGAGAGATGGCAATTTATCCCTTCTATGATCTTTTCTGGAGTCTCAGATTCATCAAGGCGTTCACATAAATAGGGGAAAAGTGGGCAGAGGAACCTGAACTCGGGCACCCCCAGTGCTGCCCACTCTTGCATCCCTGTCAGGTTCACCTCACTTTTGTAAACACAGATTCAGAGATCCAGAGATCACAAAAAGGAAAATCCTGTGCTTAATGTTTTTTCCATACCACTTTGTGGCTGCCTTATATCTTCTTCTGAAATGTGTGGTGAATGAAAACATTAAATGTTTCACAGACTTTTTAACTTAGGGTCTTCATCCCCACATATTTTTCATATTACTCATATTCCCTTGCTTGAGTTAAACTCAAACAGGCCTGGAACAACTTCATTAACATAAAACCACATGATAATAAGAAACAGAGCCTTTTAATGGTTTATTTTCTTATTATCTTGTGATATATTTCATCTTCCCCCCCTTTGCAGAGTGCTACTACATTCTGTTTTCACTCTGCTGACTGGTTCTGCCCGACCCCAGCTTGGCAGCAGGAGCAGTCCCAGGCAGGCAGCAGCTCCCAGCCCAGCCCTTGGGAGCTCTGGGGTAGGAAGCAGACTGGCACCACCTCTGTATCCACACCGGGCCCAAACCTGGCACATCCTGAAACATCTCCTCATCCCATCAGCCTCCAATGAAGCCAGGAAACCCAGACTGGGCTGTGCTGAGAGGGGTCAGGGTGCCCACACTGACTGCAGACCAGAAACCACCCCAGCCCCTTCTTCCTTGGCTTTCAGTTGCTCCCTTTGCAGCCCCCTCGTTGGGACCCAAGGAACACTCTGGAAGCTGATCTGAGATTCCTCACTCCACCCAGTCTGGTACCAGTGCAACCACCAAGGCTCCAGTCAAAGGCATGAAGAGCCCCTGGGAGCAGAGTGCTCCAGCCAGCCCCAGCTCAGCCTCTGCAATGCCCAGAGCAGGTGGGGAAGGGAGTCCTCACTCTGAGCTTTGTCATCATCCACAGGCTCAGGAGGGCAGGGAATATGACAAGGGAAAGTCTGCTGCAAGAACACATTCTCTTTTGTCCCAAGAGCACAATTTCAAAATTCTGGAGTTGCAACATTTTATGAAGCTTAAAGGAACCTGAACTTCCCAAGGAACTGCATCTGTTTCAGGACAGCTCTTCCAGACTATTTCCCTCCTTCTTACTTTTCATAAAGAATAAAGAATTCTTTACAGGATTTCTACTTTAAAATATTTGCTTTTATTTACTCATCTTCCTAAAAACGTCTTGAAAAGCTGTCACAAGAGCTCAAATGCTAAAGAGTAGATACAACTTCCTTACTATTTTGCACATGATAACTCAAAGCTTAATTAATCAGAAACCCACAAGGTAAGTGCACTGTGTCTGACTACAAACTACATTAACTCACTATTCATTGACTATATTCAATCTCTTGCTGGAGAGGCTCAGTAGCAGCCCTAGACTTGTCTTTAAAAAGGAATGGCAATTTCTGGGATTCACATTCTATCATAGCTCAAAGGAGGCTCTCTGAATAAAGGAGAGATGGAAAGCAGTGAGATATATTAGCACCTGGATAGATTTTTCATTTCCCTCTGTCTCTGCTTCCAAAAGAATACTGGTGATGAATTTGCAAATGGTTCTGGATTATGACAGAGTTTTTTTACCCTTCATTATTTATCCCCCCACTGAACACCTCTATTAGAGATTACAGTGACAAATGCATGAATAAAAGGCAAAGACAATATTTTAGCACTGCAGTGTAAATCTCCTTTTACGCATTATTAATTTAAAGAAACCCATTACAGCACAGAGCTCTGAGGGGAGGACAAGGTTACATTAGAAGTGTTCTAGGCAGCTGGGGGTCAGCTGAAGAGCCTGCTGCCATCCCCTGGGATGCTCTGTCTCCTGGGAGCCTTCCTGGGAAATCTGCGTTTCCTTTATATTCTTCTCTACCTCTTCCTCAGCTTTTATTTAACACGGGCAAGAGGTGGCTGACAGCCTGGGTGAGTTCTGGCTGTCTCAGCCTGGGCACGGGCAGAAAGACAACCAGTGTGCCTCAAACATGGGTTATTCTCCACGTCCTGAAAGGGGCATGGAAGGAACCAACACTCCTCCTTTGCCACCCGCTGGAGCTGCAAAGTGTGTGTGGTGAGGGCAGAGGAAGGAGGGAGAAATCAGCACTTGCTGAAGAAGGAATCTTCTGTTGTGGTCCTTAATTCACTGTAAGCTGGACCAGGGCCCAAACTTGTATCTCATTGGCCACCCACAAGCTATTCAGGTAGCAAACCCAGTGATCCTACTGTCTTGGCTCCTTTCTCTAAAGCCTTCCATACATGCTTTCTCCAAAAGCCTTTGAAAAAAACTGAACAAAAATTACTCCTTCTCCCTTCCTTCCCTTTTTCTTTTTCCAAAGACAAGGCCTAAATCTTGGGCAGTATCCCATGACATGGAGCTAAGCAAGGCTTTGCACTGAGTCTCCCTCTCCACCCCTCCAACAGAGTAAGGGGAGGAAATGCTGCTGCTATCAAGAGGAAGGAAATAGGAAAACAGATGGAAAGTACTCAGAATTGGAACAAGTGCCTTTTAAACAATACAACAGGTCCCTTTTACTTGAAAATAACAGTGCACTTCTGGGGAAATCTGTATACAATCATGCCATCGACAACAAAGATAACAGGGAAATAATTCTGTGAACCTGAACTGAGAGTACTTTTTGTGAGAGCTGCTAATCACCAGGCACAATCTCCATACAGCTCCCATCATGCAATCCCAAGTCTTTGATTTCACTTGATTTTTTTTTTGTTAAATCTTGCAACAAAAGTCCTAGGACTAAAATACCCATGGCTTACCCCTACCAGTGGCTTAAAAAATCCCCACCCCTTTGCAAGAATTTATCACCAGTTCATTTCTTATGCTGCAACTCCCTGAATTATTTGCAGCTCATCTTCCCAACAAATCCCGTTTTGTTTTGTTGTTCTGGTTCAACTCCATCCTACAAACACTTACTGATGAAAGAGGATTGCACACATTTCCCTGGGCTTAAAGCAAAGCACGAGTCCCTCAGCAGGCAGTGAAGAGGAGCAGTGCTGGAATGAGCACACAACTTGGTGCCTAAACCCAAGAGCTTGCTGCTCTGTCTCTGCATCCCCAGGGGGTTAGGCACTCCTGGACCATGTTCTGGGAAATGGAGGGTTTGAACATCCAACTGTTGGAGCATTACAAGTTCAGTTAAGCACCTACTCCTCCCATTGACAAGAAAAATCTCCCAGTTTTAAAGGGATTAGCAAAAAACTTGGAATGTTCTCACACTTCAGGCCTTTGTCCCTCAGAAGAGGAATACTTCATCCCAGGATGATTTGTCACCTGAGCCCTCTTTCTGTTCCTCTACCTGGTGTTTCCCACAACATGCCAGGGTGTTGTGTCGAGGTTCTACATCATAAATTCAGGCTTTCTAATGGCAGGAATAAAAGAGACTAAAGAAGGAGCAACACAGTTGCTGAAGAGCAACCCTCAGAACACTGGAAATTCTGTTCTGAAAGGTCAGATAAGGTTTGCATGGTAATTTGTGAAATTCTTTGATTTTACACACAGAACATTCTGAATATACCCCATCTGAGTACACAATAGTTCTGCTTCTGCTCCTGATGACACAGTGCACAGTCAAAAGAATCCAAATAATACAAAGGAGAAGGAAAAAGATCAAATACCAGGCTTCTCAAAAGCTAAACTCTGACTTAATCTACTTGTTCACACCGTGGCGTTGGTAACTTCTCCCAGTCATTAAAAATACATCTGGGGGAAGCAGTTTGATTTGGAATTTTCTGAGCTGTTACATTATTAAGCACAGAGAGTTCCATCCCTTCACAGCTGAGAGGCCACTGGGAAACAAACACCAAAAATGCTGTCATAAGATTTCAAGGCTGATTTTAGGTGTCCCAGGGTTTGCTGCCCCATCAGAAACCTGACAAAGGAACTGTCTGTGCAGAATGCAGGTACTTGCAGCTTCCTGAAAAACTGGGTTTCTTTAAGATGCCTCATATCAGAAACTTAAGCTCAGTAGTTCTCTTTCAAAATGCAGACTATGCTTCATTGACTTCTTTCTTTCTGAACTGAGGATCCCAGTCAAGAGGGCTGAAAATAAGATACTTAATAGTAATTTTAAACCCCTAATTTGTTTGCCCTCCCCCACACTCCCTACACCTCCACAATAAATCCTTTGAAAAACTGGAAATCCTTTACTGAAAAAACTGATGGGAAAAGTTAAAAAATATCATGCCTGCAACTTCAAGTTATCTCTGTTATTTTAGGCAAAACATATTTCCTGCTTATTTCCCTTCAGACTTACTTAGGGTCTGCTGCAGAGCTGGGGCTTCAGCCTATGCTGTCAGTCACAGGTTAGGGAGGTCCCATGTACAGGGGCTGTAGCTCTGCTGGCCACAGGAGGAGGAAGTAACCTCTGGGATCTTCTTTCTGGGACTGGGGATAATGAAGACTGTTCCTCTACAGGGACCTCAGCTTTTAAACCAGCACTTTAGAGACCACAACACCTGAACCCCACGGTGTCACGCTCCACAAATGTCTGAAAAACTGCCAGGGGAAGAACCATTGCAGTGCACTAAAAATTATTATTACTAAAAATCACAGAAATACTTCCCTAACCCCTCACTAAAGTTGATGAAAAGGGTCATTATTGCACCTGAGTGATCCTGTCCTAATAACAAAGAAATTAGTCTGTTTAATAACAGTGTATAATGAAGACTGCAGAATAAAGCAGTGGATAATTTGTCAGTGATTAGAAGGTCAATGGGTCAACTTATGAACAACTGAGCTGCTTCACCTGAGGGAAGCCACTTCTGTAAGATGAGAAAGCCCCTCCTTTGTCTCAGTTATCTCAGCACTGGTACATTATCAAAATAAAGCTGTAACTTATCAGTCACGAGGGAGACACAGCCAGGTAACTGCAGGGTCTATCAACAGAACTTGGCATTTCCCCACCCCTTTTTTTTTTTTTTTTTTTTGGAAAAGGCAAATTGAGCTTCCATCAAACTTACTATGGGATTACATCACATCTGCAGAAATTTTATCATAATCATTTCAAACAGGAAAATCTGCTGAAATAACAAAGTTTTTGCTCAATTTTGTTTGCAATGCCTGCACCATTTACCCCTGATCCCATCCTGGATTCAGGATCTAATTCAAGATCTATTAAACTCAGAGCCATGCTGGTCTAATTGTTGAATAATCCATTGAAAAAAAAAAAACCCAAAACACTTCTAGAGAAACCTATAAGGGTGAATTATTACCTGACAGCCCTAAAATTCTAAATTCTGTATTTTTCCACAAACAGTGGCTGGTTTTACCCACAGATATAACACAAGAGGAAGGCATGTTCCTCACATTGGGCTGGTTTCTGGTGGAACTGTCAGCTGTAGCCAGGGAGGAAAAAGCAGAACCAGGAACTGCAGGCTCATGAGATTTTCCCAGTATCCTGCATCCTAACAAAGATTAAAGAAGACTAAAAACATTACTAACAATTTTCAGTGCACATATGCACACATACACACAGGCAATCAGGTAAAGCATCTCTGTCTCATAAGATCAGGTTCCAAGGGATAGAAAAGCTCACAGAATTTGAATTGATAATAACATTGTGACTTGAGCTCCAAGGAATTCCCTCTGCCTGCAACCACTTTTTTTTTCTTTTGCTTAAAAGAATTAAATTGGATGATGCAAGATACCTGATCAGTTAAATTTTCCATTCCTCCATTTCCAATGAAATAAAATCTAGCAACAGGTTTTTGCAAAAGATCATGCTCTATGCCAGTGGGTCAGTGGCCAATAGAACCATAACAAATAATAGTCTAGTCTTTCAAAGTTCCAACTATTTTTTCTTTCTAAGGGGAAAAAAAAGGATCCAAGGACTAGAAGGCAGTTTGGATTTCCTCTGCATTTTTACACTGCCAAGTCACTAGCAGATTTTCCCTCTAGCTGGCTACCACATCTCCCTGGTGAACATGTGCAATTCTGCAGCTCCAGACAAGCCCAGTGCAGCAAAGTCCTGGGCAGCAACCACAAACATATTTACTCTGAAATTGTGGCATTTCTCAACAGCACAGAATTCAGGTAACACCCAGATTCAGGGCATCTTTCTTGGCTTTGCTGTTTGGAGTCTGTGACTTAAAGGGCTCTGGCTGCAGAGGAGTTAACATTTTTCAGTCCTGAGTTAAGGAACTGTCAAAGTTCTAGTCCAGAGACATTTCTTCCCTCCTTTCAGATGGTGAGCAGCTTCCCCTGCACCTCTTTTGTTTTGAGAAATTTGGAGCATGAAGACTTGTGTAATGCAGAGATTGCTTCCAATTTAATTTAGTTGTTTTGTCTTTTATCATAATGGAAATGAGCACGGGATCCTTCTCAGGCTTTCTGCCATGTAAGAGGATGCAGATTTTGCTCTGTGTTTCCTCAGAATGATGGGAGGGGGAGAGCATGGGGACAGGATTAAATAAGATGCCAAGTGAGGGTAACACAGCAACTTCTGAATAGCTAGCAGGACCCAAATATCTACTCTAGGACTCCCAATTAACATTTGCCTAAGTACAATCTGCTAGACATCAGCCCCACTGATCTCCAAGAGCCCTTGCTACATCTCATGGGGACCAGCATGGCCAGGAGAGCCCCAGTGAGCAGGTCCTCTGCTCCTGGATCTGAAATCCACTGTGGATTCAAGTGGGCAGAGAGTTTGCTTGTTATAAACTTGGCCCTGAGCTCACAGATTGTGTGTTCTCCAAATGTGTTTGATTTTTAGGTATCTGCTCCAGAGTGGGAGCAGTCACACTCAGCTCTCTGCTTCCTCAGATGGTTCCCTCCAGCTTTTTGCTCTGTAAGGTTTCTTCCTGCAACTCAGCCGCCCACGTGCCACCAACTCCAAGGTGAGGGGAGTGGGAACTCCCTGCAGCAGCACAAAGCAGTGCCCCTTTCTGAACAAGAGAATAACAAATAATGACTGTTGCCTTTTCACAGTATAAATATTTGAACTAATAATCATTCAGGAGAAATATGCGAAGCTTTCAGGATTTACAAATATTTTTCCAAATTCCTGGCACTCAGCCAAGCACTTAAGAGAATATAATGCTGCTCACCAAGCAGGAATCAAGCCACGGGCACAAAAAGACAACCATTTTGGGTTTGAATTTCAGGTACACTCCAATACTAACACCCCTAACAAGTTTCCAGACAGTACAGTTCCCAGGATGGAGACCACAAATCTGTTTGAAATGGTACATGGGACAGTCAGGCACCTGATTTAGGTGACAAAGACACTTCCAACTATGAGAACAGAATCTGACTTCATCAAACTCCCAGAAGACAACCAGCCATCCTCCTGTTCAGCGAGATGAAAAGTTCCAAGAAACATCACCCTGAAGGGATGAAGGGATGAGACAAATACTGAGAAGCACAAGCTGTGTGACTACTTGACTAGAAAGCCAGTCAGGCACACAGACTGTCAGGCACTGGAGAGGCAACACATGATGAGATGGCAACAGTACAGGGCTTTAAATACCATCATCTCAATCTCTGCATAACTCCAGGAGAGCTGCAGCTCTCTGTGCAGCACTGCATGCCTGCAGAAAGGAAGCACCCAGGTGATTTGCCCTTCATGGATTAAATTGCTTACCAGCACAGTATAGTCATTATTTTAACAATATGCCAAATACCTACTATGTATTTTACAGCATACAGCCAGTAAATTCAGAAACTTTTTAGAAGCTATTTCCCAACATGTTGCATAAACCATGTGATTTGATAATCCCCGTTTGACAGAGAGAGCAGATTACACAAAACCATACCACACAATTATGCTGCATTAGAACATGGCACGGGACACTTATTTGGGGATGTATCAGATAAATTCAAACAGCTCCTCCTCAATCCTCTGGCTAACTCCCACTTACAGGATTCAGTGCTTTGCTGGAAGCACAGGCAGAGCACCAAGTTTCTGATTACACTCTTAAACTCTTCTCTACACATGGTTCAGCAAGACAAAACATGCACACCTGGAAGTGTGAGACTGCTGCTGCGACAGGGGTGGAGAGGTGAGAGGAAGAAACCCCCACACAACACAACACAAACAAAGCCAAACCCTCCCTAGGTATTTGTCCACCTGCTTGGACTGCAGAGGACTGTAGCAAAGCAAACAAAATCTCCATGCTAACAGCAGATAGCACAGTTCATGGTTAACTTCAAGTAGCACAGAACACACCTCTTCAGAAATAGCAGCAGCTCAAACAAGTTCAGAAAACCAGAACACCCACACACCCACAGCTCTAGGAAGGGTGGATGTCCCTGGCTTCCAAAAACCAAACCCCATTGTACATGGGAGCATTGCTGCCAGACACACAAGTCAACATGACAACAGGGAGAACCTGAAACATTCCCTGGTCCCCACGGAGCAGAGTGTTGAGGTGGCTCCTTCTCCACAGAAGAAGCTCAGGAGATGGATGTCCTTCTGCCTGCAGACCTGCACTCCCACCAGGCTGCAAACCTCCGAGCTGGTTTTTATCTCTGGTGTTTGCAGTGTACCTGGGACAACATTTCTGGGTGGGCCTCTGGAAGAGGAGAGAACCCCAGCCCACAGCAGGCACACGGGCAACTCCTCTGCACCAGAGAGGGCACGGGGCTGTCCTCCTGCTGCTCTGATGCCTTTCACACTGGAAACGTGAAGTAAGTCACACCAGTGCTACCTGAAACAAGATGAAACACCCATTTTGAAAGGTCTCAGGCTCTCTCCCTCTTCTCTTTCTGTAAATCACCCATTCGCATTGGACACAGGGTACAGGTTAGCTGTTAGTAACATCAGGCTGCCAGCACCAGTTTGGCAGCTGGATAAACTGAGGACATCGTGGCCACTCTTAGCTGGAGTCAGAACACAAGCACCCCTAAAACAATTTATCACTTGAATAAGTGCCTAGAGGCAGAACCCGGTCTCCAAAGCCAGACAAACAAACATGATTCAGTAAAAACACAAAAAGAAAACAAAAGCCACTAGTCCAGAGCTCAGTGTCTTGCACAAATCCCGTGATGTTTACTGAACACATTTCTAGGAACAAGACCCCTGAATCTATGAACAGAGCATTACAAATGAGAAAGCTCTGGATAAAATGATAGAACAGTGAGGAACACAGCAGAACAAACCTTCAGGAAGCAATCTTCCTGTGATACAGCTGCTAATTTGTACAGCTTCAGAAGACTGAAGGTAACAGGCTGCTCCTTTAAAATTATTCCTTTGCTTCAGACAGGTACCTGCAGAAGTGCCCTTGGCAGCTCAGATAATCACAGGGAGGCACCATTTATAAACACAATATTCATTAGAGCGTGTTAATAGCAGTGATATACAGGTATTAATAATTTCTCTGCTGGATATTAATTTTGTGGGTTTGACCCTTTGCTGTGCAACATCCACGCTGACAATTTTTTTTTCAACCCAGAAGCAAACCTTTCCTTCGAGCCATCCTGAGTTCCAAAGGGAAGACTATAAAATACCTTTATGAAAGTTTGGTCTTAGATTAGCAAGAGAGCAATAGGCACTGGGGCTCTCAATCTAGTGCACACATTTCCCCCCTAACGATAAAGTAAGGGAAAGCAATGTGATGGCTCCTTCTACCTTCCTGATTTATAACTGTCTATGACTATAGGTCAAATGAATGAAAAGCACCTGGGGAGCAGGCTGCAGGAACAAGTCCTCAGTGTGATAGCAACCCAGAGCACAGAGGAGATAGCTGGTCCCACTCCGTCAGACAAATTAGATAATTAAATGGAAACAGGCTAGATAAATTGCACTTTCTTAATTGGGTTATCAAGAAACAATAGTGACTATGAATGACCTCACTGTCTGTGTAGTCTAACACTCCTCTCCGTAGGAACTAGGAGGGAGTTATTCGTCTAGGCTGGGGTTATTGTTGGCCTAGAAAATGAATGCTTAAGAACAACTTTTTTTTCCTCTCTCACCAGAAGCCATTACAGATAAAAATCTAAGTCTGCTGATTTAGGGGTGGGAGTGTACACAGGATGCAAAATAAAAAAAAGGATTGCATGAACCTTGCATTCAGAATGCCCAGCACTCACAGCAAAGTTAACTGGTGTGCAGCAGATCACTGGAGCTGAAGTCTGGGCTCACTCACACCCACAAGTTTGTCACCACTTGAATTGTTCAAACGAAATGGTTGTGAGCTCTGTGTGTGTGCTAGGGACAACCTGCAGCACTTCTGAGATGCTACAGAGAATGGTCAGAAGGCAAGAGATTGGGAATTAATTACTCCCCAGTCAGGCCAAAGAAAGAACCCATAATTGGGATTTTGTTGCTCAAATCTTCACTATTCCACAGCTGTGTGCATCTTTATGGAATTTGGCACTGGAAAAGGGTGGAAAAGGAAAGAGAACAGAAAAAATTACTCCCCAATCTGTAAAGTATCTGCATCCCTCTACCAAGAGTGGTGGGTGTGAAAGAAGTGAAAAGACTCAAGACCATGAGATCTAAACTGATCTGCACAGAGCATGGCTCACGTCTCTCCTGCCAGCAGATCAGTATCTTCTGAGACAGAGGATGACTAAAAGACCCCTGATGTACAGGGGGGTCATGCTAATGTGCTTGTCCTGCCC
Source organism: Florisuga fusca (assembly GCA_038090715.1). Classification (NCBI taxonomy): domain Eukaryota; kingdom Metazoa; phylum Chordata; class Aves; order Apodiformes; family Trochilidae; genus Florisuga; species Florisuga fusca. The sequence continues at coordinate 3,046,487 of JAAWXA010000039.1, forward strand.
TTCTCACCAAAAAAAAAAAAAAAAAAAAAAAAATCATCTGCAGAACTCCTCTGGCAAAAACCACACTAAACAACTGTGCATAACACAGAAGGACCAAGTGCAGGGGTAGAAAACTGAACATACACTTTAAAAGAACATTTGAAAGAAAGAAGCAGCATATGGCTTATGTTTAAAAACCTCTCTGGACTCAACAAGCCCGAGGCTACAGGCTGCCTTGAACCCAGCCTTAACTTGGTCCTTGTTGACTGCTGTATTTTGTTAAAATACCCCCTTTCCCCTTCACTGGGTTAATGAATATTGAGATCTTACTTGTGCTCAGTTATTAATATCCTGAAATGGCTTCTAATTCAGCACACACTGACATTTACTTCTGCTCCCTATTTACAATGCAGAAAGTAGCTGTGCCCAACAAACAAACAGTAAAACTCCATCACAGGATGTCTGAGCTTGGATTTCAAGCACTTCTCAAAGGCAGTGCTACCTGGAGCTACTTTTACTCAAGGTTCCTATTAAGATACCACATCCTCTATCCTTATTTTTATTCAAAATGACAGGAAACCAAAAACATCAAGTGTAGACCTTCAATTTAAGCCTCCAAGAGATCTAATGAAAAACATAACTAGGGGCTGCATCCAAGCCCATGTTTAAGATTCTCTGACTTTGAAAAGGCTACTGACATTCTTCAGCTGGCTACCCAGCACGAGACACTGGAGACTTTGGGTATTTTGAGACCCAAACAAGATTTTCAAGAAAAAGGAAGGAAGGCTCTTCCTTTGCTTCTGCACTTTTTTGCCCAAAGACCTCAAGCCCCCAGGTGATGTCTAAACACACGTACCTTGTGCTTTTCAGGAAATTCTTAATTGGTTTTTTGCAAATGGATTTTTCTCTGTTAGTGGATGGCATCCCCTCACACACACAAAAACCCCACAACAACGTCTCTATAGGATGAAATTTAACAAGGGAAGTTCACAGGCACGAATTTTAGCATGGCAACATCTTCCAATTTTATCTTGCTAAAATTAGGCATCCAAGTAAATCTTTAATTATTTACAAATCTGGATATCCTGTGACTGACCATTTGCAATGAATTTAAGCAAAGTAGCAACTAAATTCAATTTTAGCTGAATCTAGGTAATTTTTGTCTTAAACAGTTTTTTTAAAAAAATAAATTAGTTGTACAATTCCCACAGCAGCTGCCAGAGAACTAAAATTTGCTTTGGAACTAACACAGTCCCTTCTAGAAGCAAGGAAGCCATGACTGCTGCCTCAAAAGCAGTATCAGTGATGGATAATTTGCCTTTATGTATTAGACCAGACGGTGTGGGTTCAACATAAAAATATCAGTTACCATTTAGGAGATTTACATGAACCTTCTGCAGTCCTGCTTTACAGTCAAGCAGGGGAGAGTTAATTATTTCTCCAGAATTTATCTTCTGAATGGCTATTCACTCGGTTTGTTATTCAGACTACTTTGCAATGAACTCTGCACTTCTCTACTGTTCTCCCAGGAAGTCACAATCGAAGACAAAAGCCTGGAAATGATAGACAAGGGCAGAGGCCATGTCCAACTTTGATATCTTGTTGATAACGTATTGTACAATTAGATCAATTTGACAATTTCCATTATGGTTGATAAAATATTTATTGAGCCTTGGAGATGATGTCTGATCCCTGCGCCATTTGTTTTACTAATGGGGGAGATATTTACCAAATCAGTGAAAAGCATTCAAATTTCAGATCCTCATAGCCTCCCCAACATTAGATTTGCAAATTACTGGCTGAAGCCATAAATTACAGCACAGCACAGCCAGACTGATGCCAAGCTGACAAGGTAGGTAGATGGCTTGCGATGACATTGTTTCACAGAAGCATTAATCATAGCAGGAAAGAAAATACTCTCAAATTGGTCCATAAGTCTAAATATTAAGGAATGAGAAGCAGGTTGCCAGGAGATAGCTTTAGCTGCAGCTGGAAAATTAGGAAATGAAAAACCCTTTCTATTATTTAACAAATCATCTTAATAATGTTTGACGCTGTAGTGCCAGCAAGCAAAGGAAATTCCTATTCTCTCCCATTTGCTCTTTATCCTCACTGTTCTTTAATAGGAATATTAATAATCTGAGGATTGGTGCAGATGTAGCCCAAGCTGTATTTTTCTTCTGCCGTAGGTTAACTAAAAAAGGATAAATACCAAACGAAAATAAAAATTTAATTTCCATGTTTAAACTGTTTGCTTTGTCAGCAACACCAAGAGGGGCTGCAGCTCCTCTTCTGCTGTTACGTTCAAGGTCAGGCACACGTTCACTTATGTGCAGGCCAAACTTATTAAAATCCCACAAACCAGAGAAACCACAGAATCCTGCTTACCATGAAGCAGAGACAGAGCTCTGTACTCTGAGGACAAAATATACACGTATCATTGTTGATGAAGTACAAGCCCTGCTGATTAATTTAGAGAGAAACACCACCTTACAGGGATGATTATACAAGGAACAGCTTCAAATGCTTCCCTGCTAATGGCATTGTCAAACCCTGAGCCTCACAGTCCAAGCCTCGGCCAAGGGAGATTCATGGCATGCTGTGACCACAGGAAGTTGAAGGTGACATATTTGTCTAGCAGACATAATTAAAGGTATAATATTGGTGCTAGAGGTCAGACTTGTAGAGTCCTAAGGCAAAAGCACTTTGAAAGAAAAAGCTCTGAAATAAGGGAATGAAGAATGATGTTGGTCAAGACTCTGACACCTCTCTAACTAGCATTGCCAGGGTTTGTCTCAGCAGGCCTGATGCTCACATTTTCCTGCCTTTCACCAACAAAACAGAAGGTCGCCCAGGGTTCAGGAGTCCCAACAGGAGCCCAGGAGCTGTGCCTCAGCATCTCCCACTGCAACACTCTGCTGCCAGCTTCCAGCAGAGCTCAGCACCCACCACAAGCTGCTGCTCAGTGCCTGAATGGAATGTGGGCATCACAACCCATCACAAGGCCCAGCTTTTAGACACACTACTGGGGTCAGGCATCTGCTCTCCCTCTAGAAACCATTGGGAAAGCCAGATGAGGATTTGTGAAGAACCATGATAGTGAGCAGGGAAGAACTTTCACAGTCACTTGGAGTTTGTCACAATAAAATGCTAAAGAAGGTGTTAGCCTTAAGCTTTGTCTCTGGTAAAAGCTTAAGCTCAGTCTCTGCCAGCTGGATTTGTGGATTCCATCAAAATGAGTGGCAGAAGATGACCATAGTGATATTCTGTTGTGTAACTCCTCCCATTCCCAGGGAAAGATGTAATTTCCTTGTGTCTTATCCTATGTGTCTTATGGGGTTCAGAAGAGAAGCTGAATCCTCCTTTTTCTTCCAACTTCTTAAAATCTTATGCAGCTTTACAAAGGCACCCTCATGCTCATGCAGTCCCTTACACAGTTTGCCAGACCACCACGGATTCAGACCAGCTCTAAATCCCTCTTCATTCCACTCCCTGACACCCTCACCTGGTAATCCACAGTGGTCAAGGGAGCAGGTTACTACACCCTTAAGAGTAAAGCCTCAAAGCAGCTCTGTCTGTTTTGTTTGAGATAGCAAAGTTATTGTCCTTTGCTGCTGTCTGGCAAGCCCTTATGTCCCTTGGATTTATCTCACACACATGATGCAGCTTTGTGGAAGGGATCGGGAGAGACTTTGCATTCCTCTGGTAGGATGCTATGAGTTTGTATCTAAATCTGTTCCATATGACCCACCTCACATGCTCAGTGTCTCGCCGATTCACTTGTAAAGGTCAAGAAGTTTTTCAGCTGAGGCTTCAAAGTCAAAGGGTTTGTTAATAATAATTAAAATAAAAATCCTACTGATCGAATTGGGACTTCACAAAGATGCTGTGAACATGCTTTTCTCTTTTGTACAGAGACACTGAGGGACCACAAGAGGCACAGGTGCAAGGGTGAGGCTTTACTTGTGGGGGTGTGGGTGCAGTGTTAAGGGTCTCACAACCTTTCTGCCTTAGATGACTGAACCTTAAAACAATTTGGGATAACTAAAAGCCTGCCAAGTCCAACAACATTTGCTAAGTCAGGAGAAGAGGATTTCTCACTAGACTTTTAACAAATAACAATGCTTTCTGAATTAATATAGTCATTTTGCTTCTGGCCCGTCAGAAGCTGGAAGTGCAAAAGCTGTGCAGAAAAGCTGCTCAAACCTTTCCAAAACCCACGAAATGTAAAGATTAAACGAGTTCAAAACCATATCCAAAAGCCTCCCAGATCATATGTCTCAATAACGAGCTACTGGAAACCAGCAGAAGTGAATGGGGCCAGCAGTGATCCCAGTGTTGTTAACCAGATTGCCCTCACCATGTCATAACCTTGACAGAGGCACTCAGCTCAAATCAGCACTTAAAAACAAGAGAGAATTGTAGGGAGTTTACCTCAGGCAAGGCAGTTCTCTTTCCTTGAGACAGCACAGCCTCACAGCATAACCAGTGGCCCCTCTCCACTCCTGTGTATATTTTGGGGAGATGGGGACAGGTAACATACCCAACACAGCCCTTTTTTGTTAACCACCCAGCACAGCCTGGCACAAGAGCTTCACACTCATCCAGCCTCCAAGGACTGGCATTCTCCTGGGAAAGGTGAAGCACAAGGCAATTGGAAAACCTGTATCAAAATTTAACTGAGTTACTTTAAGAAAAGCCTCACAGAACTCCATGGCAACTCCCAAACACATCACAAATTCTCATTACCTACCAAGCTCAACCAGCCACATCTGGAATAGGTTGGAGGTAGGACAATCCTGCTCCAGAGTTATACAAACCCCCCGCCAGCAATCTGTTCATTTAAAATTGGAAAAAGAAAAAAAGAAAAAGAGGGAGAAAGTGCAAACTGAGACTGGAATGTCATGTAGCTAAGCCAAGACAGAGGAGTTTGCTCTGCAGCACACAGTGCTGTGGTGTGCCCAGGGACAGCAGAGAAGGTGACAGAGGTCCTGGGGTGGAGACTGGAGCTGCATGCTACAGGATGAAGCTGCTGGAAGTCAGAAACTGAAGAAAAGGGATCTACTTCAGTTCAGTGTGTTACACAGAGCTGGTTGGGAAATAATCCCACCCATGTTTCATTACCTGTTGGCTCCTGAGATACTTTGTTTTTCTAGATTCAAAAAGTAACAAATTTGTGTGCCCAAAGTGTTCCATTATCCAGAGACTAAGGATACTTGGGACAAATAATCAAGCTGGTGAGAAAACAGAGAGGTACATCAGCCTTTGGACAGCCCTTACACACCCCAAAAATCTGACTTTACAATACAGGCAGGCATGAAGTTAATTTAAATCTGACTATCATTAGACAGGTCTGAAGATCTCCAACAGTGACAGACCAGTGAGTGACACCCCAAAGTTAAAATGCTTGGAAGTATTTCTTTAAGGTTTTAATCTCGATGGAAAGAAAATAAAGCTCACTTTCAACCAACAGGTAAAAGGAAGATTTAGGTAGCTGTTTTCCATCCTAATATTTCTGCTGAAGTTTGACAGCAAAATAGCTGTGCTGCAGTTGTGTACTTCACCTCTGAGGGATTTGTAGATAGTATGGAAATACCTGTTTCTCATCAGGCAATATGACTCCTATAATTACCAGTGATTCTCAGACAGAGATGCTGTACAATGCCAGCCATAAAAAAACCCCAAGGTTATTGTATGAAAAATGTTGTATTAAAAATAAATAAATAAATCCATATTGGCATTGGCTGAGATGATTTGAGGTTCTAATGTCTTAACACAGACAACGTAAGAACTTGTTGAGGAACAGTATTAGAAAATACAATTGTTGCTACCAGCCTAGATGGGAAAATCCATCAAATTGCTTTAAATCAGGTTTCACTACATCCAGCCTCATTCTTGGTCCACAGGACTCAGCGTGTGCTTGGTCAATCAATTACCAAAATATATCCATGCCTCATCTTACACCAATTGTCAAGGAATCCTTTTTAACTAGAGGCATCTGTAGTTTCTCAGAAATCAGGAGTTTATCACTGAACACATGATGTACATATGCATACATACAGCAGGCTAGACTGACCTTGGTTAAGTACTGCACTTCTGTGAAGTCCTTTAGACTGGGAACACCAGATCTGCAATATCATCACCAAAAGAAAGGCAGAAAATGACAATACAATTCCTCCTTCATGGCCAGCACAACCACTAAAATATGGAGGCTGATCACTGCAGATCAAGCTGACAGGTCTGTAATATACAGTTATGCTTATCAAGAACCAGTTTAAACTCACCAACTCATTTCCAATAGACCACCAGCCAAGGACAGGAGGAAAATTTTGGGACAATGCCCTGTTTATGACCTACATGGACTAAAGAACTTTGTTCACCATTTGAATCCCCCCCAATATTGCAGACCCATGAGTAGCTTTTATCCCCTTCAATGAAACATTACAGAACTGAGAGCTGACCAGCTGAGTGAGAGCTGGTTAGGTGCCAGGCAGCAGACAGCTTCTACCTGATGCAAAACCAGCCCTTAACTTCCTTCCTGACAGAGCTGCTTAAAACATTCACCATCTGCATATCAGGAAGGTCTCAAAGCTACCTAAGGGTGAGATTTAGGAACCTGTACTCATTTTCAGAGGTCACATGAACATGCAGAAGCCCAAATACTATTTCAAGTCTGTGGCATCTGTTATCCATACCTTAACACCAGGTCAGTATTAACACAGTGAATCCAAGGCTCATTTACATTAGCACTGGGAAGATCATTGCTCCAATTTTTCCTCCCATTTAGAGAAAACTTTTGCAAACTTGTCCCTCCAACAGGCCTTGTGGGTGGGCAGTGTTTTCACTGCTGCACTAGCAACTTCGACTTTTAATCCCCCTGCTAATACCTCAGCCTGATTTGCTTTTCTGGTGATAGATAAGTCATGTTTCTGGGTCCTGCACACACTGACCAGACACCACCTCTCCGTGGCTTGCAAGCAAGCTCCATTGCTAAACAAAAGGCAGTCTGTTTGGTCACCCTTCCTTCAGAAAGGCTTAAGAACATTTTTGTCATTTTTGAACAGCTAATATCTTGCAGAGGGGAAAAAAAAAAAAAAAAAGGGAAAAAAAAAAAAATGTTGTCTAATCTCTTTAAATTTAATCTTTACTTTTTGAAAAATCTGAGCACAGATGCTTAGTGCTGGACTATGTTCCATTAGACTAATTAGGTCAAGATTACCTAAAACAGTATGACTCCAGCAACTCAATTTAAATTCCCCCCTCCTGTCCCTAAACTTGCATGGTTTGCAATTTTATTCCCTTCTTCTCTCTGCTCCCCCAGAGTGCACAAGGTGTGTGGGCAGCTATTATCAAATACAACAAACAAACCAAACCAAACCTGAAGTCATACTTTTCAAAGTACCTAAATACACTCTTCTCTTCCACCTCTACCCTCGTGTCAAATAGCTGAAAAACTGTCCCATGCTCAGACTGCTGGTCTGGGGCTTGGCTTGCCTTGGATTTTTAAATGCACTGTAACACAGATTGATTTTCAGCAGAATTTAAGATACAAGGAAGGAATGGTTCAAGACCTCAGGAACAAGGACACAGTGACAGACCACGAAACAGTTAAGGTCCCACCTCAGCACACAGGAGTTCCCAGCTCTGCCACAGACTTCTCTTGTGACCTTTGCTAATTCACCACTAAGATCAACTGACCCAAGTGCTGCTGAACCTGATCAAGTGTTAACACCAACTGCTCCCCAGCACCTCTCCTCCTGGCGTGCTGCCCCCCTGGTTGGCACTTCCACTGCTTCTACCAAATTATCTGCATAAAAGTGACTGATTGGGTTAAAAGGACTTGCTTTCTTTGTAACATCACAGGCTCTAATTGCAAAGAGAGAAGACGAACCCTTAAATTGTCAGAGTCCCAGGTCAGCCCCATCTGGCAGGGAGTGAGGGCAGCAGGTGAGGACACACTGGGTGCTGTGGTTAGTGCTGCTGACTGGTGCCCTCACAGCTTTGACAGATGAGCACAGAGGGCTGACAGGGTTACAGCCCCAGCAGCACCCACCCTGCCCCCCAGCACAGATGTCTGGGATGATGTGCATCAGCTCCCGACCCGCTGAGGACCACAGTGTAATGTTTTGAAGCAAAACAGAAGCTGCAAGGGTTTACTTTGGAAGTTTCCTAAAGGAATTCTGTTTCACCTCTGTAACGTGGGGACAGCAGCAGAGTGCAGCCTCAGAGAGGAAATGCACTGGATGCAATTCAGTTATCCATGCTGAGGTTTATGCCAAGATGAAGAGCAGAAAAAGCACTGCAACATGAAGTAGAGAATCAGGACGAAGGTGGTTTACCCATCCTGCTGATAGTTTCTGGTTTTCTTTTATCCAGATAAAAATTTTAATATTTTGAAAGTTTTTGCAGCCTATTAAAACGACTGAAACAACCCAGAAGCTGCAAGTCTCTAGATCAAGTCAAGTGCCACGAACTGAGTGTCTGCTTCTCCTTCTCACAAACAATTCGACCGTGATGGCTGGAAACATCTTTTAGAAAAGGCTTTATCAAAATTTCTAGTTGGTTTCAGGCTAGAAGCTTTGAGAAAGACAGAAGTTCTGCAGAATTTCAGCAGAGCAGGCCTAAAACAATTCATCTTCCATCCTACAAACATTTAAACACCATCACAACTTCACACACTTATTTACCCAGTGATGCGTGTCAAATGTGGGTTTCTTGTAATTTCCTTTTCTTAAAAATACTTTTTATCCAACTTAATATGGAATTTATTTAAGACACAGGATCAGTTATCAATATGTTCTTTCAAATTTTGGAAGACATTAATATCTTCTTTGGCTGAACAGCATAATAGTCCATTTATCAGCAAGGAAAGTCTCCAGAGGAATGAGATTTTTATTTCAAATACACTTTTGCAGTTATTGGAAAAGATTCAGCATTTCTCTTGGAGAAACATGTCAGTAAAGCAGAAAGATGAGGGAAATGCTTGTAAGCAACATAGGCTTTTCCCTGCTAGCAGACTGGTGCCCGTCTGGACAGATCCCTGAAGACATAAGCAATCCCAATTAAATCATGAGCACGGAGCTCTGCGCACACAGAGCTGATGTCTAGAGCAGGACCTTGCAATGTCAGCTTCAAAATTTCCCTGGCAATTGCATCACACTGCCTCCTGACAGGAAAAAAGCTTTACTAGAGGCAGGCATCTCCCTCCTCTTTCTATTCTAGTGACTTGTATTGCTAGGGAAAAAAATAAAAGATTTACTGTCAGCGAGCTAAGGGTTCTCTCATTAAATTCAGTCTGATAATATCCTGTAACAATTTAGTGACTTCTAGGGCATGAAATATGACACATACTTGATCTCTCTCACACTAACTCATAGTGAAGGAATTAATATTTCACTACAAAATAGTTTTCCTGTAAACAGAGATCTATTGCAACCTAAATTGCAATTTACTAATTTCAGAGCAATAAAAATTAATCAGACTCTCACTAGAACTTAGGTCACTGAAGAGCATTTCACAGTACAATCTCACTCCCAAACGGTATCCACAGCAAGAAAATGGTTATAAATGTTTTTAATTCACTATATTGGGAAGAGGGGTTGATTTTTGTTCTGTCTCTAGACATCTAGCAGTCAGGAGAAAAATAAGATTATTAAAAGGAAAACAATAAACAATGGTGGCCTTTAAGAGGCTGGGTGGTTATGTTTAGAACTAGCATTTCCATAATTAAATTGTCAGGAACTAAACACAATCAAGCCTGGGTCAAACAAAACTTTTGGAAGTAGAACAATGAAAACGGTACCGAGTACAGCAGAATTCCCCTGCCCTGTAAAGGTTAATTCTCTTTCTTCAGTCTCACAAATCCAGAAAAAAAATTACGTATTCACTGCACCAAGAAGTGTTAAATAACATTTTGCCAATAAGCCAAAATTATGTGTAGCGAAGAGGAAAACAATATTCAAGAAAAACTGAGTAAAAAATATTTGGGGAAGGTGGGCTTCTGGCAAGCACAAACACAACCGTTAATGGATTTTTTAATAACTCTGTGCCACACAGTAATAGGGAACCACCTGCCAAAAGCACAGCAAGGTCAAGCCAGTGTCACAGACGTGCTACAGCCAAAGAAATTCTGTGATGTCTACTCTGACCTTCCACAGCAACCACCACTGAAATACTCCCGTTTGGCAGCATGGCAGGTTTCTAGCTTGCTTTTTTTCTCTGGTCTCTTTTCTTTTTCTTCACTTTAACGCATTTATTTTGTTGCAAACACCAACTAAAATAAACACAAGCACTTTATGACGCTCTCATTTCTCCCCTTCCCCAACCGCCCTCCTTGCTCCCTCCTCACCAGCAATTCCAGGATTATTTGATGAGGCAGTGTCATAACACACTTGGAGTGAATCAAACCCCAAGGCCGGCAGAGGAAACAATACAGCGTGCGTGTGCCTGTTTGGGTAAAAAATCAATCACTCGGGGGTTCTCCAGGCTTTTGGCTGCCAACAGCTGAGTGGGGACACTGAGAGAGAGCGTGCGGCTGCACAGGGGGGTGGCCTGCACCCCCTCCTGGGGACTGACATCTCCTCACGGGACTGCCATCCCTCATGGGACTGCCATTCCTTCATGGGACTGTCATCCCTTCACGGGACTGCCATCTCCTCATGGGACTGCCATCTCCTCATGGGACTGCCATCCCCTTATGGGACTGCTATTCCTTCATGGGACTGCTATTCCTTCATGGGACTGCCATCTCCTCACGGGACTGCCATCCCTCACGGGACTGCCATCTCCTCACGGGACTGCCATCCCTCACGGGACTGCCATCTCCTCACGGGCCTGCCATCCCTTCATGGGACTGCCATCCCCTCATGGGACTGCCATCTCCTCATGGGACTGCCATCCCCTCATGGGACTGCCATCCCTTCATGGGACTGCCATCCCTCATGGGACTGCCGTCTCCTCATGGGACTGCCATTCCCTGGGACCGCCATCTCCTTGTGGCCTGCAGGCTGCCCCGAGCCGGGACCTGGGATTGGGCATCTCTTCCCTTCCCGCCCTCACCCCAGGGGGACCCTTTTCCCCACCAAAGGCCCCTGAGAGCTGCCAGGTGCTCGGGTTAAGGCAGACCCTCGACCTCTGTGCCAGCGTGAGGGCCCAGCAGCCAGCCCTTGGCCACCACCCCATGTGTCCTGGCTACTGCCTGGGCACAGGGCCCTCAGCACCGGGCTGGGCCGCGGGGCCTCCTCCTCCTCCTCCTCCTCCTGCTGCCGCCCGGCCCGGGGGCTCAGCTCCCCTCTGGGTTCTTGGGGCAGGTCAGAATATTTAAACAGTTGTATATTCAAAGACCACAATGGAGGGAAGAGAATTACCTAAGGACAGGGTTAGCCTGTTTGATCAATGCATAATCAGATAACTGCTCCAGCTTTTTTACAAGTCTTTAAGCAAAGATCAGCCACTCAAATTCTAATTCCTTTTGCTAATTAAGCAGCCTGTTAATTGCTCTCGGGGTCTCTAATGCCATGTCATTATGCTTTTTAACAGCCTGCTTGACATCAATAGGGCTGCAAGCTCCACACAAACAAAGCGGGCATCTAGCACTTACTGAATTAGGGTAATGCCGGCATTGCAGCCGGGCACTGGCACGTCGCCTCCAGCGGGCGGCATTTCATTATCGCCTCATCACCCCTCACGGGGGAGAGGGGGGTGAAAAAATGATAATAATAATAAAAAAAAAGCAAGTTACAAATGTTCAACACTTACCAGAGCGGGCCGCAAAAAGTGCTGAACCTGAGGAGAAAGGCGCGCAGCGCTCCAGCGGCTCCGGCCTCGCCCGCTCACCTGCACCGCCCGACCCGACCCGGCCCAGCCCGACCCGGCCCGCTCGGCTCCCCCGGGGCTGTCAAGCGGCCCGTGGGGTCAGCAGGGCCGGCCCACGGCGGGGGCCAACCCAGGCTCGGCTCCGGGCAGGGCCCCATCCCCCGTCCGGGGGCTCAGCACAACATGTGGCTGCAGCTGAGGGACTCGGTTTCCGCACTCCATTAGCGCGGGAGGAATTCCAGCGGAGCAGCCGCTGAGTGAGGGCCCGGCCCTGCCCGGCACCGAGGGGCAGCGGCAGGGAGCGGGGGCTGCCCGACCCCTGAGGGCTTGCACCGTGACTTTTATTTCCTCAGGCAAAGATAGGGAGCCGCACGGTTTTCCAAGGAGGAAAAAACGTGAAACGCACAGGGCCCCTTCCCGGCTGAGGCTGAGGGAGGAAAGGGTGTGTGAGGAGGTGTGCGGGGGTGACACGCACAGAATCACAGAATGTTTACGTTGGAAGAGACCTCCAAGATCACCCAGTCCAACCTTTGATAACACCACAGTCAATTACTAAACCATGTCCTTAAGAACCAGGTCCAAACGCCTTTCAAATACCTCCAGGGATGGTGACTCCACCACTGTCCTGGGCCATCCCAACGCCTGACAACCCCCTCAGTGACAAAATATTTCCTAACATCCAGCCTAAACTTCCCCTGGCACAGCTTCCATCCCTTCCCTCTGCTCCTATCACGATTCACTCAGGGGAAGTTCACTCCAACCTCCCTTGAGGTGGTTGAAGAGAGCCATAAGGTCTCCTCTCAGCCTCCCCCCTTCCCCAGACCAAACAACCCCAGCCCCTCAGCTGCTCCTCACAGGACCCCACTGCCTGTCCCCTCAGCAGGGCTGGGGGTCCCGGGACACGGGGGGCACCCCATGGGCACCCCATGGTGGGTGGGCGGCGGGAGACAGAGGGAGGCCCGGGCCCGGGAAGGAGCGGCCATGGCGCTGGATCCGGTACCTGCGTGTGCTGCACAGGAGGGCCCTGAGCCTCAGCACTGAGGGACACAGCTGGAAAAATCCCGAGAAGTCATCTTCTCCCAGTCCCAACCAACAGGCACGGCCACCCCTGGGGGCTTCAACTGCAGAGCTGGACCTCAGCTGGCATCCCCCGTGAGCTGCTCTGTCCCTGTTTTCAAAGGAAACACATCCCATGGCACCATCCTGGCAACAGCAGCCCCAGGGAGCAGAGATGAGAGCAGCCTGAGAGCAAAGCATGACCATTAGTGAGGAGAGGGCAGCTTAAAACTCTGCTTTATCAGAGCATCCAGACCCGGAGAACTGCAGTTGGGAATCTCACTCTCACCGTGTGATCACCTAAAGAAATGCACTGATCTTCACTGGTACTGAGCAGCAATTGTTCACATCAACAAAACAAGAAAGGAAGCAAAGTTAGAAAATAGCCTTGATTTCTCTGCCTCTCAGGAATCATGTTTACAGACAGCACAGCCATCTTGGCATCCTTAACAAGTTCGTATCTGAATGACCTATGCTGGAGTTGAAGAGTCACTGTTACAATGCATGGAAAATATTGTCAGCTATACTGAGAACACATAAATTGTGTTCTGTTGCTGGACAGGACAAGTTTGGAGAAGTTAAAAAAACATTAACAAGTTGTGAGACCAGACTGAGATCTCCAATGAAGCAGAGTCAAAACAAAGCAATTAAACCAAAATGTGAGTTGTACTGGAAATGTCCAAACTCAGCTGTTCTTATTTCAGTCTTTTCTTTTTACATAATTTTTAAAAACTCCCAGTAACCTGAGTGAAGAATGCTGCATATAAAGATGTATCAAAAATCCAGTATCACAATAAAAATAACTTGTAACCTAAAAAGAATGGGTGTAAGTACAAACCATTTCTTACTAGCATTTGTTTCTTAAGAAAACTCAGATGGAATCGGTAGCAGATTTATACAAAATGCTGAGCATCAATTACTAGAACAAAAAATAGTAATTATTAAAAGCTAGATTAGGGAAGAATCCTCTTTTTTCTTAAGGACCAGATGTTTGTTTTCCACTATCAAGCCATTTACTGGCTCTTGATGCAGAAATTTGGTCTTTGGACAAAACAAATTCTAGGTCTGGCTGGTAAGAGTCTCAGTGCTTCAGTTTCCATCAGCAGCCTGGCTTCTCCCTTAGTGCTTGTAGCACAGACTGATACTCCTCTGAGTCACATTTTAGGACAGATGCTCTCCCAAATTCTCTTGTACCTCAAATAACACTTGATAGGACCCAAGAGATACATCTTCGGTAGAAACTATGAGCTTCATCCCTGACTACAAAATCCAGAAATGAGAAGTGTGCACTCAGCACTATAAAGATAACTGGTACTGAGAAAACTTAAGACTTTATAAATTCAGTTATTTTTCCAGTGACAAATCTCATTTGTTAGTGCACTGTGGAGCCAGCCCTACTCATGCACCCCTTCCCCACATCCTTTTCATTATTTCTTCTTCTGCTCTTCAGTATAACTCATCTCTCACTCAGCCTCTTCCCCCTCTCCCGTCCTTTATTCCTTACTCTGTCCACTTTCAAGCAGCAGTAGCAATGTCCTCACTATTCCTGACAGCTTCCATCTGGTTGCTATCTCCCTGTAGTCTGGGAAACTCTCCATGTTGTCCTCTTCCCCTCACCATTTCCTCTGCAGCTCTGGCAGGAATGGCTCATGCTCTTCAAACAACTGGTGAAATGAGGAGCCAGGACCAGCATGGGCTGCCCAGATATCTGCACTGGTCTGTGCCCACAGCATTAAACATTTCTGTTCCACTGTCAGCAGCAGAGCTCAGTTTAGCCTCCTTCCCTTTAAACTTTGCCTTGTTTTATTTGCTCAAATCAATCTCTGCAGTTCAGCCTGCAGCCCCTATCAGATGTGCCTCATTATTAGCTAAGTAAAAGACCCATTTCAGCTTCATTTCCATTTCTTTTTCAAGTACATTTTGGCACGTCAGGATGAGACAAATATTTAGTATGTGACCTTTTGCATCGGGGGGTTGTCTGAGGAACTGCTATTGCTGATATCATACAGAATTAACCCTGTGGCTGCTGACTTCATATTTAATTTCTAAAAGAGAAAAGCGATCAAAATACACACATCTGTGATCTCCCAAATATGCTCTTACTCTTAAGTGGAGTTAGTGTGAGGACTTTACATATGCCCAGTTAGGTACAGACATTTACATGCATGTGTGTGACAGGTAAAAACACATACAGGCACGGAGGGAATAATTTTATGCATCTCCTATGTCTGCTGCAGGATAGCAACACAATTAAGTCACCGTGACTGAGACAATTATCCATACAGTAAGTAAAATGAGATGCCCACAGTATGCTGGGGAGTTTTTAAACACGTGGGAATAGACTACAGAAACTCCGTAGAGTCATGCAGCTAATGAGCAATAAATACACACTGGCACACCCTCATCAATTTTAAAGTCTTGGTATGAAAAGAATGTAATTAATTAAGATATGTTGATTTATAAGAGGTGACATAACAAGATGGATAGAGAAATCTTTTCCCTCCAATCTGTCATGGTTTCTTTCCTGAAGACAGCCCAACATGTGACAATGCCCTCGGACAGTCATAAAGAAATCAGCTTCAGTTCTGGTTCTCCCACTGCTGTAAAGAATATAAACTCCCTTTTCAAACCTACTATATTTAACAGTTCTACAGACATACACAGAGAAGAAAGAGCTGAATAAAATTATATTTAGAAAAAGCCTTTCCACTTCTCACTGTACTACGTTTCTGCACATTGAAACATATACCCCGTTTCCCCTTCTCCCTCCCCTTAAGTCAGATGACTTTTTTGTAACTTGGCATACAGGCAGTCTGGTATAAGACAGAACTGTAGCATTTGTTGAGTCAAGATGTTTAATTTTTTTCCCTCACATAATGATCCTTTTTTCCCTCCAGCCACTTGAGTTTTGTTTATGTTGCTTGAGCCCTAAACTAATACATGAATTCTCTTCACTGCCAAGATGACGACTTCTGCACCAGGCTAGATGAGCCAAAGAGGACTACATTCACATTTTAGGATAGAGGTATTTCAAAAGACTTTTTTCCAGTTGTGACAAATGAAATGCATAAAAGGAAACAACTGCTGTTGTGAGAGCTACTGGACTTCCAGGAGGAACTGGGAGAGTTTTATTTTCTTTGCAAGCACTTGACTTTTGCTGGGGGCTCTTGGTTCCTGTGCCAACCCTGGCTTATATTTTATTATTCTTAGAACAAAAGGTTGCAGTAATTAGAATTGGGGAAGCTATGCTCACAGAAACCAAGTCAGAGAAATCTGATGCTATTAAGTGGTTATAAAAGGTGGGATCTTAAACAGAAGAAAAACTGCTTCGGTATATTGGTTTGTCCTGTCACGAAAAGATGAATGAGAAGTACAGCTACTTTCACTCAGGCTAGACATGTAAACCTTGTACTTAATGACTGATGAGCAAAATTTTTTCTCTTCCAAGTGCAGATGGGCAAATCCTTCATAATTGCAAAACACAAGAAAATCTAATTTTACCAACAGAAAGCAGTGCACTGTCCAAATGTTCCCCAAGCAAGAGCTTTAGGTGCTTGTTGACGAAAAAAACCCCAAACAACATTTCTTATAATGTGATCCATATTCTACCACATGCACATTTAATATAAAAGTTATGTTTGATATATACCGCCTTAGCATTTTTCTATTTTAACTGAAAGCCTTTTGTTCTGTCAAGATTATGGTAGGATTTGCTTTCATTTTTCATGATGTTTCACTCAATACATCACTAACATTAGCAGGACTTAATAAGCACCCACCTTCTCCTTCCCCCCGCCCTGCCCGAGGTCTTTTGATGCATATTCCTCAAGAATCTTCAGATGTTCAACACAGTTTGAAAAGTGGCCTCTCTGCATCCCAGTTATCAGAGATAATGAAGAGGACGAGCCCATAAAATACTGTGTGGGGCAAGCAACACAGTAAGCAAAATGTTTTGCAGCTTTAAATTCTGCCCTTGGTATGGTCTCTGTAATGGGCTTCCCTTCCTCCTTTTCTCTGTTGCAGATTCACATCTGTTTCTCTGCATTTTGAAACTGTGTTCATTTTTCACTGCTGCCCTTTGTCCCACACTTACTTGCTCTCGCCAAGGGCTTCATTTCACTTATTCAATAAGTGAGAGGCACTGCAGACTAGAGAGAGCTTTAGGACAAAGCTCAAACTTCTATTAGGCTTCAACAAAAATGTTTTTGTTCCCTATCAAGGAACTTTTTACTAGTGCTTGTTGTTGGTTTGTTTTGCTTGTCATTAACATTTGTAGTTTGCAGCTCCCTGAGCAGCCTGCAATTTCAAACCTTTAGTCCAAATGAAAAAGAGATGCAACAAAAATCTGTATTATCTGTTACCAGGAAAAAAAACAACCAAACCCAAACTACAACAACCAAAAATTGTACTAGAAAATCCCGTTTCTCCTTCATCCTTTTACACCCACAACACTTGGCTGTATCTGCAGACACAGAGCATTTGTACCTCTGAGATCCGGGTTTCCTTCTGTGTCCACACTCGTGTGAGCACTCTGTGAACACACATTTCCATGTCTCCCTGGCTTACCACACAGTGTCTTGGCAGGACTTCTGCTGGGGCTTTGCCAAGTCATCCCTGGCTGCCTGGGGCTCGTTCCCTCCCTCTGCTCCAGGCCCTGCACTCACTGCAGTGTTTCACTGCACACCAACACTGCCCAGAGGAGCCCAGCCACAGAGCTGTGCCCAGCACAAGATTTTTGACATGTTAACAAGTTTATTACATCCTGTTGCTGATCTAAATTGCAAAGAGTTCTTCTTTGGAGAAGAAAACACAGGGATGAAACTTCTAACCCTTAACTACTGTACTAGCAGCTTAATGTCTATTAAATTATTGAGCTACATTCATGATGCCACAAGCATGTGAACCAAAACCACTTTTTTTCCTACTAAATCATCATCCCACTATGGTGCCAGCATTGTAAACGTGCTTGTAAAATCGTGAGGTTCAGGAAGTATTTCTAAGCTAAGTGTGTTGCTCGGCCCAAGACTATTGACTCTCTCTATGTGCAACCCATTTTTTCCCCTGCTGCAAAGCACTCAGCCTCCTCCTATGTGGAGCTCATCTGATGCCACAGTCTGGACTACCAGTTACTTGCATGTGTTTCATTAGTAACATTCTACTTTACAGCTTGGAGCTTTAAAAGGCAGAGAACATAAAAGTCAGCAGCATATGTACCTTTCTAACTACTGCATCTGGGGAGAGAGTAGAGCATGACAGCAAGTTTTATGTGTTTGTTCATTTTGTGCACCTCCCCAGCATTTAAGGAAATATTCTTTGGGGCAACAAAAGAAACCCCCTGAGAAACTGCACCCCCACCCTTGGGTGGGCTCTAACCATGCCTTCCCTGCCAGGGGAAGCAACCTGAGAAATACAGGGTGAGGGGTGTCTCACATCCCTCACCATTCCCATTTAATCCATGCCTTTGTCTGTCATTAGTATGAACCTCACATCCTTGCTACCCTGCTAACTTTTGCCCCAGTGCTTTGTGTAACTCAGAGCAGCCACCTGTGAGCCTTGTCAGCAGCCACAGTCCTCCTGCTGCAAACAAAAGTGAGGAATGAACCACCAGCAGTTTCCCATCTACCTTGCTCTAGCTGAGGCATTTAGCATTATATTTCTTCTGCATCCAGTATTTGGGCATCTTCTGGTTTTACAGGGTTATCACAACTGGTATGGTTACACTCTTCAGTTTAGGTCCTGTCTGCTGCAAAGGGGGTTTTGAGGGATTTTGCTTAATACCCAACCACATTTGTAGCCTTCTGACTTTCTCAGCTCTTGTATACTTCAGAATTGTATAAGTGTGGATGGGTTTTTCAAGGGCAGCCCAACTATATTTACACTTGTTACTGCTAATTTAAGCCCATAAGTCAAAGTGAACAACTGGTGACATTAATGAGGCTTCAGAAGAATGAAATTGGTGGTAACTTGCACCCCATGGGAATGGTGATGATGATAGAAAAGGGAAACTTAATATTTGTGAAATTAAATAACACTGAATAAACAAGTGGCCTAAACCAGACTGTATCCATCTTTTTAATTATTTAGGGTTTGGTGTCTTGGTTTTTTTAAACTAGGACCTGACTGTTAAAAGTGTTTCTATTTTCCTCAGCCTCCTATGGGACCCAGAAAGCATGTTGTTAAAAGCCTTAACATTGCTCTGGTAGGGCTGGGAGAGGTTTGATTGCACAAAGCATCTTTCTCCAGAGAGATGAATTCAAGTTAATGCCTTGGACTTCAGGTACTACCGAGCACAAACTTGCCAAGTTACCCTCACAAGGGATTCAGCAACGAGTCAGCAGCAGCTGCTGGAGAGGAGCCCACAACCCAGAGTGCCCAGAGGGCACTGGGAAGGGACCATCCAGTTTCAGGCAGGAGATGGGTGAACTGGGAAAGAGAAGAAAAAGGGATGAGCAGAATTTGAGAGGCAAAACCTGCAGCCTTATTCTGCTATCTCCATTTGGTCACCAATACCAACACAGAAACCTCAGGGAGTCACGTATCAGGTTCTTCAATCCAGTATGGAATACCAGGATCTAAACTGGAAGATGGGAAGAAAAGAGACAGAGTGGGGAAAGAAAAAAAAGGGGGGGCAATGGACCAGCAGCTTTTGGTCACAAGGAAGTTTTTATACTTTGGCTTCCTTCCCCAACAGCACAACAGATCTTCACAGCCCTTGCACTTGTTGAATTTGGTCAAAGAACAGTTGCACTTTTATGTGACATTGAAAATAGTTGAAGAAAAAGGGGGAAAAAACCAGCCCTAAGACATATCTTCAAAAGTAGGTGGCTCCCAGTACAACTCCATCCAAGGTCTTACTGTTTATGCCTAAAACTGTCAGATCCTTCCCACTTCTTCCTACCCCCCACCCCCCTCTGAACACATCAGCACACGAATATTTAGGAAACTGTGGAAGAAGGTAATTGCCCCCCCGTTCTTTTCAATTGAAATATCATTTCAAGCTGGAATCCTGTTAAAGATAATGAAGAAGGATTCCAAAGGGACAAACCCATCCCCAGCTCAGCTGTGTGGCAGCACCAGGGGCCAGCAGGCCTGGTGGCACTTGGGTTGTTAACATCTGCTGTGCCTGGAGGAGCAGCTCAGAGTGTGAGCCCCAGGGAAGATGCAGTGCAGGAGAGGAGATGCTGACAGACACAGCCTGGGACTGCTCAGAAAGGGAAACAGGGAGAGCCTGGGTGCTCCATGGGATGGATGTGTTTGGGATGAATTCACCAGGGAAGTCTGGAGGGGGACAGGGAGCTGTGTGCATTGCTAACAACTGGAGCAGGAACCAGCACCACCACGCTGGCAGACTTTGCCAGGAGCAAAGATAAACCAGGCTATTAAATCATAATACAAGATATTTTTGCCCGTGTGCAGAATTTTCTTAAAGCGTGTCCTCTATTAGCACTTGCCTCCATTCAAATTAGGGCTACAATAAAGACAAATGACTGTGGCAGATTCAATGCATTTTCACTTGTCAAACACCACACACATACTTTCCTTCATGTGCATGAGCACAGAACTCAGTGTGCATCTGGGCTCTTTGCAGAGCTCCTGATTCAGACAAAATGTTTCTGAAAATGCATTTTGCAGAATTCCATGCCATGCACGTCTGGCCACGTAAATCCCACGTGCTGCACAGGTGAGGAAACTTCTGTCCCCTATCTCTGGTCACAGGCACGTCCAAGCTTTCCAATTTGCTTAGAAAAAAAACCCCAAATTAGTAGATTCCTTTGAGATATTTATGAGTGGGGAATTAGCTTTAATTTATTAAATACATCAACTGATTCCAATTAATGCTGCGGTGAAGTAATGTATTTATTACTAAAGCTAAGCAGAAATTAGGCATTAGCATTTCTTGGGATTCTCAAAGCTTGCCCCACCACCCATATGATGTGCAATTTCTCTGGCCCAAGCAAGCGTGTTACAAGGGGAGACAAGCCAAAATAAATGCAAAACACTCCTTTTTCCTCTGGCTTCTCTGAGCACACGTTATGCATAAATTACAGAAAAAAGGGAGAAGATAATAAGAAAGGGCTTTCTGCTTGTTAGGTGGTTTAAACTGCTGGTGTTCAAGAAAATTCAGAAAAAAAGAGGCAACGTTTGAAATATATATGCAAAATGGCATCACTTTCTCACTCTCTGCCTATAATTTCTATTATTTTAGTACTGTCTGACAACCAGAAGCAGTGAGATCATGGCAGTAACCAAGCCAGCCAGACAATACTGAGACTAAACTTCTCTCTGCCTGCATCCCTCCCCCAGCACACCCCCCAAATCTGATTTCCAGCCAGATCATCTCCCATGGAGCAGAGATCCTTCACTGGCATCTCCCTCCTCTAACCTCCAGCAGTGACAGGAAGGTGTAGGAGCATTCCCTCCCCATCCAGAGCCCTGTGCTGCAGGCTCTGCCTCTGCCAGGGAGGAAGAACATGCCCAGCTTCCCCCTCCTCCTCTGCAGAAGATGTAACTCAGGAGTTGGATGGGCTGGGAGAAGCAGCAAAGCTGCTGCAGGGTCCCCTGGAGGGGCACTGGAAGTTGGGCTTTAGCCCCTCGTGAAGAATTTAACCAAATCTTTGAGGCCTCTGAAGGATGTGTGTGCACAGCACGTATCTGAAGAGCTCTTTTTTCTGCACGAGGCTGCTACTACCCTGTTTCCATTTAAGCTTCATCAATTTCATCACCTCTTAATTTGCATTGCATCAGTGTTTATGAGACAAGGAAAGCAGGGGGAATATACACAGCCTTTCAGAGGCCAAAATGCATTTATTTTGAGATTGAAATGTCCACATAGGTTATTGAAACTGGGCATTCTAGTACCTCTCCACAAACTGAGACTACTTGATTTTAATTAAATACTTTAACGATTAAAAATGTTTACATTGTTCATGGCTAAATTTCCCCATGATTTATTTCCACATATTGTGCTTGGAATTTAATTTCGCTTTTTGATTAAATATCCTCCATGTAAGCCCCCCCTCTCCACAGCATAGCTATTTATATAATTTCTAAAAAAGCAGCTTGTTGGACTCTAATAAAAAATACTTGCTGCCCTCCAAAGAGTTCCTTCAGATGAGATAATGCCTATTTATCTAAAATATCAAATGGGTACAGAGAAATATCAACAGAGAAACTGATAGGCACACCAGAGGCTTTCTTTCCTTCTCTTTCTGAAGAGACTTTAAAGCTGAATAAACACCTTGGAAAAGCACAAGCAATATACGGATCTCCTGGGCTCTGAACCTGACCTTTCAAAGTTAAAAATACACATTTCCAAGGCTGATCCTACAAACCCTCTCTCACAAGAGCAGTCCTACTGATTTCATTCCTGTGAGCTCTTCAGTGTGATCTGTAGGACGGGATGTATAAGGTCATACTGAAGTTTGTTAATTCTTTCTTGTTTTCTTGATCAAGCAAGAGCATTCCTGTAAAGTCTCTTTAGCATTAATTTCATGCCCGTGGTCATTAGCATATAAATCTAAAAGCATGTGTTTGTCTGTCCAAGGGATTTTTTTTCCCCCATATTCAATATGACATTAATCTTATTAGCTCAGGTAAACAACTAATAGCTGGTAATTGTGCCATTTATCAGGAAACAGTTAACCCTTTCGAGCATGCCAGACAAAAAGGGGACCCTCTGACTGACAGGAATAGGTATTTTTCATAAACCACACTCAGACACAGCAGATGAGGAGTGTTTCCCAGGGAGATGCCTGGGTGTCACCTCAGGCTCTAGCTGGGCTCAGCACTCAGACCCCCAAGCAGGGTGCAGCTTGGAGCTGGGATGATCCCAGCTGGGAGATCCCCTCCCTCGCTCTTCCTGGTGCTGTTGGAGACTTTTGAGACAGGAGAAGAGGAGGGAGAGGACTGAGGCTGAACACTCAAAGGCACAAGAGGCCCATCCGGAAACTTTCAGCTTTGCAAAACCTTGGGTTTCAATTTCCTTGCTGCTTCTGTTATCTCTGAACTCGCTGGAGTTGGGCTTCAGCTCTGGCTCCTGGCAGAAAGGCCCCCCCAGCCCTGGCTCTGGCCACAGGAGCTTTATCAGGAGCAGGGGAAGGGGCTGGAAAAGGAAGGAAAGGCAGGGTGCAGGCAGGGCTGGCCATGCAGCAGGACTCCCTGATCAGCAGGGAGAAGCCTCAAGAGCCTTAGTGAGGAACAAAACTAAAATAAAACAAAACTGCTCCCTAAAAAACGTGTCAGTGGCCAGAAGGCTTCTGAGCTTGATAGAGTTATGCCAAAGGCTTTTGAGCAGCAGCAGCTGATCCATCCAGGTGCAGGCTGCTCCTGGGAGGGTCTGGGAGCTCTCCTGAGTGCTCCAGGAGATGGAGAAGCTCAGAGGCAGTGGGAGCAGAGAAGGAGACAGTGCCTGAGGAGCAGCAGGAGGAACCCCCCCTTGGCTGCAGCTTGGCATTGGGGGGTCAGACACTGACAAGATCTGCCTATCCCAAACAACTGCCAGCTATTTTTTATGTAAATGCACATTTGTATTGAAAATGGAGCATATTTCTGCATCATGCAGGCAAATAGCACAGAAAAATCCCATCCAGTCAGTTTCTCTGAGTTCTGCACACAGTAAAGCCAGTTTGTACCAACTGCAGCTTTTGGGAACAGAAGTGAACAAAGACAGGAAAAAATATTTTCATTTTATGTGCACAGTCTGCCTTAAAGTGCAAGAAATAAACCTTTTTTTTTTTTTTTTCTCTATCTGTAAGTACTCAATTCCATATCCCTGCCTCCAAGAAAAAAACAAAATAAACAGAACGTTTGAAAGAAAGAGGTGAGCTCAGAGCTCCCAGCACAGTGCCAGGACTCAGGAAAGGCAGAGCCTTTGCCACATCTCTGTTTCCAGCCCTGAAGCCTGCAAGAGTCCCAGAGCACAGAGCTGCCCATTGAGGCTGAGGCTCAGTTTGGAGGTGAGGAGCTGCTCAGCACAGATCCCTGCCCTGCAGCTCACCAGGGCTCCAGCTCCTGCCTGATGCAGTATTGATCCCCTGGAGTGCAAAGTCCAGCATGCCATTAGTCCAATCTGTTTTCAAGCTGACACAATCCCATCATTTGTCATCTTCTCCTGTCCTGCTGTGTTTGTTTAGGAGCAGGATATTTGCTTTATCTGTCACTTTCCAGTCCTCGTGGTGCTCTTTACCTGCCTCAGAGTTTATTGGCTCCACAGCTTCCTCAGAGGCATTACAAGGGGGATCCTGCCATGGTGAGATCACTGCCATGCTCATCACTTGGGAAGTGTTCCCAAATCAGACTCA
Organism: Florisuga fusca; assembly: GCA_038090715.1. Taxonomy (NCBI): domain Eukaryota; kingdom Metazoa; phylum Chordata; class Aves; order Apodiformes; family Trochilidae; genus Florisuga; species Florisuga fusca. The sequence goes on from JAAWXA010000039.1 coordinate 3,070,636, forward strand.
AAAGATGCTTTGAATGAGGATGGGGTCTGGGTGTGGAACTCTATTTCAGAGGAGGAATTTCTCCAGAAAGATGCTGTGAATTTTCCACAGCACAGCCAGGTACAAGGCAGGCCTGGAGAAGACTGGCAGGTGATTTGATTCAAAAGGAATACTTGAGAAAAAACAGCCCAGAAACTGCCTTCAATTTCTTTAAAGGAAAATACCTGTCCTCCTGTCAGCAGCTGGGAGCAGGCAGCAGCCCATAAAGCACAGGAGCACGTTGGGTGCTTGCTGCATCACAAACCTGCACTTTTCTTTTTTACGTTTCATGTTCAAGAGGTGCTTGTGTCTCACAATGCAGTTGGCAAACATCTCTCCACAATCTAATGGAAGCTGCATCCCATGCCACTCCCTGCAAGCTGCATAAGGTCAGTAGCTTGCCCAGACATTTTTGTTACCACAACCATTGGGATTTCTACACTTATGGGCATTAAAGTGCCACAAGAGCACAATCTGCTTATCATCTCAGAGCCAACATTTGCAGCCAGGCTATGGTTAAATATTTTCATGCAGATATCCCAGATATTGGAGCAGCAGTCTCCTTTGGCTCAAGTGACCAATGACACATGGGTGGCAAGCAGGACCCAGCCAGCTCCCCAGGGCAGATGCATCTTTAAATAAAGCACTAAACTCTCAACTTCATGCATGTAAATAGTGACAACATGTATAGAAACCTGCATCAGCACACAGGGAATTTACAAATGGGAAGAAAAGACTTAATTTTTCAGCTCTTCATCCTATGAAATAATGTTATGTTTCTGCTGACTGCAACGTCCACTTTTTACATTTTTGGTTTCCCCTGGAACTTTGCAAGTTTTGTTATTGCAAGATCTTAAAATAAATACAAGCAAGACAACCCCCCCCCAGGCTAAGAAAGCAACACCAGGCAGACACTTAAGTAAGTGTTTAATTACAAAGAAAGCTGCAGGCGTCTGGGAGCTGGAACCACAGTTACCTTCTCCCCAGCATCCCCAGGAAAGCTGGCACAGCTCTCCCAAAAGCCTGAGGACATGGGTTATCCTTCTCCTTCCCCAGGTTCAGCAGAGCCTTCCCACTGCCTTCTGCATAGCAGGCACTGCCCATCCCACCCTCAGCACACAGGGAAGAAGTCACCTGGGATAAAGCCAGTTTGCTGGAGGGCTGTCCCCATCCCACCACAGCTCTCTCCCCAACAGCAGAGTCTGGAACGACACTGCTTGGAACTACTCTGCCTGCCTTCTCCCCTTTGTTTTTGGAACAGCAGGAAGAGAACCTGGAGATACAAAGGGGTGAGAAACACATCAGTATCTTCTGTCTCCCAGATTTGATTTCTTTGTGTCAATACAAACATCTGCCTCCAGGCTCCAAACTTGATTTCTAGCCCAGGCAACAACACAGTGCCCCTGGCTCTTCACAGCCCCTTTCTCTGCACCCTTAGCTGGTCCTCTTAGCTTTTTTTTTTTTTAAATGCATTACCCAGTCTGCATCCTGAACTGTGTTCTATATATTAGAGAAAGCAGTAAAAAGCTACAGAAGAAGTAAATAAGAAGCCTGGGTAGTTTAGGAGGTGGCATTTTGAGGGTTCTGGAAAGCTCTGGCAGTTCAATATCCCTTCGAGATTTGGATTAGGTAGGTTATAGATCACAGGATACACTCTTCAATAAAAATTTAAACATTCTCATTAGCTAACAGAAGTCTGTACACAGAAAACAGCTGTACAGCTGCTGGGGATTGTCTGTGCTTGCTCCAGGCTGCAAAGGCTGAGCATGGAGTCGGGGGGTGAGGGAGGAGGGAAGGGAGGGAGGGAGGGCTGCAGCCTCCCCGGTGACAGAAACTCACACTGGGCTCTGGATCCCTGTCACTCAGGCTCACAGATGTTCACTGAGTTTACTGCTGCTCTCTGCTCATTGCTTGCAGGTTGCTGAAGTAATTGGTTGAGCCAAAAAGAAAAAAAAAGAAAAAAAAAAGAAAAAAAAAAAGAAAAAAAGAAAAAAAAGCCAAAAAGTAAAAAGAAAAAAAAAAAAAAAAAAAAAAAGGCAAACTACTGCTAATAATATAATAAAAGCAAATTCTAGCCAGTGCAATAAAAATAGGAGGCAGTTTATGCTTTCTGAGCGAACAGTATGTGAATTTATAGACAAACAGGCCTCTGCATTCTCTCCCTTACACATATTGGGGATAAGGTTACATTTTATTTGTAGGGAATTTTATGGCAGCAAAGCCCATTCATTAAAGAAAGAAAAAAGAGAAGAGAAAAAACAGATGATTGTTACCCAGAAATCCTCATCAGTTCTCCCCCAGTTGTTTATTCTTTAGCTTTTTAAAGGAATTTTTAGACAAAGATGCTTTCTTTCTCCACTGGAGAAGAAAAAGAACAACAACAAAAAAAAAGAGTGGGGGGAAGAAGTACAGTTCCAGCCTCTGAGGCAGCACCCTGAAAACAACTCTCCCTTTAATGAAGACCTTTCTGGTGCTCTCCTCAATATTCACTTAAAAAAAAAAAAAAAATTAAAACTTCACAAGCCGGTAAGGACGGATCCCCGGGTAGGACTTTTATTAAGTCTTTTCTATTTACTTCCTACCTAGATAAGATCTTAATCACAGCCCCCAAATTATCCGCAATGACATTTATCAGCTCCAGTCATCTTTTCTTTAGCGTGCTCCGCCTGACCAGTCGGCTTTTCTTCCACCCCTTCCTTTCAATGGAAGTTAATTTCGAGTACATGATTTATCTTGCTGGGCTAACAGCGCCGAGGCAGCCCACCTTTTCAAAGGGCTGGCCAGGGAGTGAATTATAGCCGAGTTGTCCGGTGATTGCGTTCCGTGGGGAAGGAGAATAGGCAGCCAGTGTGTGCCCCGATGTGGCGCTGGGACCTTTTCAGCAACTGAAGAAAAAAAGATTGGGCCTCTGACCGTGGGGCTGACAGGCGAGCGTTATATCAGCAGACAAAGGCTCGAATACCTGAAAGGATCAGGACTCCATGTACTCCGAGATGTGATGTTGTTTACAACCCCAGAGCCTGACCCTCTCCCGAATTTACATGGTATCGGTGCCAGGGGCCTTTAACCTCTCCTCATTCTTCTTCCTGCATCCTCACCATTAGCAGGGGGAGAATTAGCAACCGGCACATTAAATCCACCAACACTTGGAAATCCTTCGCACGCATTCTGCAGCGAGCCTTGCTGAAATGTATAATTTCCCTGCCTGCCCTGTATATATCCAGGGGCTCTGTTTGGTTTGGCAGTGGGTTTCATTCAGTATCTATTAACATTCAGCTTCTATTTGTAAAGGGCATGTACAACCCACTCAAGTACATATTTGGCACGAGCCGCAGCCATTTAGTGCTGGTCCAGGAGTACAGCTGGTGCCATCTGGGGCAGGATAATACCAATCTTTCACAGCCATCTCAGAAGCTGTGTTTTCCTTTTCCTTGTTCCTCCGTGGCCTCACACAGACGGGGGTGGTTTAGGAACATGCTCCAGTTTGGAGTTAGAGGCTCATCCTGGACAACAGCCTCACACTGGGATGGGGGGGGGAAGGGGACTGTTCAAACCCACACCACAAATCTGCAGGGTTCTGCCTACCAACAGCTGAACAACCCAAAGCCCCACCAGTGTGCAAGCAGCAAAGATGATTTCCAGCACCTTCTGGTTTTCTTCTAGAAAATGAGCTATCTCCTTGCTAATAATTCCACTTTCCCTACCAACAGGCTCGGGAAATTCAGAAGTTACAGCTTGTCTGAGGGAGAAGGAGAATTTCTCCAAGATAAAAGGAGATTCTGCAGGGTTTAGTGCAAAAGTTTCAGCTGATTCCTAACACACAGCACTGTTTGAGTCAGGAGAAAAAGGAAATTTCTTAAATATAAAAAATTACTCTGCACTGCTGAAAAACCTGGGGCCAGATGACTCCAAGTCTCTGCACCCTCTTAGCTTTTCACTGAGTTATTCTAGATGCTATGCTAGATGTTTTAACACTTGGCATGGACTTGGAAGGAACAAAACCCCTTCAGGTTCCAGCTGGGACATCCCCACCAACCCTCCTGTTCACCCAGAGCCCAGCCCTGCCCATGCTGGGGATGCTCATTGCCTCAGCACCACCCAGCTCAGCCCATGTGTGCTGAGTGTGAACATCAGTGCCAAGTCCAAGAGTCAGAGGAGCATCCACAGCCACAAGAAAGCCCCTCATCAGCTAAGGAGATAGTGCCTGGCATCACATTCTATGGGAGTGAGAAACTGAGCACTAATGATGATTCTGGTCACTTCCAGAACCTGGATCCATTCTCAGTAGAGACCCTCATGCTCTATCACTGCTCCACACAAAGCTGAGGTCAGGGGTAACTTTCCTCTGACCTGAGAGCATCTCCATTACCTGGTCAAGCCAGGCCCTCATGTGCTTCCTTCTGCTGCTTCCCTGCCTCTATGGAAAGAGGCACGTTTTTTTGGTTGTTTGGTTTTTTTGGTTGTTTGGGTTTTTTGGGGGGTTGCAGGGGAGGATGATACTGCCTCAAAGAGACTAAGGGTATTTCCTCTGATGATCCTCCCTGACTGTCAAACCTGACTGACCAATGGGGATTCTTGACAGACTGGAAACCTTTGGTTATTTCCCATTCCATTTGCCAATGGTTAAAATGATATTCACCATTAAAATGATGTTCACCAATCAGCACAGAACTTAAGTATTTTGTGCTTTCCACTAAAAAAGATGGGTTTTAATATATTGTCTGTTAAAAACACTCACAGTCACATGCAGTAATAATCCTACATGCAAGCTGGCCTGAAAGCAATGTGTGATTTCCCTGAAGCCTTTTCCTAGCCCAGCTCAACTTGCAGCAGTATCCAGCTTCCAAACCAGAGCTGAAACATGAGCTCCCCTCTTCTCCTTTGGTTGGATGCATCATTCACATGGTATCATTCCTATTCTGCAATTGGTGAACACACAGGAACTCTGAGACAAAATCTTGGGGACCTTTTTTAGTGTTCAAATAGAAACTGAGGTTGTCACCACAGACAGATGAAGGGACAGGGAAGAGCAGCTGGTAGGGGAGTCACTAACACTGAGAACCCAAGGGCTAAACACAGCCAGAATCCAGGGAGATCTTTGTGAAAATTACCCACAGTATTTATTTCTCATCCAGCCAAGATTAAGATATATGTAGCATGATACACATCATTAACTAGTACACTTAAATAGTTGGTAACCAAAATAGGAATTCATCCCCCAGTCACCCTTTGTCTGGCACCATCCTGGCACTGACAGTTCTGGTTCAGACCCAGCTATTGCTTGTGGGAACAATGCAAATGCTGAGCACCTACAGGGTTGTTTAATGATGTCTGACTCCTGAAACTTGGCAAATCCTCATCCTTCCAACACCTGCCTGCAGAACTGCACACACCTCCCTCCCAACCCCATCTTTACACAGAAGGGCAGGAATCAGCAGCTGAAAAAGTCAGTACAAACACACGTGGGGACAAAACCCATTCCCAGCTTTTACTGACAAAGTTTGCCAACTTCTTATGATGAGGAAAAGAGATAACAATATATTTTGTATCAAGACATGGGCATTTCTACTCAACTGATAAACATGAATAAAGATGAAGAAAGTCACTGTTCCTAGAGAAATTCACATTTTTAAAAGTTCAAGCTCTATGCACCTATCCTTGAACACAAAACTGCCTCTTGGGCAGCCTCAGACCACCTGGTGACAGGCAAATGCATGACACAAATTGTAGAGCCACCACTTTCCAAACTAGAATTGTGCACTCTGTGGCCTGGGGTTCCCTGGAAGCTCGGACAAGAAGGAAGCTGCATTCTGCTGGCAAGAGTGTGCTCAGCTTTGTTTCATTATTCATATGGTTGGATTCCAGCAATGTAAGAATAAACTGCAGAGGTGAAGAGGGGAAAATAATTAGGAGTGCAACAAAATGCAAGAGCACATTAAGGTGTTAAAAGGGCTGGAAGTGTGAAACCCAAAAATAAACATTCTGCTTAATATATGACTGTAATGTTTTGATGTATGCAAACCAAATCAATATTTGAAATCATGGTAAGGGAGCTGGCCTTTCCAGCTGGTGTAAGGACATAAAACTGAACAGATTGTATTTAGAGCAAACCTTACCACTGCACTGAGCTGCAGTATCACCAGTTTGCATTTAGTGGCACATAAATCGTGTCACTCTCTGTTTACATTAGGATTAACTTTGTGGATTGAGACTGAAGAACTGTAAAAAGAGTTTTAAAACCCCTCACTTTTGTGATCTTTCCTTAACCACATGAGCTACTGTAAGCCAACCTGACCAGCAATAAAGACAACTGGATCTGAGGTGCTTGCCTAAGCAGCAGCCTCCCCAGCACACTCCTGCCTGCAAACTGCCTGTGCCAGGGCTGCTGGAATGGGACCAGGGGGGTCACTAAAACCACACCAGGAGCCCAATGCACACCCTTCCCCAAGCTGCAAGGACAGTCCTGTTCTCCTCATTCCCCCTGTGCTGGAAGTGTCCCTGCACTGGAGCAGGAGGAAAGTAAACATTTTGTGAGAACACAACAAAAGTAACCAGAGCAAAGCCAAGTGATGAAACACAAGGTGAGGGGCAGGTCAGCTTCTTTCTGACGACAAACACTATCCTAGGATTCTGGGGAGGGGGGTCAGGATCTCAGCCCATCCTGCCCTGCTTGAACTTGGAGGCAGTGGATGGATCCCAATCATAGGAAATTCCTTCATCCTCCAAAAGCAAACAGCACAACCAGAGAATGGAGGTGGATGTCTCTGGATGAGGTTTCCCTCAGTCCCGTTGGAGATCCCATTGCTGTGTGGAGCCACACAGGGAGCTGGGCTCAAGCCTCAGGGGTATTTTTCAGAGGTAAACCTTCAGGAACTCACAACCACAACCATCCATGTGTCTGGAGGTGCTGAGAGCTCAGTGAGGGCCATGCTTGGGGTGCACCAGGTCTGCTCTGGAGGTTCAGCAGCGTGTCCAGCACACCTGGGGTGGTGCCTGAGGACTCTGGTAGCTGGTACCATGGATTCTGGTAGGTGATACCAAGCCCTGCAGGTGCCAACCCAAAGCCCAGCTCCTGGGGAGCACAGGGGAAGTTGGTGGGTGCTGCTGGCCCAAAAAGCCAACCAGGGCACCCAGAGTGTCCCGGCACCGTGGGGGAGGCTCCATCTCCGCCGCAAAGCTGACAAATGTCTTATTATTACTATTATTTTTTTTAAGTGGGCTTGTTCTCTCTGGGTCACTTTACTCAAGCCTGCCCAACCTTGGTAATAATGAGCTGAGGCTGGTTAAGCAGCTAATTAGCATGCCGTTTGTTAGACGAGTTAAGAATGTAATTATTGTGAGTAGGCAGAGCCTGCCGGTGGAATGCATTTGGAAGGTTACCATAGGAATCCTTCCTTGCTCTATTCATTCTGAGTGTAATACTAATCACTATCATAAGGAAAGGATTGCTTGGATATAGACTGTAGGTTAACATCTGATTAGATTTCCAGTGAACAAAGCAATCCAGGCAGTTTGTTTGTTAACCCTTTGGGGTCCTGACCTGCCCGAAGAACTGGGTGCTCTGGGGTCCCCTCCCCTGCCCTGGGTGCAGAGAGCCCCAGCACCCTGCTGCAGAGCTCAAGAGGGCAGGATGGGTGCTGGTCCCCAGAGCTGCTGGAATTCAGGAGGTGTTCACCCAAACTGCTGTGACAAGCCAGCTCTGGCTGCTTTTGTCACCTGTAGATTCAGTCGAGGCCAAATTGTGCTGGATAATTAAAAAAACCCAAACAAACTGTAACCATGAACCGGGAAAAACTGAAGTGCAGAACCCCAGCATCATTCTCTCACCTCTTTAAAACCCACAGTTCCTCAAGGATTCAGTGTGGAATCCTGCACACAAGTCTGCTCTAGCACCAGGACCACTCCTCCCCAGAGCACCTCCCAGGAGGTCCCAGGCCCCTCCATGCTCCTTTCAGCACAGCAGCACAAGAGCCCCAAGGTGCCCCAAACCTCAAGTCTCTCTCCCCTCCAGTCCTGCTTCAGAGCAGATGTTCTGGTGGAGCCCCAGGAGCTGGGATTCTGAGGCAGCTCTGCCTGCAGAGAGCAACCCCACTGCCTTCTGGCAGGAAGGAACTGGTGGCCATGTGTCCTTTGTTCCCCTGAACTGGGATCCCCAGAGATCCCAGCTCCACCAGCACTGCTCCACAGCCCCCTGGATGTTCACTGAATCGCCTTTGCATATTTCACCCTTGGTTTGTTGGGGTTTTTTTGTGTTTTTTTCCCCTCAAGGCTGCCTACCAAAACTCCCAGTGGTGTTCCTCAGCTCTTACCCTAAAAGATGTCACACAAAAGGCAGCAGTGAGTGCCCCAATCTGTGGCATTCTGTGGCCAGGCTCACGCTGTGCCCAGCTCACTGCCGAGGCCCAGGGCTCGGTGGGAATTTACAATTCATTGGCCACCAAACTATTTTAATGTTATCAACACACCCTTCCCCTGGCACAGGAGTGTGTGACTTATGAAGAGAGAAGCAATTTGTTTCATGAATTTCATCCTTTGTTATTGAAAGCTGCTGGATTTGGATGTATAAAGACCTGTGCCATTAAGCCACGGGGCAGAAGCATCCTATGGGCTAACAAGTTTGTTTGCTTGTTATTATTATTTTTTAAATACAAATTACTTTAAAAGTAGCATTGTGTAGGACTCTGAAGGTGCTTTACTTAAATTTTGTGCCTCTTCCAAAAGATTGTAGAATATGAAGAAAAATGCATGGAACAGTCTGTGATCTCAATTCAATAGGAAAATACCAGCTGATTTCTAACCAAATTAGTGTATGTAATTCAGTGGGTTTACAATTGTCCAACCCAGTGTACCTCTAAATAACTGTATTTATTAGAAAATGTGGATTTATTAAAACAGGAGTTTGTCTAGTGTCACTTTATGAAAATTTAAAAAGATAAAGGAAGATCAGTGTGAAAAGACAATCTGACATTTACTATACAGCTCCTTTTTTTGCTGCAAAATGCTGTCTGCCTACAATGAGAGGTCTGGTCTGTAAAGAGCCTTAAAAGCAAGGGTGAAACTGAAATACATCTTTAAGGTTGCTGAAATAAAATGTCTCTATGGAGAAGATCCATTTTCCCAAATAATTAACAATTTGTGGGTTTGAGAAAGGGGAGAGGTCCCAGCTCTAGCAGTTTCAGCTCAAGCCTTTTGCTTCCTGAGAGATCAGCTCTAGTTTTTCCTTGAGCAAAACTTCAGAACTGAAATAACCATAGATGGCAAAATAACTGGGATTTCCTTCAACGGCAAAGGACTAGATCAGCTCTTTCATATGATGGCATGAAACAGTAGAAAAAGTTTTCTCCCTATTATTTCAAATACAAAAACCTCCAAACATTCTTTCGATCATTTCTTTTCTCAAGTTAGTATATAAAAACATGAAGCCAGGAAACTAAGAGGAATAATATTTCAATCCAGCTTCCCCTGGCTTACCAGATTCAACAAGAAATAGGAAAAAAGTGTTCTTTGCAAACCATTGTTCTCAAGCCAGTTCTTTCACTCTATTTTTGGCTAATTAAATTAATCTGGTAAGCAGGTGTAAACCCACTTGTTTAAGCAATGGTTTGGGTTGCTAAAAGGAGAGATTGGAGGTATTTGCACAGTAAGAGACTTGTACAAGAGAGCATTAAACCCTATCAACAAGAGGCAACTCCACTCAGGATGCAGAAAATCCTGTTTAGCACTTACCAAATTGTACCAGAAGCAAAATGCAGTCTGCTCCTAATCCAACACACTAACACGAAGGTGAAGTACAATCATCTGCTTTCCTAAACTGAAAAGCCTGATCCCCGTGTTGAGTCTGTTTTGCATAGTTAATATTTTACACAGTAAATAGAAATTTATAAATGTTGCTGTCCTTTGACACTTGCATTGTGTCTGCAATCAGCAACGTGCTGGTTTGAGTCAAGAACAGTGACTCTCCAGCCCCATCTCCACGTGCACTCCATCTCCCCCAGCTCAGAGTGTGCACATCAGGCTCCTGGATCCCCACTGAAGGCAAAGCAAAGTTCCATAAAAACAAAGTCACTCAGATAATCAAAGAAAGAATACCAACAAAGCACCAGAATTCAGTCCCTCCTAAACAGAGTGATGAGCCATCCCCTTCAACCTGCAAACATTAACACTGGGTTTGGTGCCATTATTATCACTTGGCACTAAGGAATAGCAGCTAATATGAAAAAATGCTTGATTGGTGTTTCCAGGTCTGACTGCCCTTCCTCTGGGCTCTGAGCATCCCAGAGAAGGACAGCTCATCACCCGGGCTGCAAAGGAAGCTGCACTGACCCTCCAGCCTTTGGGATCCCTCAGACAGCAGCCCCAATGCCCAGGAGATGCCTCAGCCCCCAGCACACCAAGCTGATGATCTGACACTTGGTCCACAGCCCAGCCTCCGTGTCCCTGCATTTCCAAAGCAGCACTTGGAACCACCAAAAATCATGGGACAATGCTCACCCCCATGGAAGCACCCATGGGTGGGATGGCCGAGCAGGCTGGCTCTGCGTGGGGACTGCTGTGAGTGGCAGGGGGGTGGAGGATGGCAGAGACACAAGCAGTGACTGTGTGTGTCCTGTGTCCTTGCCAAAGCCCAGGGGAAGCCTTTAGAGAAGCAGCTCTGGTGGTGTTGCCCGTGGGCTCCTCGAGACATTACGTCTGCTCAGAATATTCCTCCTTTCCCCAGCTCCCAGCAGAGCCCTGGGCAGCCCCGGGGCAGCCAGCTCCAGCAGCTGAGCAAACGTGGTACAAACCCCTCAAGTCAGCTACAGCCTGAGACAACCTGGGTGGCAGAAGGTCCCTGCCAGTGCACCCATAGCCACTTCCTTCCTTGGGGACCCTGAAAGAGCATCACAGTCTCCTTCAGGGCCTCCCCAGACCACGCCAGGACATCCCTTATCCCGAGCCTCTGCAGGATGCTCATTCCTAACACTCCACCTGGGTTTTATCTCCATGGCTGGAGGAAGCTGGAGAGCCAAGCAGAATGGCCATTTCATTTCCCTCCTTCAGGAATAACGACCCGACCCGCAACAACAATTACCATCCCTCCTCTTTTCCCCAGCCCCAAGCACTTCTGCTCTTCCCTCCCCCCCAGCCCACCCCTTCCAGATCTGCTCCTGTTTTTCGTCTATTTGTGAAGGTGCCCAAGACAGGAGCTCACTTAATACGTTCCCTTACGCTTGTGGCGCAACAGCCTATTCAGGACAGATAAGCCCCTTTAGAAATGAAGGGGAATTTAATTCAGTGCTTGAGTGACAGCAGGAAGATTTATCCCCTCAGCAGACAATACGGCTTTTGGGGCTTTAATCTTGCCCAGACAATGGGCTGTTTCTCGGCCCTCATCTTGTGCTTTTCCCACGATGTTCGGTGATTAACCGGGGCTCCATTGGATGGAAGCCACTATCTCTCATTTAAGAGTGTTTGCGTCTCTGTCAAGGAGCAGGGAGGGAGGGAGGGAGGTGGGAAGAAGAGAAAGGAAGAGGAGGGGGGGGGTTGGAAGTTGAACTCATCGAGGAGAAACGCCGGGAGGCTGCGGGCAGATGCCAGCGCTGTGGGCAGGGCCGGGGGACACGGCAGATGGGTCCCGGTGGTGTCACCTCCCAGAGAGCGGTGGGCAGGGCTGTCCTCGTTTGTTTCAACCAACAGAAGCTCCTCATTTATTTCAGGAGGGGCTTTATTTAGAAAAAGCACTTGTCGCGGGCTGAAATCCCCTGGTCCTTGGGGAAGTGCTGCTCTAAGAAGGAGGGAACCCAAGTCCCCTCTGAAACCTGCTCTGGAACCACTGCACCGCGCCCAGAGGAAGGAGCTGCCACTCTGCCCTTTCCTAGAAAAAAAACCCCAAACCCTCAGATTCCCCAGGAAAGGGCAGCCCCGCAGTGAGCTGGTGCAAACACAGCAGGTGCCCTCAGCCCCTGGCACGGGGGTGTTCTCAGCACACCATAAAAAAACCAGCAGCAGGCAGTGCCCACACCCCTCCTGAGGGGTGGCCATTGCTCTTACTCCAATTTCTAAATTAAGCTTTGTGGCAAAAATAAAAATAAAATGTTTTACATCCTTCTTACTGAAAGCAAATGTGGCGGAGTCCATTGCTTCAGCGCTGGTAATGAGCTGAAACACAGATTTAGCCTCAAAACAATGTCACACCATTCTGAGTGGCTGTTTATTACAGTAACTCCACGCCAATTCAGGCGTAATGGTCAGCATTAAGGCACTGCAGCCTCCAGATTGTTTTACATGGAAAAAGTTCCTGCCAAACCAATGTAATTTTTCATTTTGTTGGAACGTTATTGTCAGTTTGCGTTTGCGAGTTCTGTTTAGGATTTAAAAAATGAGATTTCTATATGCACCTCCCCTCCCCACAGAGGGGTGGCACTGAGCAGGGAGGTGGGACTGGAAAGTTCCTCTGCAGGAAGGGAAGGACCCTGCAGCCTCCAAGGGCAGTGGGTCAGTCCCTGATAGACACCCCAGCAATCCTCCTTTGGTCCTGCTGCCCAAACCACTAAAGCAAGCACACAAATGGATGCAAAATCTAAAAAAAAAAAAAAAATATAGCAAGCTCATTTTTGAAAGAGGAATAATTTTCTTCATTCTTGAGGTGTGCCCACTGGGAATATCCTACAACAACTGAGGAGAATAAGTTCTCCAAGGACAGAGGGCTCCTCTGTATGTCCCCTGCTCCCAGCTGGCCAAGGGGACACTCTCACCAGGTCACATCCCTTACCCCGGGGTACCTGTGGGCATCAGCCCCAGCACAGCAGCATCAGCCAAAGCTCTCTGAGCTCCTCAGCATCAGCTGGAGCTGCTCACCCAGGGCAGCAGCTCAAAGATGCTTTGTGTTAGCTATCACACATCTCTCCTTCTCTGATCCTACCACTGCATATTTGGATGACTCAATCAGCTGGAAAAAAAAAAATAATAATGTTGCAGTGTTCTCTTTTGTTGATGTGAATGTTTGGAAGCAGCTGAGCCAAAAAGCAAAAGCATATGTTTCTGCCTGCCCCGGGAGTGTGTAATCCAACAGACACAGCTGAGGCAAGGCCACCAACAGAGGGATGTGACCAAAGGATGGCACAGATCCTTCCCTGGAGAGCAGCCTGCCTCAGCACACCAAGAGGAAGGTGTCTGCTACCCTGGAGGGTTCCAGGGTCCATGCAGGTGCTCCAGCTCCTCCCCTGCCCATCACGGGGCAGTCAACCTTTTTTCCACCCTTTGCACCCCCAGATGTCTCCATTTCCAGGTGTCCCTTCTCAATAACAAAGTGAACAAAGTCCACAAAATGGTTTGGGCAGGAGATGAACAGGCTGAGGGGTCTGAGAACAACGCCAATGGTTGAAGCTTGAACATTAATCACATCATTGCTATTAAATGTCCCTTCCTGGTAGATTTTTTTTCTTACTACTTTGGTTTTATTTCTGCACTAAGAAAATTAACGTGGGAAATGATCAGAGCCCTTAAGCCTCAATGCACATTAATTTGGGGCTGTTAGAGAGGACAGCTTCAGGTTTCCTTAACATATTTGGGACTTCCCAGTTACTTCAACCACAAGTTCAAGTCCCTGAGGAGTCACTGAAGTTCTTGAGTCTCTTTAATGAATCAGCTGAATGAATGAGGGTTTTTTGAGTGGCCCTTAAATGCAAATGGGTTGAAAATAAAAGGGTTTATAGAATATTTTATGGGTTTGGGGTTTACTTTTGTTTCGTTTTGTTGGGTTTTTCAGATCTGACCACAATCAAACTGCATTGTGGGGCAGGCTGGGAATACCAGCCCACTACTGCTCCCTGCCAGTGTTTCTGTGATCACACCTCCAGGAACCTTCAGAACAGAGATCACAGCTTTGTGGAATGAAACATCTGCAAAGCAAATGCCATCAGGAGGCATTTGAACAGCTAACACAGCCCACTATCTCATTCCAGGGACTCCCTGTCTGCACTCTTTGCCTTCTTCCTTTTGTCTGTGACTCTTGTGAACCCATTCAAGACTCCTTTGAGGGTTCACTCAGCTCCTGGGAACCTTTTCAACACCTTTACCCTGAGCTGAGATGGGTCTTTAACATGCTGAGCTGAGCAGCAGGCACATACCTCCCCTGGCACGCTCTGAATGCAGACACTCTGCTGCACCTTCTGCCTTAGAAGACAAAAGTTCAGCTTTCCCCAGCACCTCTGGGAAGCAGGCATGGCTGAGCCCAGCCTCTTCCACCCAGCATGGGACTGATGCTGCCCACAGCCCCTTCTCTTTCCCCCAGAGCCCCCCAGCACTGCTGCAAATGGGTAATGGGGCTGCACGGGCATCCTGAAACACTTTGCTTCCCAAGCTGCTTCAAACTGGGTTCTTCTGGTCTATTTTAACTGGTGGATGCAGGGAAGGGAGGGAAGAAAGAACAAAAATAAGATTAAAATAAAAGCCCATAGAGGGAGCCCACAGAAAAACAAATGGTGGTGCCCAATTCTCGTGTCATCTCAACCATTGTGAAACCAGAGTCACTCCATTTAACTCGGAGAGATCAAACTGTGGTTTACAATTTTTACAGCACCTTTGTCTGGCACAGCATTTAGAGGAAGTGGGGAAAGCAGAAGGAAAATTCTTCTGTACAGGCTTCCTGAAAACTAGGAGGGACTTTTGTAGCAGTAAGGTAAAACAGAACTGCATGCATGGAGAAATCCACCAGAAAAACCAAATCCATCTTGCAACCCCCCCCTGACCACTCTGGTGCTCACACTGCACAGGCTCCTGGTGGGAAAGGGATGGATGGGATGGTTAGCAAAGGTCACAGGAGCTCCTGCACAGAGCCCCCTTTCTCTTTCAGAGAGATGTTTGCAGCAGGTCCACAAGTCAGAAGCAAGGGCTTTCCTTTTCCTTGACTCTGGCATTTGCAGCACAACCACCAACGCAAGTGACGGGATGCCCACAGAAAGGTTTGTCACTTGGATGTGCCAAAATATCCTGTGACAATGGCAGATGACAATCTGGGCTCAGCACTGCTCCTGAGGAGCCCTCTGGAGCCCAGAGCTCCTCTCAGGAAGGAAGCAACACCCAGCTGCAACGAGCAGAGTCCCTTCACCCTCTTGACTTTTAAGAAAAGGATTTCTAATGGCTGCTTTCAGCTCCTTCAGGCTGCTGAGAAGCTGCTGAGAGGAGATCAGGAACACATCAGACCCACTTTTCCAGCAATTGCTCCCACTTTAGGGAGATCTCCTCTCCCCAGGCTCTGCACACTCTCTGCAGCTCCTGAGAAGACCCCACGGGGCTCACTCAGCACCTTGTGGCACCACATTTCTACTTGGGCTGCAGGTTATTATTAGCATGCTTGCAGGGAGCAGCTCCAGGGCTACAGTCAAAAGCAAGCCAGAGATCCAGGTGACCCAGATGGGATCAGATCCAGAGGGGGAAAAAATACACCTTATCCTGCTCACAGGAATTTCTGGTTTGGATTTCTGATCAAGTGGAGCACTGCCCACAAGCAAATTAACACATCCTGTTCAGCCAAGCCAACGTTGCCTGAACTCATCTAAGGTAATTATTTCTGCTGCAGTAATCCCCAGAGGCCTTGACCTGATGCTGGACATGGCACCACTTGTTAGCAAGAATGAGCCCTTTCCCTGCAGAACGAACAAACCCTCCTGTGGCTTCTTGAGGGTGCAGGGCAGAGAGAAGAAATGAGCACACAAACATCTCCTGCCCCTCTGCACCAGAGTCCTGTATCCACAAAGCCAGCCTAGCAAGGGACAGGAGAGCCCAAGCCACACACACCTGCCCTGAATGCACACAAAAAGGTGGTAAAGAGATTTAAATAAAATCTCAGCACCCACTGCTTGCGTTTGTTACACTTAATATTGAAGTGGTTTGCTTACTGCCATGGAGTTCAGCAGCACAAAACACTCCAACACGAAGCAGAAAACCCTTTGCCCTTCACCAGTCTTTGCCCAAAGCCACCAAGTAACACGAGAGCTATTGTACATGGGAGCTCACCTTGTTTTTCTAATAGGCTTTTGTTTCAAGCATCCTTAACTTCCCAAGCCCCAGGTCAGGCTAACATAAAAGCACAAGTATTCAGGAAGCTGCTGTGCTTTCAAATTGCTGCATTTTGGTAGCAGCACTATCTCCTCGTGAAATCACTCCTTTTCCTTAAATAATCCACTTAAATATATAGAGGGAAAAACCTTGTGTCTCTAGGCTGCAGCCCCTGCAACAACACAAGTCCTGATGGAGGTGGTGTGAGGTGTTCTATTTATAGGGTCTTTGGGTTAAGCATGCAGGTGTGTGCATTTCCTTCTAAATACCTGCACTCCCCATAAATAGAGACTGTTTCCCACTGTCAGCTGTTTGACAACTGATATTAACCTGGTTAATGTTAGATGTTAGCAATCAGCTCCTTCACAGAGGATTTTCCCCAGATAAATCTCTCCAAAAGCAATCACACCAGCTCACTCCTGACTGTCACCCCGATGCAATACTTCAGAGGCAGCATAATTCATGTGTTAAGGGAAACACACTTAGACTTTTGTCCTGACCCAGCACACATGAGCTACAACTGACAGGCCAGGGGATCAAAGTCTCCCCTTTATCAACCTACACTTGGCAGAAACGTAAACTTCCCCATATATGGCTGCAGAAATTTGTTTGAACTTACTGAAAAAAGAGCTGAAGATGTCTCAAGGAGTGAAAGCTCACTGGCCCTTTCAGCCTCACATTCTGAATGAGAAAGCCCAGGTATATCATACTGGGGAAGCCAGCTTTTTTCTTCCATCTTCTGTTTTTCAGGGGAGAATTGTGCTAAGATGAGCACAATCTTTCCACATAAATAGAGAGGAAAAAGTAAAAGGAAGTATCAAAAGATTATTTTTTTCATATAAATGTAAATGGTTTGACAGTGAACTGCTTCTTTATTTACAGAAATTATTAACTGGTGCAAATCCAAATCAAAAGACTGTGTAGAATCTAATCAACCTCCCCTCAGGGGCTGTCCCACTTGAGAGATGAGGGGAGAGCAGACAAGACAGGCAAGAAATAAACACAAAAGAAGAGCAGCTTTATCAGGAGGAATAATGGGCAGCAAGAGGGGCTCCAGCAGCACTGAACATTTCCAAGTGATCCATAAGAGATCACCAGAGTCTGGCAAGGAAAGCTCCTGACCTCACCACTTCTGCAGGTTCAAAATCTTTACAAGATGCTTTCTACAGGAGAACTGTTCAAAAAATTTGACTCTGAAGTTTCCTTGAGATATAAAGAAAAGCTTTGGGGGGGTGTGAAAAAACCCCATGTCAGTTCTTACAAGATACATTTGGTGTGTTCTTTTCTCCCCTGTTTCTGTAGCCACCCTTGCCCTAGAGCCCAGTGCAGGTGCTGGGGCAGAGCAGAAGCACTGCAGAGGGTTGGGACCCTGGCAGTGGGTGACAGTGACTGCTGGAAGGGGGTGGCCCAGGGGAAATGTGGCTGCTGCTGCTCCACACCTGGGAAGAACAACAGCCAAAGGTCAGATCCAGAAGGCAAAATGGGTTTCAGTGGTTGAGACTCTGAGGCTGAAGAGAAAGTGAAGGATTGCCAGTGCCTGCAAAGCACCCAAGCCAACAGCAACAAACAAGGTGAGCACTCAGACTTCATACCTGCAGGGAAGTGGGGTTTTTATTTGGCAAGAGAAACACCCAGAGCAGGAGGGTGCTAAAGGCTATGGAGCAGGCAGACTGAAAGGGAAATAAGCCAGTCCCAAGCACTAGAAACACATGGAAACACTAAGAAACCCTGAAGATGTGGCTGGTAACACCACAGCAACACGACACACTCAGAGGAAAGTTTAGGATGGTTTTGAGCAGATTCCCATGCAAAAACACCTACAGTTTTTTTTCTGGATAAGACTTTTAAAACAAAGTCATCAATAAAGCAAATAGAAACATACCAGAATTGTGCCAGCAGCCAGTCTGATCCAGTGCTCCTCACCTGCTACTGCCCTGGAAATCTTGTTAGTGTGGGTTTGAGGCAGAAGGGAAACCTGGAGGGCTCCTCAAGAGTCAGAACCACATCCCTGGGCTCTTCCCCTAAGGGGCTGCTTTACCTGAGCAGCCACAGGCTTCAAAGAGCAGGAATTTGAGATGAGGATTGTGTCTGCAGAAAAGGCAAGACAGCAGCCCGAGACAGAAAGAGGAAGGAAAGAGGGGGAAGAACTAAGAGGGAACTACCAGCTCTTTGACACCTTTTTGATGGAGTTAAGATTTGCAAAGCAGAACAGAGCCCCTTCCCTTTCCCTAGCCCACCCTGCCTAATCTGATTTGAAAAGCTCTCCTTGACATGAATCACCCCTCTCTGCCATGTGCTGCAGTTCTGCCCCTCAGGCCTTCTGCAGGGTCACCTTGGTGCTGGCCTCCACTGCCATGGTGCCCACATAAACCCCAGCCAAGCCTGGGCTGGAGGTGCTTAAAGTGCCATCAGCAGGATGGACACAGGTGGCAGCTGTCCCCCAGCACAGTGCTCACAGGGTACAGCCAGATGTCCCCACAGACCAGTGATCTCCAAGCAGGCCAGCAGCCAGGCCTGAAATCCCCCTCTAAGGGGTGTGTAAATGCCTCAGGTTTTGCTTTCACTGCTACTCATAATTTGCCAGCAAACCTAGCTTATTCTTTGAGCCCAGTTTCTCTCTCATTCATCCCCCCCAAGCCCACGGGGGGTTGGTTTTTATGAGGTGCTGAGGAACCACAGCTCCTCTTGGCATCTGCAGTGGGAGGTGGGTGGGTGGGCAGGATGCTCAGCTCAGCCCCTCCGAGGAGCAGACCCCAGGCAGGACCCTGTGCATGTCCCCCAGGAGCACACAAACTGCCTGAGCAGCTGGGGACCCATCACTGGGACCTCAGCTTCACACTGCCAGAGAAGCAGGGTGGCCCCTGGACCTGCACCTTGGAGTTGCCACCTGGCTCATTCCCAATGGGAGGGGGAAAGAATGAGCTCTGGAGAAAGGTTTCTCTTGGCATCCAGCTCTGCTCTGCTTTATGTGAGCAGACAAGATGCCTGCTCCAAAGTCTGTGTGGCAACACAACTGCAGTCCAGAGCTAAAGATTCCCCAGTGGCATTGCCAGCATTGGTCAGTAACACCAGTAAGAAAAAAAAATCCTCTGTGCTAAAATTTACATTTAAAAAAAAAAAAATAGAAAAAATAAAAAATAGGTGTTCACCCTGGCAACGTTACAACTTTTCTCTCTGAACTTTATAAAACTTCATCCCCAAATGGATTGACTTCTACATTATCTGACATTTCCTCATTAGCTTCTTTCCTTTCTCTCTTTTCTCCACAAAAAGGCCCTTGAGTCTAACAATGTCAGAAGTCTCTGAAATTTGACAGATCTTATATTTCCAGCTCATTTTCTAATGAGTTTGTACATCAGGGCTGATTAGTGTAATAAAGAATTCATGAAGCAAATAAATGCAACATGAAGACACCTTGAAGAGAGGAAAGAAAGAGCAAGTCAAATACGTTGAGAAAAGGTCTGGCCTTTTTAACCTTCATTTAATCGTTCTGACAAAGACACTTCATCAAAGAGACTTGGCAGGTATTTGGACTTTGTGCACATAAATACCAGGCTTTGAACTTTTTCTCCCCTGCATTACCCAGGAGAAGCCATCATTAGCCTCATTTAGGCAACTTCTTATCAAACCAGGTTTTGCCAACCATCTACTGACCTGTTAACATGACTGCAGCACCAGAGGGGGAGGAACCAGCCCAGAACATTCACTTAGAAAACTCTCACCTCTGGATTCACTTGCATTTTATTTGCACCATGCTCAGTGTCACTTTTCTGTCACTTTTTATTTAGCTTTCAGGATTTCCACACACACCCCTGAAAGGTATCTCGGGCAAATAACCTTGCACAAGGACAATGTCCTTCTGGATACAAACTTTTTCAGTGAAGAACTGGTGAAAAAACAGCCCCAGTGATGTTCAGGTCCTATGGGGAAAAAATGCCAGTATGTTTTCCTTTTTATCTACAGAATTAAAAGCAAGCTTTTCTTTAATAGAAACAGATTTGATCTCTTTCATAAATAAACTATAAATTTGAGCTGTTGGCATGGAAAACGTGCCAGAGGTTTTTTGACCAGCTTTAATTTGGAAACTTCCCCACTCTGGACATAACTCCTGGCACCAGAAGCCTCAGACTCAGTAGGAAGTTGTAGGTGCTGTTACACCAGAAAGCACAGCAGTAATACCAGTGCAATACTAACACTAACCAGTTCAGAGGAGTAAACTAAAACTCAGGAAGATTTCAATATTCAGATCTATTTCACTGCTGGGCAGCAGCTCCCTGAAATGTGGTGAAGCACACTTGCACATTGGGTCAGGAATCCCTGATGACTGCTCTGCTAGGAGAGATGCTCTCTGGGCTGTACCCAGCTGGGATACTGTCAGGGCTCCTTCAGAAGCTGCAAGAGGATTCTTTTGAATAGGGACTGTATGTGAAATAGCTCAAAAGAGTCCTTGTCCTGGACAGACTAGATCTGCATGGGAAGTTATTTTTTTGTTCTTTGGAAGAAAGCAAAAACCCACACGGAAAAAATTAATTTTTTGTTTTTAAAAAAAGGAGAAAAATAAAGAAACCAAAGAAACCTCCAACAGTTCAAAGAGCATTTCATCAGCATCTCAGTCTTCTGGAGTAGGGACCCCTTTGTCATCCCGGGGTGACTGTTCCCCCATGAGCTGGGCACAGAGAACCTGAGGGCTACTTACAGCAACATTTTCCACCCTGAGCCCCACTGAAGATCCACCAGCCTTTGCCCAAACCTCTTTTTGTGCCCCACACTGATGACTGCTGCCCATGAAGGACTCTGCACACAGACCCAGGAGAGGCCCTGACCTGACCCACCAGGGACTGGAGCAGCCCAGGGGCTCTGGTGCTTCTGCCCTGAGGATCACCTCGTTTCCAATTTAAGCTTAACAGGCAAGAAGTTCCACTAAGAAAAAAAAATTATAATATTTTAATGTAAATCTGATTGTCCTTGAAATTATAAAATTGGACTGCTTTTGAGGTTCTTCCTTTTAAGGCTTCAATTGATGCCTGTTAATTTTTAAATCTCGGGAAAAACTGTAGCAGAGAAATGCTTCCAGAAAAACTCCACTTCTTATTTTCTGTGCCCTTTTCACCTCATTTATCCTAGCCACTTTCCCCCCCTTATTCTCCTTTTACATCTGATGATATTCTGCATCCTCTTTATGCTTATCTCCCATCACCTCAGCTCTCCTCTCTCCAAGTTCTGCAATGCTCTGACCAAACCCCACCCACCCCTCCTTCACCTTCCACTTTCAAAACCTTTCATCTCCCTCTGCACTGAACACCACACCAGAAAAGCTCTTTCCTTCAGCGTGCAGCTGCTCTTCCAGCTTTGCTTTGGGCAAAATGGTCAGGGACAGTAAAACTTGTATTGTACCCAAAAAGGAAAATCCATCCTGCAGGTCTGTACCCAGTGTGGAAGGCACATGCTGACACCGCAGGGGCTCGGGCTCTCAATGCTCTTCAACCTTTTTTCCTTCCTTTCTTAGACACTTTTAGAGAAGGTGAATAAGCAGCATTGCTATGGCAGCAGGTAACAGCAAGGCTGCTGCCCAGAAAACTCCAGGAAAAATCAATACAAGTGAGAAGATGGCCAGAAACCTAAAGGAGAAATAGGAGCCTGGGGAACAGGCATCCAGCCATTTTGGCATAACAAATCCTGTAGAATATAGATGATAAAACCAAGATACAATATAATTAGCACAGACTTGGCAAACCTCCAGCATGCTGAACTAAATAAATGAATCTGTATTTGTTTTATAGCATAGAGAACTATTTATACTGTCATCCCAGCGCCGCAGGGATAACTTTCCTGGAGGAACTCTGCACAGCTCACTGGGGCAGTGCTGGCTCCTCCTCTTCACTCCCAGCTCCCAGCCCGTGCCTGGATCCCACTCCTCTCCCAGCTTTTGCCCCTCCTGGCCACAAAATCCCCGAAATATCTGCTCCAGGTGGGAACCCCCAGGTCCCAGCAGGACTGCACATTTCAGCAAGAAATTTTATGTAAAAAAACGCCTCCTGGTTTTGCTCTTTTTCACCAAACTGGCCAGCAAACAAACGGAATCTTTTTCCATCTTTCCCCCTCTCCACACTCCCAGTAGCCAAATGGAAAAGGGAAACTCCATAACGTTTATTAAAACAAAAGTTTCCGTGTGTTTTCCTGAAAGGTGTCCAAGTTCTCACCCTTCCCACAGACAGGAATAACTCTTTCTCAAGACCTGAATTTTGAAACCTTTGAAGCTGTTTTGGTTTTGGGGGACAACTCATCCAGAGCTGCCCCATCCCACCAGGCTCCATCACTCAGCCATGCCCTGCTCAGGGCTCCAGCAGCTCCTGGGTAACACCAACTGAGCTCAACTTCCAGGTAATTCCATCACCTCACCACTTCTGTTAATCAACTTCTCCATCTGGACCAACCACATGAAACAGTTTCACCACAGCAGCAACAACATTGACTGTCACACAGGGAAAGGTCTTTTCCCATGGAGCAGAGGGTTTGGCTGCATGAACCCCTGGTCAGGTCTGGTCCAGGGTGCCCTGGGGCAGGCAGGAATGGTGCTGGGCTCAGGGTGCTGGGCTCAGGGTGCCCTGGGACAGACAGGCCAAAACTGAGAGAGGACCCCAGCACCCACGTGGGTTTTGCTGTGACCTCAGCTGTGGTCACAGAGACCACTTTAAAAGCTCCCTGTGAACTCCCCCTGATGCAGAGACTCTTTTTGGGTTGATTAAAGCCAAAAGTTGTGTGTTTAAATACAGGTTTTGGAGCAATCATTTATGATACAAAGTGAAGGCCTTTGGTCAAAGATGTTGGGATGAGGTGGAAGGTAAGAGCAGAGGCAGAGATGCCCTTCCAGGCCTGGCTAGGTTTGGCTACCTCTGATTTCAGCAAGAGCAAAAGGACACTTTTACTATTAAAAATGTAAAATATCTATAAAATATAAAACATAAAACCGACTACTCCAAAATTAGAGCTGGGAGACAGAAGCTGACAGTCCAAAAGACCTCACAGAGGGAAGGTCAGGAGGGACCATGCTGAGGTTTTCCAGGCTGACCTCCTGCACAGCACCACTTCCTCAAGCCAATTCCTGTTTGGTAGGCACAGACCTTTAGGAGGCATCAAACCTCAGTGTTTAAACCACCAGCAACAAACTGTGAGTCTCTGGCACATTGTCTGAGCGTGGAAACTCTGTCCTGGGCAGTGTGTAAGAACATCTGGCAGGAAAAAAAAAAAAAAAAAAGTTTGCTTGGCCTTGTCCAGGAGGATATGCCAGCTGGCTTTTTAAAACACTCTTCCAAACCCATTTTCTTTGATTTCTACTTTTTTTGTTAGTTTGGGGTTGTTGTTGGGGTTTCTTGTTTGTTTGTTTAATTTTTTTTTTGTAATAAAGAGTGGGAATTAATTGGGTGTTGTCACACCTCAGTCTATTCAATCACCTTTTGGTGTCAGCTAAGTGTTTTCAGATGGCACTCCTGCCACCTTTCTGCTTTCTCTTTGTTAAACTGTACAGTTTAAGCTTCTGGAGTAACAGGCAAGCTGTTTATTTCTAGGTACATTTATGCACAAAGGTTTATACTACAAAGTAACAAAATGTGTTTTGCTTTACTGTCCTTTCAAAAACCTATTTCCAATGAAATCCAGCCCCTAGCCATCAACACAGAACTGTAAAACAAGAGGCATTGCCATCCTCTTTATTTAAATGTTTTAATGAAATTAAGTTTGAAGACACTACAGCAGGGTCTTGCCCACTGCTCTCAGCTGGAAGAAACGAACTGGCTTTAAAATGAAACAGGTTTCTGTCTTCTGACTGACTGGAAGTTACAGGATGTTGGTAGTGAACCAATTAAAACACATCTTAAAACGATAAATACAAACCAAATGTACATTATCAGCATGTAGAGCCTTTTGTTTCTTGGTTCTATTTTGTATCTGCTTATTGCAATCATATGTGTTTGGAAGGAGGGGAAAAATCAAATCATTTTCGGAAATAATAAATAAAGAATTCGGGGGAGGAAACAAAGGAGGACTGCATCTATTCAAACATAAAATGAACCATGCCTTCCCAGCCTATGGGAAAAAAAGAAGCCACAGTGTTCCTGGAGCAAAGCAGCTCAGAAATAGGTAAAAATACCAGAACCTCTCAACTGAGGACAGTACTCAGAATCATTTTGCTTGGAAAAGACCTTTCACCATCATCAGATCCAGCCCTGAACCCAGCACTGCCCAGGCCACCCCCAAACTCTGTCCCTAAAACCCCCAAAGTAATGCCCTTCCTCAGCCAGACTTTCCTGGGGCTTTCTGCCCAGACACAGCAGCATCTCTGCCCCAGCACTGATCCCCTGCAGCAGCCCAAGGAGCTGCGGGAAATCCCCAGTCTGGATTGCCTCTGCCCACAAGAACACTGATGTTTGTGCAAACAGGGATTAGTTCTGGAAGAAAATGGTCATTTCTGTCCTGCAGCAGAGTGCTCAACACTTGCAACAAACAGAATTAAGTATTTCTTTGTGTAAATGTAAAAAAAAAAAGACACCAACTACAGCCATTCCACATTTCACAGTAAAACACACCTTGGTTTTCAAAATGAAAATGTTTCCCTTTTTTCAAGTCCCAGAAAAATGACTTTTTTCCTACTTGTTTCTTCCCCAGTTTTTGCATGAGGATTTTTCCTGATCGATCTGTCCCCATCCCACACCCTAAGCGGATTCTTCTTCATGACAAACCACAGAAAGTTTGCACAATCTTGTCATCCTCTGAGGCTGCAGGTAAGTCAGAGCACAGCCCTGTGCTTAGTGGAAGGAAGTGTTGGAAATCTCCTTTGCTATTCCTCGTTTCACGGTGTATAATGTGATCCTTACACATACTTTGGTAGCAGATTAAGCTCCAGAGAAACAAAAACATTTAAAAAAGAGCACAAAGCCTGCAAGTGTCCAAATGAGGGACCAGAAACTCCGCTTTAAGCTCCAGGAGGGGGTTTATGAGATGTAGTGCCATGTGCCATACAATACAAGATAAACATCTGCTGTTATTTCAGTAAACTTAAATCAGATGTTAAGCTTTTTCTGCAGGGGGATAGTGGCACAAAGAAAGATTTTATTTTTTTTTTTCCTCTCTCATTACCAAGGTGGCCGTATCCTATGCCAGGAAGACTAGGAGAAGATTCAGGAGAGGACATAAATAAATACTGTTAAAGCAATATAGTGGTAATAAAGTGACCTTTTGTCACCTTGACTGAACCCTGGGCCTTCAACCTTGGGTTTCTGCCCAAAAGGACATTTATTAATAAGGAGACAAATACTGCAAGCACTGAGGATGGGTTATTACTGAAAAATAAATCCCAAACTGGATTACTCCTCTGGATAGATCTTCATAACCTTTGGTGGGCTTTGGATTAAGCCCTCCAAAGCTGCCACGATGACCACCCTGAGCTGGACACCTGCTCTGCAGTTCCCTGATTCTCTTCAGAACACAGATTTCTCTTCTCTGTGTGAAGAGAAACACCCAGAACCTCCTGCTGACCTTCAGACCCCACAGCCTTGCAGGTCTCTGCTCAAGGGAAGGGCACTTTGCTTTGCCCCAGGCTCCTTCCATCAGCCCAGTGAGAATTCCTCCTTCCAGGTTCCCAATTGAGAGATTCCCAATTCCACAAGTGGACTGCACCCCCAGGCCTGTCCCCAGCACAGAGGACTTCTTCTTCCAAAGGGTGATGGACACCTGAGACGGATCCACCACCACCTGGAGCACCTCTGGAGGGGACAGGGCCAAGGTGGTTCTGCCAACCCTTGTGCTCCTCTGGCCCCCTCAGCTCAGGCTGCCTTGTGATCAGGAACGTGCTTTGATGAAACAACATCACACAGTTCTGGTTTTTACCCAATACTGGAAAGGCCACGGGGTCCTAATGGCTAACCTGGACAGCTCACTTACTTTTCTCCCCCCACTCCACGGCCAGGTTAATATCTTGAGCTGGTTCTGGTTTGAGCACATGAAAAAGGACCTTAAATCCCCAGCACCAGGCAGCATGTGGAGCCCAGCTCCCCCACGGCCCGGGCTGAGGAGGGACCACTGGAGAGGTTGTAAAAAGGCCATTTGGCAGGGGAGAGCTCCAGGAGCTGTGCTTCCTCCTGTTTCTCTGCACAGTGGTTACCAGCAGAGCAAATGAACCATGGACCAAAGGCAGAACTCTGGGTGAAGTAACAGGAATCTGCTTTTGTGTCCCATTCCAGATGTGTTTCTGTTCAGCTTTTAATTCGGAAATTTTGTGGCATAAAGTGATTTAACAATGCACTTTTAATGACCCTGTATATATATACATACATATCTCTTGCTTCTTTTTTATTTACCTTAGCCGCACACTAAAATTTAACCAGAATACTTCAGTTTTTTACATTATATTTTAATTAGTGTTTTTCGATATGAAAGACAAAGACACCACTCAGCACAAACACACATCTACTGTGCTGCACTCCCCAAGGTATATAATTTAATACCCAGAACACAAAGTCTCTCTCCTCCAAAATTAATATTCCCTGGCTGGGTGCAGGCCATGGTCCATCTGGTGGTTGGGTTTAGGGTCCGTGTGAGGGGAGAACAATGTTTGTTGTCCTTGTACAAGTACTTAATGTTTTATAAACTCATGAAAGTTCCCAGAGGAATTAGTATCCCCGGGAAAGTAACCCAGGGCAGGCAGACGTGCCCCACAATTAATTAATTCTAGGTGGGGTTTTTTGTTTTCTTTTTGATAGTCATATATTCAACAGGGACAATGCAAGAGAAGAGCAGGACTTGTACCAAAAAAATATTAATAAATTATTGTTTTAACAATCTTAAGGTAAAAACAACTGAGATGGAAACTGATGCCCACCTGAACTGACCCACTGTCTCCCCACGTGGTCTCTCTCTTCCCCATCACCTCTCAGTGATGACAGAACCCCCCTGCACCACCTCTGGAGCAGGAAAGCCCAGAACCAGGAACCACAGGTCGTCCCACAAAAGAAAACCTGGGTTGGTGGTTGCTGCAGGTTCAGGCTTTCGGGCTCTGCCCGTGATGGTTTGGCCACTGACAGCTCTAATCCCGTGCAACATTTATGGAACATTCCTCTCCTCCTCCTCTGAGGCAAGTGCAAATACTCTTTGGCAAGGAGGAACTGCCCACAAGGAAAGAGTTCCTCCCAGCAGTTGCACGAGAACTTGATCTAACCATAACATAACACGTCTGGCTAGCACTGTGAAAAATACATAAAATACGTTATGGCATTAAAAGTTTAAACATCATAAATCTTTGGCATGCTATTCACTAGGCTGGGAAGGTGATAGAAACAACATTCTGAAGTGGAATGAGAAAAGAAAAGAAAATGTAGTGGGGACTCCAGAGTGCAGGGAAAGCCCCTGGGACCTGGATCCAAAGGCAGCTCCAGGGGTGCTGGGCTGAGCACAGCCCCGGCCCTGGGATTTACACACTGCTCCCCATTAAACTGCTGAGGGAATGCTCTGGGAAAAGATCTTCAAGAAACTGACCAAAAGAGAGAAGAATTTACAAGAGGAAAAAAAAATTATTAGTGGCAAAGGAGAAGAATATCACAAATAGGAGGAGGTTCTCCAAAGCATGTTGGTCCCTCAGTGGTGCTGAAGCCCAAGCAGAGCAGGGGCTGGGCAGGGAGGGGGGATATACAGAAAACAGATTAAAATTGCCAGCTACAAGATTTATTCCAACATTTGCCAAATACCAATATAATTCAGAGCTCAAGTTGAAATCCAAAAAACCCATTTTGTCAGTTCTCAAGCTGGAGCCTTGCTAAAGCATCACATTGGCTTGAGCTTCTTCCTACCCAGGAGCACTGATTTATTGCTCCCAGGCTCTGCTCTACATGTCAGCAAACAGACTAGCTAAGGAGTTACCACGAAAAATATTTAAACAAGCAACTGCAAATGGTGCAAACTGTCAGTCCAAACCCTGGATCAGTTATCTGAGTGGAGGAAAGCAGCATTTCTTTCTTTTGTTTTCTGGAGGGGTCTTTTCCCCCCACATTTTTTTTCCTTATTTTAGTGGCTAGCTGCACATGCAAACTTGCAACAAGAAATCAGCAAGGCCAAGTGCTCCTCAGAACTGGCAATTTCTAGCAAGTCCTGTAAAACTAAAACTCACTTTCCTCACAGAAGTCCTGGCCCCTCAGCAAACACTGTTTAGCAGCTGAGGAAATGCCAGTTTGTAGCAGAATGGTAAGAGCTACAGATACAAAACCCCAAGATGGTCCTGAGCAGCCTGGCAGCTTCAGGTGATGTTCACCCTGAGACGTTGGACACATGGACACAGCCTGGCCTGGGACTGCATCTATTCCTCACACAACACAACTTGATTTCAGTTATAATTCATAAGGAACTCCATTTTCATCTGTAACCATGAACTTTTCTAGCTTTTGTAGCTTGGAGTCAGCTCATTAACATTACTTAGACATCGTTTTTATAGCTGAATTATACTATGTTTATACTGTGGAATTCCATTACTTAATTGCTTCACTACTGGAAATTTCAGTGGGGTTCTCATTTTTCGCATAAATCTTGAGAATAAACATGTTCCTGTATTTCTCTTACTTAATTAAGTGCATATTTCATAAAAATAGCCAACATAGACAAATTAAGCCGAGCATCATTTGTTTAATCAAATGGGAAACTCACGCCGCATGTAAATGGGGGAATGTCAAAAGCTTTGGGATCAGCTCCTGCAGATCCCAAACTCCCCCTTCCCCACAAAGGGATGGAGCACTGACCCCACTCATCCCTCAGGAACACAGCCAGGTTTTCACTCCCCAAATGGAACCTGGACATGACCAGTCCCTGGAGGAACCGGGTGATTTATGGAAACCACTTACTCACACTTGAAGCCTGGGCTAAATAATAATCAATAATTTATCAATATTTTTAATATGACATTATGGACTCTGATTTCCCGCCCCCTGAGCTGTCTGTAGGACTATAAATAATCTCCCCACCACACAGAGAAGGATTTGTCTGCAGGAGTGATCTGAGAAACAACAGCTCTCCATCCAGCCTGTCAGTACCACCCAGGAAGGTCCAGTCACCAAGAGCCACCAGAGAGGGCTCCATCCCACAGGTGGTGCCCCAGCCAGTGACAATCCCATTCTTACCAGCCTGTAGCAAAGGATGGCAGCATTTCTATTTCACCACAGGAAAGAAAGATGAATTAATAATATTCTTGAAGTGTTTGTCTTAACCAGGACCAGTTCTGGGCTCCAAGGGACAAAACTGCCAGGAAATCTGATCCACTGACTGCAGTCTGGAGGGAATCCCAAGCTCAGTATCTCTCATGGAGACATGCAAATTGCTGTTGATTTTTCCCTTTTTTGAGTGCAGGCAGAGAAGTTCCTCCCCCAGCCAAGTGCAGCACTAGCTATGAGCTCAGCACTTACTTTCACCACGTGTTTCCATGAGCAAACCTGAGTATGACAACCAAAATTATTGCCATTTTTCAGGGATTAGAAATGCAAATATCAATTCCAGAGGACAGGGAAAAAAATGGTTTCACTTAGGTCTGAATGACCTGGCTCATGCAATTCAAAAATCAAGTTTGTTTTTTAGCTGTACATTGATTTAGTGTTAAGACCACAGCTAGCAGTGAGAAAAAACAACCCCGAGTCTCCCAGGCCCAGTTTTGGAGGGTCTAAGGTCACAACAATTTCAGTTGCATTTAAAATGGCCAATACCTCCCAGCACAACCTTGCCCTGTTTAAAGCAGAAACCAGCAATAGATTTTGCAAGTCAGATAAGAAAGGGCAGTGAGAAAGATTTGGCAAAAAAAGAATGTGATGCAGAGAAAAATGTGCACACAAATTGCTATGTTGAGAGCAGGGCCCTTCTTGCCATTCCCTCCCTTATCTTTATTCCACCTTCCCTCTTGAGACCAAGAAGGAGGCAGGGGGGAAACAGCAGAACATAAGCTCAGGCTCCGTTACACAAAGGTTGTGTTACAAGCATAACTTCACCCTGGTAAATAATGTCACTTTCTCCAAAACACACATTTGCTTAAGAGTTCAGGACCAGAATTAAGACTCCAGACACCAAAATATTCCCCCTAGTTCATCCAAAGTGAGCATCTCATTACATTGTCCCAGTAACTCCCATCCCACAGGAAAATGGGGGTTCCTCCTTTTGCACTCAGGTCCCCTCATCTACCAGCATTAAACTACCTGCAGGAGAATGAAGGCAGAAAACCTTGCTGGAAGCTCCTCATTCTCTATTTTTTATACTAAAATCTTTTCCTTTGCCTCTGATACCTTGCATTAAAAATTTTGCTCTTCACCAGCTGTACTCATAAACTCTAACACACCAATCTAACAGCACAGTTCATTTTTAGCCTACAGTACTAAAAACAACACCAGGTGATGCAGTGAACCAGCAGATGCACTGAGGAGCTTTTCCCTTTCTTGACAAAATAGAAATAAGGCAAAACTAAATCCAAGGCAGTTCTTAGCAATACCTACAACACAAACCCTCTTCTAACACACAGAAGGAAGGGGGGTGACACTGCTCAAGTGTTTTCTGCCCTTGGTAGGGTTTCTGAGGCAGGCTACCTTAAAAGATAGAAATTCCAAGCAGAAAAGAGCCACCTCTGTAGAGCTAAGAGAGCTGGAGCAGCCCCTACCCTGCCTCTGCCAGAGGAACCTTTCCAGGCACCATGACATATTCTGTCACTTTTCTTTGCTCCCCACCTGTGTGGGGGACTGCAGATGTTGGCAGAGAGGCTTTTCATCTCATTTCATGTGTAAAGTCCTCTTTCCCCTGGAGAAAAGCTCTTCCTTGGACAGAGACCATGGGTGGTGGTGGAGCTGTGCCTTTCAGAGCCAACCTGAAGTATTATTCCATTTTCCACTGAATCAAAGTATTGAGGTTTCTTTGTCAGTGAGAAGTGAGGTAGGGTTCCTTCCTCCCCCTGCCCCTTCCTCACAATCCCCTCTCTGTCTGGGGGGCCGGGGAGGGCTGTGTCCCCAGAGATCCCCACGGGATCCAGTCCTCTGGTAATGGACTCCTCGGAGGTCCCGGCAGCTCCGACCTCCTCCCCGCTGGGCTTTGAAGGTGAGCAGCAACCCAACACTGCTGGGGGGAGAGCTGGGGCAGAGAAGAAAGATTTCTTATCAGAGCTGCCACTCGAGAAGACCCAGGTGGTGTGGCTGAGGGATCCCAAGCACCTCCCTCCCTCCCTCCAGCCCCCGGTTACCAGATGAGTTGGGCAGCAAAGTGGGGCTGGGAGCAGCTCAGCCCAGGCAGGGGCAGGAGGGGGGCAGCCCCTCACCTCCCGGGGGGCTGAGCTGCTGAAACCCCCTCTATGGGGCAGGGGCTGGTGGGTCAAGCCTGCCCTTCCAGAAGGGACCTCAGCACCAGGAGCTGCCACCCAGGACTGTGTGACCCGCTGGGAACTGCCCTGCTCCACCTCATTCCCATCTGAAACTCAGCTGAATTCTCATTTCCCTATTTACACAGTTTGGGTAAGAAACAAGCCAAAGTTTTAGAAATTAAGCATGGTCTCCAGCAAGGAGATGGGAAGTTCTGCTTTCCTGAGACACCTGAGATTTAAAAGCACCCACACTGGAGATGGGTTTGAAAGCATTATCTTAAGAGAGGAAACATCCCAGACCCCCATACACACAATTTCTGTGAATACCTGTGAGTGTCTGCAGGGGAAACGTAATCTGTTTTGATAACTCTTGACATTAAACAGTGATAAATAATTAAATACGTTTAACTGTTTCATTAACTAAAGACAGATTGAGAGCACTCCATAGATAGAATATAGATCAAAAAGGCTGAGACTGGCTGTAAATTCCCCTGATGTTTTATGACACCATTTGTATTCTGTCACTCACTAGCTTTATGTATAGTCCAAGCTGTGAGCTGAATACCCCATTCAGAGAGCCACTCACTCTGCATGTTATTGCAATTTAATATTTTCACACACAGACACATCATTATCTTGGAACCTGACACTGCAAGGAGAATTCAGTAATTTTTCAGGAGTGCTCTTTTTTTGTTCTAACAAGATGGATCTAAATGAGTGCTCGTCCAATGTTCAGGCTCTGCACAACTAGAGCAGCAGGAAGGTATCTGTCTGGGTGTTCAGGGAGTCTTCTCACTTCAGACAGGTATGATGGAATCTCACCAAAAGAACTAAAAAGGAAGATAAGGAATCTGTCACTGTCAAGGAGAACAACAGCCCTTGGCCAGGGTGCCTGTGAACTAAATCTACAAACATCTACTGACAGGGAAGTCCTCAAAGGTCTCTCTCCAGTCTGCAGTTACTGAAACGTGACCATGGGATGGGATCATTCCCCTTACCCCAGGAGTCTGAAGGGGCAGCAAATACACATTCCTTGAGGCTGTTTGAAAAAAAAAAAAACCAACGGCAAATAGCACTTCAAATTGCAGATTAAAAAAAAAAAACAAACCACCAAACATTTGTTTATCAATATTTTAAAAGCCAGGTGACAGCAGGAACAGGACTTTAGATACCTACACAAAGGCACAGCTGATTTCATCCATGGAAAGAGCTCTACCTTGTAGCAGAGCCCTGGGAGTTAACCATTAACCAGCACTACATACCAACTCAGATATAAGGAAAAAATCTCTTTGCAAATAGCCTGATGTCCCCAACAGCTCAGTGCCTTGAGGGCCTGCTCCAAAGTCCAGCCAAGTCCCTGGAAGGACTACCCTGAGCTCCAGCAGGTTTCAGGCTCTGAGCAGTGAGGTTGCAATGCTCATTTTGGCCCTGGGGAAGGTTCCCTTGAGACAGTGATCACCTACACAAGGATCAAGGCAAATTTGGGCTGTGGAATTCCTGTTTCCTGCTCCTGACTTAGGTTGGAACTTCCACTGTCCCTAAGTTCTGACCTCAGTGTTTTCAGTAGCACAGAAAGGAGGGCTCCAGAGCAAGGGCCAGTGGGAAAGCAGGTACCTGCTGTGGTCTGAGGGAGCATCAGCAGCTCTTCAGGCATTTCCTGAAGGACACAGCCATGAAATTCCCTCACCTTTCCTGAAGGATCACTCCTTAAGACACTATTGTGAATATAAGACCAAGAACCAAATTCTTCTCTGAACTTTATCTGAATAAATAGTTAAACACTATTCTAGGAGGAAAAACTTAAAAACTCCCAAAGTAATGAAGATCTGGTTTTATTCATTACAGATGAGCTATGTGAGCAGAACTGTTCCTGAGCAGAAGGCCTTGCAAAGTTCTCCACGAGGTATCAGCTGCTTTATAAATGTGGCTGTTGTGCCACGTAGGGATTTACATTTATTTTATTCCTATGTGATAATTCTAAAATAAAATACATGATCACTTGCAAGTTGTGCGTGTTCTTTATTTCACATTTATGCAATAAAATATAAACTGAAACCACTCCTTTTCTATAAACAGGGAAAAAATGGTAAAGCAATTTTATACTATGTGAACTTCAAGCACAACCATTTAAAAATTAATTTACATGATTGAGCCCAAAAGGTCTATTTCACTGTAAATACTAGGCTGAAAGGAAGGAAAACACCAGACTGCATGTAAACAAAAGCTTTCTTTTTTTATAAGCATCTGAGATGGAGTAAAAGATTTTCAGTCAAATCTGAAACTTGGAAAAAAAATTAAAAACTGATTCAGTAAATTCAGCACAGATGTGCCAAGGACCTCAGTGGGCACAGCAACAAAACCAGACACTTCTCCAGGAGTCACCAGGGCAGGTGTGCACATCCCTCCCCTTCTGCTGAAGTAGCTGAGGGTAAGCTATTTGCTCAAGCTGCTGAAGTTAGTCCATCAGCTTAGCAAAAACCAGAATTCCTGCTTTTTCTGCATCATCTCTGATCAACTGATTTCCTTTCCATATTCTCCAAGTGTGGCAGGGTTTGGTTTCACCACCAGCAGCACAGGACCCCACCCCAGGGCCGTTCCTGCCCAAGTCTACAACTTTTCCGTGTTCTACACCAAACTTCACATCCAACTTCCCACATTTCCTTACAGCCAAGGAATCATACAGGTAAAGCACAATAACACTGGGCTGAGATAATAAATGCACCTCCTAAACAGAGCTGCTTCCTCAGCCTGAGGAGGGAAGCTGCATTTACCTTCTTCAGTCCTCCTGAAGTGATTTTATATCAAGTAGGAAATAAAGTTGATTTTTTTCCCCTGCAATACTAATAGGACAATAACTCAATATCACTTCTACCAAAACACTGCTGCTATAAAGTTAAAGATATGGAAGTGAAAATTAGCCACTGTTTATGACAGCAGTGGAAAGGGAAAAAAAAAAAAAAAAAGCACAATGTGTGCAGGGAACAGATGGCTCCTGTCCAGTGTGGCCCATCTTCTGTATGTTACTCCTTTGGAAAGGAAGGCACTTCAGAAAATAGCAATCTGTCTAAAACATGCTGAGATTATTTAATTGATCATTCCAGAAGTTAAAAAAAAAAAAAAAAAAAAGGAAAAGAAAAAGTTACATTTTTCCCTCAGATACTGAACTGCAGATGCTATAAGTGCATCCCCTGAAATCACCAGTATTTGTGTATTTTATGCACATATGCACAAAATCTCTTGGGTCATGTCCTCAGCTGGTGAAAATTAGTTTCATTGATGTTGATTCTGATTTACATGAGTTGAGGATTTGGCCTTTCATTAAACAAATAAATAAATAAAAGGTGTCAGTTTGAGCCCTGTTTCCACAGAGGCTCTGCTCAGCACCACTCCCCAGTGATGCACACATCCTACACCTGTGTGCACTGACACTGACAGACCCAGTAAAGAACAGTTTAGTGGCTAAATTGTGGTGTCTGAAAAATCACCTTGCCTCACAAAGCACAGGAGCCAGAGCTGTGCAGGAGATGAAACTCCTGTTCCTGGGGGGTTAAGGTCCCACTGAGCCTGGGGCAGCCTGAGGTCGGGCTGTGTCTGCCCCTTCCTGCAACCCAAAACTATTTGCAGGAGCAAACCAGGAGAGGGGTGCATGCACCCTCCCCTCAGGGGACCCAGGAAACACTCAGCACTGCCTGGGGATGCTGGTAGCACATGTGGAAAAGCAAAAAAGGGAGGGGGCACTTGAAGAGATGCTGAATTTCAGCATCTCCTGAGTCTGCACTGCCAGGAAACACTGGTCCTGGCAAACTGGGCTGAAAAAAGAGGCAGGGAAGCACGTTTCCCTCCCTCCTAACAGTCCATCTCCCAAGTGGGGAGCTTCAGCCAGACAGGCGTGGATTTTTTACAGGGGGAGCAAGCCATGAATCATTCACTAAAAGGCCCGTGTGATAATGAATAGGCAGCCTTCTTCGGGGGTGATAAGATATTTTAACTAAAAACATCAGGGCATGTTTAAAAAATGATTACAAATTATTTTAACAGTGTATTTGCAGAGGGTTATAAAAACAGCTATAATATTTTTGTCTTGGATTCTAGAATTACCAGTGTGACAGCTAATGCAGTAATGATTTGTTTCAAATGCCAGTGTTTAAGCTGTATAAAGCTGATTTTATACATTTTTCCAGTAGGCCGCATTGTAGTTAATGAAATTAAACACACCAATCGCATTTGTCCCCAGGGGATGAGGAACTGAACACGCCACTGGTTTATTTTTTTATTAAAATAAATTGCAGCCAGCAAGATGGACTAATTGCATACAGAATTGAAAGAGAAACATTCCATTGATATAATTAAGCCAATTTTCATGGACAAAAATAGTTATAGTGGATATAAAATAAGCAGAGCGTTCACTAGGGTTTGACTTCTCCCCACCCTCCCCATTTGGTACAGAACATTAACTATTAAACAAATATCTATCTGCGAGGGGCCGGCAGCGTTATCTGGGCTGATGGCTGAATTGATCCCAATAACTGAGGCCGGGGCATTGTGTCTCGGGGCCTGGCTGAGAGAGCTCAGAAGCCAAAGAAAACAGAGCAGCAGAAACCCACCACATCAAAATATTACCTTAAAGCAAAACACCTGAAAGATGTAAAACTATCAAGACAAAAATAAATCACCACCCAGTTTATTTGGCTCTGACATTTCACCCCAAACGCCTGTGCAGTCACTTCTCTTTGGAGAGCTGAGCTCCAGCCTCCCCCAATTTTCTCCCCAGTGCTACAAAAAGCCAATGGTTCAGAGAAGATGAAGTCTTTCCCCACCAGCTCACAGCCCAAGATTTACCATGAGAGCAGCATTATTCTGGGGCCTACTGGAAATAATTTGGCTGTCTCAGTCCATTTTCAGCTGGAAAATGTCTCCCCAAGAGGACTGGTGGCCTTGTCTGCAGTACAAAAAGGTGTCCAGCAGTACAAGAAAATTGCCTTCCTAATTTTCTGTCATGAATTTGGGTGAAGCACATCTCCAGGGGAATGTGATGAAAGCTCATCCAACCCCCTGAACACAAACTTTCCTTTCTCCTACTGTCCTGCAGCCTGAGCACTGCTGACCAGAGCAACAATCGGCACCTTGGCCCAGAGAAGCATTTTACTCCCTGGAAATGGAGTTCAGATTCCAGCCCTACCCCCTGATGTGAAGCACACACCGTGACCTTAACGGCAGGGAGATTTCTTCCCAATTACAAAAATAAAATAAAAAAAAATTTAAAAGCTGCTTATTCAGTGTGTGAGCATTCAGAAGCACACTTATTCCAGGGATGAAAGTCATATTTCATTTTTATTAGCAAAGAGGGTCACATCATTCACTGAAGAGAAGGAAAAAAAACTCTTCAGGACAGGGACACTCTGTTACAGATTTGGACGCCACAAAACACACAACCTACTGCAATAAAAATAAAAATAAACAGCCCATGAGTAGGTAGCGGTGATGCATGAAAATCCATTAAGAAAATAAAAGAAATAATAAGGTCATAGATCTTTTCCACTACGACATCCCTGACCTGAAATTCCTCCAGGAAAAAAAAAAAAAAAAAAAGGGGGGAGGTGTATATATTTAAGATCACAAAACCCAGCAGTAATTTTGGTGTGGAATGCTGTGGAGTACTGACATATCAACAGGCTGTTAGCCAGAGAGTGGAAACAAATGTGTTTGCACATATCCTTCAGATGCCTTCATCCTTACCTGCAGGCAGACACTGCATCTCCCTGTAGTTATTGATGTGCTGGTCACTCCAATTAAAAATATTACAGGATGAAAATATCTTTTGGAAAACAGGCATGAAAAAATAATTATTCAGCTAACATTTTGATCCTTTCCGCCAGCATTCAGAATTGTATGAGTTTATCATTTAAATAATCTCTAAATGGAAAAAAAAATAAACATATCCAGCAATAGTGGGAGAGCCCTGGAGCTGGGGAAACAAAGTAGGAGCTTGCCCTGGCCCACAGAGAGCACGTACAGCCCGACACGCCAGCGGCCTCGCGCCGTAGGAAACGCCTGGATTGTCAAGGGAGATTTTTTTTTCTTCCAATAAACAATTTCTCACACTGTAAGTTTACTGCAACAAGGGGAAGAATATAAAAGAAGAAAAAAAAACCAACAACCAAACACTCAAAACAAACCAAAACAGTTAATAAACAGAAAGGAGGCAAATTTTACAGTTCAGAAAAGCAAAAGCAAGTCTGCAAGCTGTGGGTTCCTTTCTGGCTCCTGTCCCCAGGAGCAGGCAGGGATCCTCCTGCCATCACACACTGCCTCCACCTTCCCAGCACTAACAAAACCTTCCTGGCTGCCGAGGTGGCTCCTAAGCCTTACCTCTCCAGTGTTTGCAAACTTGTCTAGGCCTTTGTCTTTGAAGCACTATATTAAAGAGCACAGAGCTTTTATAAAATATATAAGCCATCGTAATCATAGGCATAATAACAATAATAACACTTTTCACTCAATAGGCCCTTCCCTTCCCAGAGTCTCCGTGTGCTTTACAAACACCAGTGAAGGCAGCCACACCACAGAAGGAGATTTCCTTCTCCACCAGGACATCCCCCTTGTCCTTCCCCCCAGGTGTGGGAGCCCAGCAGGCAGGGGCAGGGGCAGGAGTGTCCCCCCCAGCGCCGGTCACGGAACGGTTACATCCGAGGGAGGAGCAGGGCTATGGTTACAGGGAGCCACAGGGATGAGTTACACTGCTCCCGTGCTGTGAAATCCAAGGAGTGAGTGGAGACTGTGTGCGTGCTTCAGGTGTGCTGGAGAGCTGGGATCCTGCCCCTGGCAAAGGCTCATCCTGCTGTAACGTCTGACTGAGCACCCGGCGGGCTCTGGGTGAGGAACAGAAGAGCAATTCTTTGCTCTTTCTGCACTCGCTATCTTCACCAGGTATTTTTAATAGCAACCTTTAGAATTATGCTCCTTTTAATTTTTCTGTTCCCCCCCACAGCTAATGAAGACCTGATTTGCTATTGCTGAGCTTGAACTTACGCCGCAGTTCCCACACAGAGCCTAAGCAACAAATAAAGCTGCCTTATTTTTAACAAAGTTTAAAAAATCCAAGTCACAATTTCAGCCCACGCTGTACTGGTTTGGGATCACCCAGTACCTGTGATTTACCAGACAATCTTTGTGTGCACACTATGGGCCCAGCAGACACCAGCAGGGCCATGGTTTGCACCCGCCTGGTGTTTGTACAGAACATGGGAACTGAGTGAAGCTGGGAGGATGTACCAACCTTTGATGCACTTTATCAACTTCATGTTTCCCCTTGCACACTGCAGTGCCCTGGGATGTGAGACACGGGGGCTGAGCACCACACAAACCACACAGACACCTACAAGCACGGACTTTGGCGTAGGCCAAAAGTCAGTCCCCAATTTCTGTGTCTTCTTCAGCTTTGGCACCTAAACCCTGCCAGCCTGGGGGACAGTTCCAGAGCTCTCCCACCTCAAATATTCCTCCTGGCCACCAAGTTTCTTCCCAAGAAAAGGAGGAAGAGCCTTTTGGTTCACTCTGCACTTTCTCAAACCAACCGAGCGGGGCAGGTGGGTGAACTGATAAATTCTATTTGTAGAATTTAGGTTTTATTTTTTAAGACTAAACTGATCTTAAATCCTCCGTAATTTTTGTTGAAGTGCTAATTACACATCACCTTAATTAACAGATCAACTCCCCCCTCCCTTCCTCCCTTTCCCTGCCCGGCATCCCTAATTGCCTAATTGAACAGATCCGGGGCAGGACGGGGGAGGGCGAAGCAGCCGAGGCCGCCGGCACCCAGCACAGGGGCATCCGCACCTGCGCCGGTTCCGCGCTTCCCCGCGCAGGGAGAGCGCCGATCACCGCGGGGATGGGGGCACCGGGAGCCCCCCGCACCTTCCCGTGATTTGTTCGTTCCTGGGGCTCCCGGTGCCCCCATTCCCGCGGTGATCGGCGCTCTCCCTGCGCGGGGAAGCGCGGAACCGGCGCAGGTGCGGATGCCCCTGTGCTGGGTGCCGGCGGCCTCGGCTGCTTCGCCCTCCCCCGTCCTGCCCCGGATCTGTTCAATTAGGCAATTAGGGATGCCGGGCAGGGAAAGGGAGGAAGGGAGGGGGGAGTTGATCTGTTAATTAAGGTGATGTGTAATTAGCACTTCAACAAAAATTACGGAGGATTTAAGATCAGTTTAGTCTTAAAAAATAAAACCTAAATTCTACAAATAGAATTTATCAGTTCACCCACCTGCCCCGCTCGGTTGGTTTGAGAAAGTGCAGAGTGAACCAAAAGGCTCTTCCTCCTTTTCTTGGGAAGAAACTTGGTGGCCAGGAGGAATATTTGAGGTGGGAGAGCTCTGGAACTGTCCCCCAGGCTGGCAGGGTTTAGGTGCCAAAGCTGAAGAAGACACAGAAATTGGGGACTGACTTTTGGCCTACGCCAAAGTCCGTGCTTGTAGGTGTCTGTGTGGTTTGTGTGGTGCTCAGCCCCCGTGTCTCACATCCCAGGGCACTGCAGTGTGCAAGGGGAAACATGAAGTTGATAAAGTGCATCAAAGGTTGGTACATCCTCCCAGCTTCACTCAGTTCCCATGTTCTGTACAAACACCAGGCGGGTGCAAACCGTGGCCCTGCTGGTGTCTGCTGGGCCCATAGTGTGCACACAAAGATTGTCTGGTAAATCACAGGTACTGGGTGATCCCAAACCAGTACAGCGTGGGCTGAAATTGTGACTTGGATTTTTTAAACTTTGTTAAAAATAAGGCAGCTTTATTTGTTGCTTAGGCTCTGTGTGGGAACTGCGGCGTAAGTTCAAGCTCAGCAATAGCAAATCAGGTCTTCATTAGCTGTGGGGGGGAACAGAAAAATTAAAAGGAGCATAATTCTAAAGGTTGCTATTAAAAATACCTGGTGAAGATAGCGAGTGCAGAAAGAGCAAAGAATTGCTCTTCTGTTCCTCACCCAGAGCCCGCCGGGTGCTCAGTCAGACGTTACAGCAGGATGAGCCTTTGCCAGGGGCAGGATCCCAGCTCTCCAGCACACCTGAAGCACGCACACAGTCTCCACTCACTCCTTGGATTTCACAGCACGGGAGCAGTGTAACTCATCCCTGTGGCTCCCTGTAACCATAGCCCTGCTCCTCCCTCGGATGTAACCGTTCCGTGACCGGCGCTGGGGGGGACACTCCTGCCCCTGCCCCTGCCTGCTGGGCTCCCACACCTGGGGGGAAGGACAAGGGGGATGTCCTGGTGGAGAAGGAAATCTCCTTCTGTGGTGTGGCTGCCTTCACTGGTGTTTGTAAAGCACACGGAGACTCTGGGAAGGGAAGGGCCTATTGAGTGAAAAGTGTTATTATTGTTATTATGCCTATGATTACGATGGCTTATATATTTTATAAAAGCTCTGTGCTCTTTAATATAGTGCTTCAAAGACAAAGGCCTAGACAAGTTTGCAAACACTGGAGAGGTAAGGCTTAGGAGCCACCTCGGCAGCCAGGAAGGTTTTGTTAGTGCTGGGAAGGTGGAGGCAGTGTGTGATGGCGGGTGCTGCCCTGCCTGCCCCTCCCCGCACCCCCCCAAGCCGCATC
Source organism: Florisuga fusca (assembly GCA_038090715.1). Taxonomy (NCBI): domain Eukaryota; kingdom Metazoa; phylum Chordata; class Aves; order Apodiformes; family Trochilidae; genus Florisuga; species Florisuga fusca. The sequence continues at coordinate 3,111,647 of JAAWXA010000039.1, forward strand.
TCTTGCTTTCCAGCCGCTCCGACGGACCCCCAGCCCCGGAGGGGAGCGAGAAAGCGAACGGAAACAATTCCCCTCTCTGGTTCAGCTCCGCCGCCCCCGATACCTGCCTTTCTCCTGGCCAGCCCGGGGAAAATTGCTGAGAATTTCCCTCTAGCCCCCTCCCCGTTCATCCCCTTTCCAAGTCAGGTAATAGAGTCAAATTCCCAGAGGAGCCTCACATCTGCTTAAAATATTGTCCAATGAAATTAAATTCTACAACATACTGTGTTTTTAATATACTGTATGCTGCTGCCTCGCCCGCCGGCCGCCTGTGTCCCGCGTTAGCCCGGGCTCTGGGCAGGGATTAATTAATCCAAGAGGAGGCTAACGAGGGCTGGAGCGCGGGGCAGTGCGGAGGGGTGCGGGAAGGGCCGTGCGGGATGCCCCGCAGCAGCCCAGCTCCTCACTACCTCGCCGCTGTAAATACAGCAAGATCCACGCACTCGTGTCCGCGTTAAATCTGTTTTGCAAATAAATACTCCTGGGATATTGAAACCTTAGCTTCGGACTACTGTTTTGAACTGTGATCCCTAAAAAATCCTCAGCTGAAACCCCATAAACCGTTGGGCCTTGTATTGTATTAAACACCTGATTTTAATCAGCGTTCAGCCTCCCGAATAGACACTTCCAGTTGGGATCAGCAGCGCTCACCCCCAGCCCGGAGCTTGCTGAGCTCCTTCTGGGAAGGGAAGTGGCTGATTCCCGGCTCCTCTCCTGAGCCCTCGGGATGGCCAAGCACTGGAAACCTCCCAGTCCTTCGGCTGCAGAGGCTGCCTCACCGCACACACGGGCACACAGCTGCAAAAACCCGCACCTTGCACCGCAAACACAGCTGTAAAAAAACCCGCATCCTGCGCAGCAAATACAGCTGTAAAAAAAATTTTAAAATAAAATCTAAAAAAAAAAAAAGCAAAGCAAGCAAACAAAAAAAAACTGCATTGCAAACACATCTACAAAACTCCGGTGCCTTTTGCGGGAGGAAAAGGGAGAAATAAAAAATAGAAGGAGAATAAACCCCTAATTTTCCTCTCCATTCAACCTCTCTTTTACAGCCGAGAGAGCTCTGAAAATTACTCTTCTCCTTAACAACCTAAAACAATAAATGATGCGGTTTTTAAAAGTTGTTATGAATTGAACGGGGACGTTTAAAGTGTGTGTTTATCGGGGGAAGAAAAAAAATAAATAAAAACTGCAGAATTAATTGAAAGCCAACTTCCCAACTAGCCTGGCAGCGATGTGCTGACACGCATTGATGGTTCCAACTCTAAAACCCTCCGAGCCGCGTTCCTGCCCGCGGAGCCGCGTTTGTTAGGGGCGAGGAAGGTGCGCGGGTGTCGGGGCTGGGTCGGAACCCGGCGAACCTTCCCGGAGCGCTGCAAAACGCGGCCCCGGAGAGGGGAATCTCTGGGCCGCGGGGCTGCCCGCGCCTTGTGCCGTTCGGGAAAGCGAAACGCGGAGCGGCGGCTGCTCGGCCACCACCAACCTGGGAACAAAGCGAGTTTGTTTGGGGTTTTTTGGTTGGGTTTTTTTTTTGTTTGTTTTTTGTTTTTTCGGAAGGCAAGGAGGGCTGAGGAGCGCGGGGGCTGCGGTGGGACCTGCCGCACGAAATGCCCCGCTGACCTTGAGGGGGTTCCGAAGGCTCCGGGTAACGAACTTGAACGGCAAAACAAACCGNAATCCGAACTCCCCGGAGCCCCCCGTAGGACCTGCCCGCCAGCCCCGGAGCGAAGGTAGAGAGAGCCCGGGCAGAGCCGCTTTGAAGAAAGGAGAGAAGTGTAAATAGCCCGGTGATTGATGTGCTGTCTTTGACTGCGGAGAAAGCACTATTTTAATTCAAGTGGCCAGGTCAGATGGTCACGGAAGAAGGTTGAAAGGTAGGATTTAATGAGATTAATATGGAGAGAGACAGAGGGAGAGAAAGCGCGCGCCTTCATCAACATTCAATAAAATAATGGGGTTAGTTTAGGGCGAGCGCTCTGGGGTGCGCTGGGGGTGCCAGCCCGGAGCAGGGCTGGACGAGCAGAAAAACCGGGAGCCCTCTCTGAAGGGCACTGCAAAAACAAAGGCCAAACTTCTGCGGGTGCGTCAGGTCCCTGCTGGAAGCCATTCTGCCAGCTGCACTTCTGCCCTGCAGGTGGAACTGGGGAGGGGGGCACAGGCTCGCTAATTACCGGTTTTCCCCTCCTCAATAAACTCTTTAATTGCGAATGGGAGCAGGGCCCTTTCAGATGCTACCTATGAGCCAGCGCTGAAGGGAAGGGTGGCGGAGCAGGAGTCCAAATAAAATAAATACGTTTGAAGGGAACTTGCAGCCACGTGTCGCCTAAAATGTTGAAACGCTGCCTGTGAATTCCTTCCTGGAGGACGCGGGAGCGCACAGGTCGCCGTTTCACGGCACGGCGGGCACCCGAGGTTGGAAAAACATCTCTGAGCTTCACCAGTGAAACAGGAGCTCTAATGTTTCCAATTCATTGAAATTTCTGCCACCGATTTCGGACGCTGGCTCTCTCCCTCATCCCCCCGCTTGAGCTGCTCACGGGACAGATTTCAGTTTGAAAACGTCGTCCCGGGTTATTTTTCCCGATTATTCCAGCGGTTTCAGGGAACCGGAGGCTGCTTGTGCCCGGGACGTGTGCGACCCGCGGCTCCAGCGAGGGGACGATGCTCCGGTGCCCGCGTCCCCCTCCCGGAGCCGGGACAATAAGAGGCACAGAGGGCCCGAGCACCGGCGGGCACAAGCCCGGCTTTGGGTTTCTTTTTGCTCAAATCTCCTGCATCCCTAGAATTCATATCTTCCCTAGGAAATAGCTGGTACAGCAAATAACCATGCACTAGCGGACCCGCTCGCAGATATCTGGGAGACGCAAAAAGCTTTGGGGGGTGTACGAGATGCTTCCGCAAACGAAGCCGCTGAGAAGCGATCGAAAAGCCGCCGTGCGACCCGGCGGCAGCTCGGCCGAGCCGAGGGCTGAGCTTGCCCTCAGTTTGCCTCGGCAATCTGGTTTCTTTTTCTTGCGTTTCTCCCGCTCTCTAGCCGCGGTACCGGCGGGCCGAGGGGCAGGAACGGGGGTCTCCCGGCCGCGATCGGGCTTGTGCTGGGCGGGAGGCAGCGGTGGGAGGAAGGGAGAAAGAAAAAGACGAGGAGCAGGAGCAACATAGCGAATGAATTTTTAACTGGAGGTGTCGGGGTGTGCTGGCGTGCGGGAGAGGAGCCGCTGCCATCCCTCCGAGAGCAGGGACCCTTCCACCTCCGGTTGCAGTTCAGCCCCCGCAACCCACGTTCGTTTTGAGCCCCAAAAAGGTCTGGAGGAGGGAGGGTCGGTGGCGAGAGTAGGAGCCGGGGAGGCTCCGGGTGCCCTCTGGCAGCTCCCGGGACACGCTCTTCCCTCCCCACAAACACATCTATTCCAGCGTGCCTCGCCGCTTTGCAGACACGAAACCCCCGGGAAAAAGGAGCATGAATCCCGAGGGCCGAGGCACAGCACATCCCCGGAGGCCGGTGTGCAGCTGGGGGCCGGGAAGAGTCCTCCAGCCCCCCTCCCGGAGCCCCCCC